>JAEMWC010000084.1:450000-500000 GCA_016490735.1 Pachyseris speciosa | reverse complement strand
GTAGAAAATTCGCATACCGGGTACATTGAATTGTGAAATTCGATTGCACACAAATATGCTGTCACACGATTCGCGTGAAAATTATTTTAACTGCTTATCTCGGGTGAAAATGCTTTTTGCTGTTAATCTTGCGTGAAAATACTTTCTGCAGATGTTTACAAGACTCCATATAAGCGAACTGAGGTAGTCAATGCAAAAGTGATTTATATGTTAAAATCTGCCAGCATGTTAATCAGTCTATGTGTGATTACATGACCAGACGGCCGATCATGACTTTTGTGCATTTGAATATTGCGCGCGGCAATTAAACTTTTCCTTGCATTGTTTTCCAAGATACTCAGCTCATCAAAAACGGACCGACTTCTCATGATGCCGATTGCCCACTCTTAGATGAATTCTCCTTGATGTTTTCGAAGTGAAAATTTTTCCACCGCAGCCGAGCGAATTTCATTTCCAGTCCTCGCCAGAACTTTTCAAGGTGACAGTGCCCTCTGGGATCACAATGAATTCTGGGAATCAAATGGATCGAAGGATTCGAAGGGTTAGCTTATGACTTTTCCCCAAAACTGGATCAACTCAAACAAAAGAAATCAATCATGCATCAGATCCTTTTGTTTCTGTTTCTTGAGTTTTGGGGAAAAGTCATAAGCTAATCCTTTGGATCCTAGCATTTTAATCGCAAAATAAGTACAGAACTTCATTTCTGACATCATAACCAGTCTGTATGCCAAAGTAGAGTGAGTTAAGAGAGATTTGGATTTTAAGGCAAAAAAGTGATATACGCCCCTTTTGCGGAACACCCTTCAATTGCATTAGTTAATGACACATTTTGTATTTTGTTGCAGTGCCAAGACAGGTGTACTTGTGGTGACTGGGGAGCATTCTCCTCATCGCAGAAATACTGTAAGTGCACTTATTGTTCATATCATCTGATCTTCTTACACGTGGTATGTCAACTTAAGTTCCAGTTCAGAATTGTGTCATAAGCAAATAATCTTTGGAATAGAAAGTTGCACTGTGTTTCAGACTATCACAGTTCGTTATTGAGGCTTATTTCAATGATTCTTATTGTCAATTTGTTGTGGTACCTTTTTCTGTCTATAGTACCATCAAAAATGTTTTTTCTGTTGTTGTTGCTTACAGCATGTACATGCACATATTGAAACTAGATGCACAGAGATTGAAAATTTAAATCTTTAAAATTCAGTTAGTAAGATGAGACCATGTGATGTCTTTCTTTAGTCAAACTCATTTGTCATTTATAATTAACTCTTTAAAGGAGGATAAGTTTTATTATGGGGATGTATTGAAGCATACTGATGTGAAGATCAAGAGTTTACTCACTCCTGACTGTGGAGCAAGTGTGCTGGAAGAAAAGGTACAGCTTGTAAACTTTTGTGTATATTCTCAGTAATACTTGCTGTTGTATTGCTATGATCAGGGACAAAAATGTTGAGACATTTGATCAAACCAAATGTTTTCTATCCATAATTGAAAAGATCTTCTCTTTCTGTTGATAGCCAACCCCCCTCCTACTGTTTCAATGTTGAAACAGACTTCATGGAAACTGTCATGTGGTTGCAGCACTGAAATGGGGATATGGGGACGGAAATTGAGGTTGGAGTTGGGAGAATTCACATTTAAGGAAAAGGTTTCTTTTCAGAGAGTCTCAAATACTTTTCCCCTGATTGTACAGTGCAGTGTGAAGATAAGTGTCCAACACATGCAAAGGGCATGCACTTTTTTGTGTATGCACATTCTAAAATGCAAGTGTCAGAACGCACATTTGATGCATGTGTTTGCTTTTGTTATAAATTCCCATAACTTTGCTTTGTGTATCATTGCTCAACAAAACAAAAGACAAGTAACATTTCATCAACAGACAATGGTAAAGTTAATATTTAAAATCCTGCCTTCGACACAGGAGAACAGTAATCGAGGAATGATAAGTTGTCAGTGATTTTGTTACCCCTACATGCTGCGTCTCTGACGCATAAAAATCCTAAAAGATGCAAAATAATTTATGGCATGCATCGTGCAGGATGCAACAAAGGCAGACATGACACGATCAATGCTTTGTAGCCTGATGGCCAGTATATCGGCCATGACAACAGTCAAACAAATGTTGCTCAGTGGATTCTCAAATATTAGTTCCCAGACTCCTCATGCCACAAAAACAATAACAATTGCCATCTTGGATTTTGTAATTCGCAGCTTTTTGAGCAAGTTTTAGTGATATTTTTTTTTTTGACAAAAATTCCACTGTGTTTTATCAGAGATTTGTCCACGAAATGTTAAAGGTCTTTTCATTATGGTGAGTGCCACTTGGCACTGCACAGAGGATGACATATTCGATTATCTTGACAAAACCTCAACATACCTGACGAAGGAGTCAATTCTGATCCTAAAGGACTTGATAAAAATGGTGTGAATGAACAATAAGATTTTGCCCTAGGAGCAGACAATGCAGACTTTGTATCCATAGACAAAGATAAGGTAGATGTAAATATTGCAGCTGCTGATATTGTGGAAAATACTGGAAGAAGTAGACCTTCATGTAGTGTTTTAGTTGGTCACTAACTGATATTAACTGTAGGCATTTGCTCATTTTCTGCTTTGATAAGATTGCATGACAAACCATGTGATGTGACAAAAGTGTCGTTTACAGCAATACATCATACCAGAAAACATAAAATTTGTTTTTACTATGCTCAGTGGACATAGTTCTTGGTCTTTAGCTGTAAAAAATAATTTTAATTTTACAGATTCAGCAGTGGACTGCTATGAACATAATTGCCTAAGTTATTATTATTGTTATCTGTGTGTCACTGGTTATTGACTGTGACGTCATTTAACACCTGTCAGGAGATTTCAATAATTTTTTTTAATGCAATTTCATAAAGTACACTTATTGTTGTAACTACTGTGTCAATTGGGTAGCCAAAAATTTAAATGTTTTTCAGATTTTTCAGTTTTTCATATACCGATTTTTAACAGGCTGCAAAGGGTTAGTAGGCTTGGGCTAACGTTGGTTAATTGGGTATAACTGCCATGTTTTAATAAAATTGAATGTTTCCATTTATGTGCAGCCAGAGAAAGTGGCAGAGGGCTTGCTTCTGTTTATTCAAGGACTTGGACTGGGTAAGTTGTCTGCTGGCCTCATTACTAGTGAAACCACAGTTTGCAAGGAAGGTGCATGTGCTGATGGCAGCATGAGCAGATAATTAGGAAGACATAATTCGCAATACCAGTGCTGGCCCTCCATACCCAAGTTGAAAGAAATTTCCCCCTGTTTGAGATAGCCTTTGCTTTCTAAACCTTATTGAATGACAGACCTTTTTCAAGTTATATGTCTACTTTGTTTCTCTTTTTCAGTCCCAACATTGCGCACTCGCTCAATGTCTGGAACCAGTTCTACATCATCAACTGGATCTCGAACCCAGTCCATGAGTGAGGATTAAGTGCACTTAATAAGTGGTGTATGTTTTTGATGACTTCACTTCCAGTATATAGATTTTTGAGTGGTGAAATGTCCGCAAGGTTTTGTGAAACCTTTTTTGGTTGTTTTCTAGCCAAGGACATACTAAGTGGATATGACAAGCAATATTAACCTGGATTGGCTTTCGATACAGTGATTTGAAAGAGTGAAAGCACTAGATGTAATCTGAATTAATGTGTCAAATGTATGAAAGGAAATGATGTGACATGATGGTGACGTATTTACCATCATTTTTTAGAGCTTTTGTACAATGTTGTTTCCTTGGTCACAAGACAAGTCAAAAGGTTTTAGAGAGGACCCTGTGAAGTGATATAATTATTATAACTGAAAATCCTCTTCATCATTCTCTTCAATGCCATCTGTTTTCGCAGTCACTTTTCACTTAGAAAATAGTAAAATTTGTCATCATTATTTTAACAAGTGTGGCTTGTCTTGTTGATACTTTCTTGATCCCAGTTGTAGCAGGGTGGCCATGGTCAGGGAAAATCAGGGAAAACGGCTTTTTTAAAGGTCAGAGAATTGTGTATCAAGTCAGTGAAATTCTAAATTCCACTTAAAAGTCAGTGAAAAAGTCAGTGTTTGGGAAGGAGTAATGTAAAGGAGTTTTTCTATCGCAATGAGTGTCAACCGTGTGTAGAGTCGAAAAGCTTTTCAACACTAACACCTATTGGTAAAGTTGTCCTCAAAGCTGATTTTAAGGGCCTATTTACACAAGTGAGTTTCACCTCGGCGCCTGGCTATTTACCTCTTGGTGTTTGACATGGTCAGCAGCGGGATGAAATTTCATCCCGGGGTGAAACGTGACCAAAAATTCCATGAAAACAGTCTTCTAGCATTTCGTCCCAGGGCGGAACTATTTTCCGGGATGAAACGACACGTAAACGGCAATAAAAATTTGTTCCGTGAGAAAAGTCATCCTGGCTAATTATTGTTGTAGGTGCGTTGCTTTTAAGCCTCGGCTAAACGATCAGACATTTTCATCCAACATTGTGTTGGACGAGCATGTTTGACCGCTTAGCCACCTCTCTCAACATTGCATTTAAATGGTGTTCCATGTTTGATCTTCATCAAACATTTTCATCCAACATTTCGTGTTACGAACCAATGTTTGATCGTGTAGCCACCCCAACCAACAAATCGTGCACAGCCGGTAAAAAGCAGCGAAATGAAACATACAACGTCAAATTTTCAGCGATAATACGCAACCACGCGTTCTGTGCACTCACTTTGTCTGGTGTTAAGCCACTCAACGTTACGTTTGACAAACACAATGTTGGATGAAAATTTTTGATCGTTTAGCCGGGGCTTTAAAAAAAAAAAAGTCAAAAGATGAGGATTTTGCTTTGGACAGGCTTCCGTTAGCAGCATTTTCTCTTGTGAAATTGTGTGCAACAGTCTATGTTCTCCTTTTTCAATTTCTCTCCTTGGGTTTTGCACCCATAAGGTTTTAAAACCTTAACAGCTTATGGCAATATTATGAGAAATAAAGTCTGAACAACTGTAACTAAAAACGAGCTCGGTGACCTCCATTTTTTATATTCGAGAAGTAATAAGCTTAACAAGACGCTCTGTGAGCGTTAACTCGGGATACTTTTTTGTTCCAGAAGCCGGACGCACGCTTTCTGATTCTCGAAACTATCCGGCTAATGGTTTGCTTTTGGGTTCACGTAAGACCTTTTTGTTCACGTTCGAGCAAAGCTCGTTAAACCGTTTTGAGAGTTGCCATCAATATTCCTTGTCAGCTGTTGTTGTTTACTTCTAGATTAAGTGGCAACATCTGGAGTTTTTTCTCTCTGCGAACCTTGAAAACAAACTTGAAAACACAAGGCGAATCGTTTCCGTGTATGTGACATGTCCAGATGTCTCGCATTGTAAAAAGCACTTGAAATTCAAACTGCTCTATTTTCAAAACAAAGCGTGTTACTTGGCTTAAATGTCATTTACCTGATGAAGGTAAAAAATCTAAATGTTTAATTTTAGTTTTTTTTCTGACGCACGTGAAAACCAAAAATTCGCAAACTTGTCTCTAAATATAGATCTGTCACAACGGATCAAATTACATCAAAACAACTTTGCGATTATCTAAATATAGAACTGTCACAACGTTCTAATTCGAGTCGATACTCACAGCACGTGCGAGGCTTCCAACCTTGTCTTAAATTCGGCAAACCTTTTCACACGGACAGTCTGTACTGTATTAAAATCCAGTTTCACAACTTTACAAAGATCTGTGCAGGAAAATTTGTTCCGCGGTCGAAGTGGATTATTTAACCTTGAGTGTTCACTTGCGGTCACGTATTAAATCGAAGGTATCACATTACGAAAACAACTTTGTGCAAATCTGTAACTTTTCTGTCACAGCATTCGATTTCGACTTGTGATATCGATTACACGTGCGAGGCTTCCAACTTTTTCTTAACACTCGGCAAACCTTTTCACGGGGACAGACTGTGCTGTCTTAAAATATCTAGCTTCACAACTCAAACACGATGAATTTGCATAACTTGTAAACAACCGTCGCGTGATGTTAGCCTTTCGACCTTTGGACTATGTGGTTTGCTTTAACCAATGAACACACCGCCACGTGCCTGCTATTGTGCATTGGCCAATCCAAACACCGGAACGTAATTGTATTGTGCATTTTGCTGCACAGGAAAAAAAAAAAAAAAAAGACTGAAATCTGACACACTTTATAACTCGGTATACTTACAGTATCCCGAGTAATAAAATACAACATTTTGCAGAGTTAAAAAATCTGTAGGAGTGTATTCACCACCACCATTAGTCCTCACCAAGTGGCACAGCCGGCCAGCCAATCGTACAGCCTCCACCCAGCCCTGAGATGTGTGCAGCACCAGGAACTATTCCCTACTCCTTTCGATCAGTGTGTAGGTTCTTTTATGTCCTTTTCCAGTGTTATGTGTGCGTCAGAGCCACCTTAAATTTTCGAAAAGTTAGTTTGTTTTTAAACTTTGCAAAATGTTGGATCTTGACACACACACCTGCAACTTTCCCAAATCCCGTGCTATGATTGATATGAACCATTATTATTGCCAAATGCTAAGTTAGGTAGACTTTATCACTCCGTAAACTGAACAAAACTCCCAATTTTCACTGAACATGACCGTTTGTTTTGTTTCAAAACCAAAAGTGTTGGCTTCGAATGCCTTTTGACAACACCAATGGATTTCTGGGTCATTCTTGTATAACGGCCACATGGAAGACTGCCAATTTCCATTTCAGATACTTTTTATAAGTGTCGAGCCACCCTGTCCAGCGGACAAAATGTTGCACCGACTGCATTATATACAAGTCAAAACCCGCCAAAATTGCCATGCGAGGTCCCGGAATCCATACACAGAACGGCCAGAAACTGCCTCACTCGTGGATAACCATGACTCAGTCAAACAACTTCGTCGGCTAACTTGCTGTGAAATTGTTTCTCACCTCTTTTTTCTTTCAGAGGATTGCCTCTTACCTCCAACTATGCTTTACGGTGCCTTTAGTGTTGTGGACCACAAAATCTCTATTGTACTCCCTTATATGGAATAGCGAGGCCTTCTTGACCCCCTACCCTCAGGAAATTGCAACAAAAGACGTACAAAAAGTCGGCAGTCAAAGGGTTAAAGCTAAAATTAAGGGTGCTTTTAACAGGTTATATTGTTGCTATCTCTCTCCCTCAAGGTCGAGGATAATGGTCTTCGCATCGGTCAGCGGTACGTCCGCAGGTGTTGCTGAAGTTACGTGGTGTTTCACGTAATGTAATTATCATTTATAGGTTCGATATGGTCGAGAAGAATACATACATAACTTTATTTTTCTTCGGATTTAGATATAGCATACATGACGCTAGTTCCTCCGAATGAGATAACAAATAACTAACTAGCTAAATAAATACATCAAGTGAAATAATATAGGAACGTTAAAACAATAAGAGTGTTTCTATAAAAGTATATCAATGTAGCAATGCCCGGCCTTGGAAAATATGCCGCTTAACCTTGCGTCGAAAACCAGCCGGCGTCTCCGATCGCCTGACATTATCGGGAAGCCTGTTCCACTCATGCGCGCCAAAATAACGAAAAGAATGGAGACTATACGTGGTTGTTTTCACAGTAGGGAGTTCCAAAATAGCGTGGCCCCTGAGCGAGTACGCCGACGTCCGCTCTAAACACGGACACTGCCTATATAAGGAACGTTGGACTGGGCGAGCCGTCAGTCATTTCATTCTAGATGTCGACCCGTCAACATCAGGGGCGCCAAATTCAAATTTGTTGGTACGAGAAATTCAAAATTTATTGCATTCGGATAAAATGAAAGTTAAACTTCAGGTTTTCCAACGTTAGTGACCAGAATTGAGTAACTTCGACTGAGAATGATGGACACACACCCCATTATATATCCTTCTTCTACATTACTGGCTTCCCTTCTTCTTGCTCACTGGGTCCGCCATATAGGTGGTTTGCAGCCAATCTCTGGAGACACAGATAACAATGGTGACACGAGAAAATGCCGGAGGACGAACAAAAGGAGCTAATGAGAGATCTATTGTTTACGATTTCCAACATGGCGGCGATGACGTACGTGAAAACCACGCATTGAATAAAGTCGTTCAAGCAGAAATTGCGTGACAAAGAGGGGAGGAGCTATCCCTTTTATAGGCAGTGTCCTTGTTTATTAAGATGCGAT
Source organism: Pachyseris speciosa (assembly GCA_016490735.1). Lineage (NCBI taxonomy): Eukaryota > Metazoa > Cnidaria > Anthozoa > Scleractinia > Pachyseridae > Pachyseris > Pachyseris speciosa. The sequence continues at coordinate 491,815 of JAEMWC010000084.1, read as the reverse complement.
CTCAAATAAGACGGGGCAACCCCATGCAAACACTTAAAAACAGTGATAAGCATATTCTGAACCCTTCTCTGTTCCAGATTTACCATTTCAAGTTTCCGCAACATCTCATCTTAACCGTTCTCCTTATCATTAAGCACTACCCTTAACGCTTGTTTATTTACATGTTCTAGCTTGTCCCTGTCCCTCGCACTACAAAAGTGCCATACGTCACTACAATAAAAAAAAGACTGGTTGAATAAAAGCATTATAAAGCCTAAGCATAATTGGCGCGCTAATTTGATTTCTGAAACGTTTGACATGATAATTTGATTTAAGACACCACGTACGCTCGCAGGTGGTTATGAGTCCAATTTTTGCTCGAAAGACTTGATTAAATATATTGAGGAGGCAACAGAGAAATATTCTGCTACAGGCAAGAATGTATGCTTGCTGGGTGATTTTAATTTATGTCTGCAAAGAATTGAAACTTGTCAATATAGTCATGAATTCTTATTGGCCTTACAAAGTTGTTATCTCATTCCGACGATTGATAAACCAACACGTGTTCACAGAACCTCAGCCAGTCTTATTGACAATATTTTTGTTAATAATCCGGAGCAGGTTGTTACGAGTGGGAACCTTATTACTGATGTTAGTGACCACTTTTCGCAGTTTTGTATCTTGGCATCGACAATATATAGAATCAAACAAAGGCAAATTAAGAAGCGTGATTTCTCGCATTTTTGTTCTGACACGTTTAATGATGAACTTGCCGCAGTTGATTGGAATTTAATCATCGAGACACCCAGTACAAACATAGATGAGATTTTCACATCTTTCTACAAAACATTTAATAAAATTGTAAACAAGCACGCACCAATTACAACTTTCTCAAAGCGTAAGATCAAACAATTTTCCAAGCCATGGATAACCAAGGGATTACGAATTTCAATCCAAACAAAAAATAGATTATATCAATCCGGTGATTTTGAAAAATATAAATATTATAGAAACAAAATTTGTACTCTGATTCGCTTAAGTAAGAAAAGTTACTATCATGAATTTTTCAAGAATAACTTGAATAATATGCGGAAAACGTGGCAAGCTATAAATGAACTACTGAATCGGCGGAAAAGAAGTCTTAAGCCAATCAATACACTTAAGGATCCACAAATTAATAACATCGTGAATGACCCATCACGTATACCCAACATTATAAATACGTATTTCTACAAAGCTGATGATGAAACTGAAGCCTGCAATTATAGACCAATTTCATTACTGTCAAACTTCAATAGAATTTTTGAAAAAATTATGTACAATAGAATGAAGATATTTATAGAAAAACATCAACTACTAAGTTTATCCCAATATGGTTTTCGTCAAGCACACTCAACTGAACATGCTATACTTGACATGGTAGAAACCATCCGTACCAATATGGATAAAAGACGATTTTCTTGTGGGGTGTTCATTGACCTTAAGAAAGCTTTCGATACTGTAGACCATAAAATATTACTTGATAAACTTAATTTTTACGGTTTTCGAGGAATCATTAATGAGTGGTTTTCCTCTTATTTAACAAATCGTACTCAAACAACTGAGATTAACTCTTACATTTCGGATAAAGAAGTGGTTACTTGTGGTGTACCCCAAGGATCCGTTTTAGGGCCGCTTCTCTTTTTGTTATATGTTAACGATATTCAAAATTGCTCCAGAAAACTTAAATTTTTCCTTTTTGCAAATGATACTAATCTCCTTTACTCCCATGAAAATCTCAGAACATTATAATTAATTGTAAATGCTGAATTGGACAATTTATTTAATTGGCTAACCTCAAATAAACTTACACTCAACATAAAGAAAACAAACTTTATTATTTTTCGCCCACACCAAAAAAACTTAATTACCGACCCCAGATTAATATTTTTGACAGTGAAGAAAATAAGAATGTACCTCTTGAACAAAAGAACTGTATTAAATTTCTTGGGTTATTAATTGATGAAAATTTAAGTTGGAAAAACCATATTCATGCCCTCACAACAAAAATAAGCAAAACTGTTGGTTTAATTGCGAAATTAAGACATATTGTTCCTAATCGAACCCTTCTTGATATTTATAAGACTCTCATTGCTCCTTATATAACGTATGGACTAACTTCTTGGGGAAATGCATCTAAGACCTTGTTAAATAAAGTCCTTGTCCTTCAAAAACGTGCACTCCGTCTTATTCACTTTGCACAACCAAGGGAGCATGCAATACCCCTCTTCTTGAAAGGAAAACTTCTACCGCTGCAATTCCTGTATTATGAGAAAATTGCTAATTTAATGTACAATATCAGTACTAATTCTGCACCGACTAATATTTCAAATTTATTCTCTAAAATTGCCAGTATTCATTCTTATAGCACACGCTCGTCAACATCTGAGTATTTTTTTACTAAACAATCCGCACTTAATGTTCAAATTAAGGCCTTTTCACGTGTTGGTGTTAAAATCTGGAATGGGATACCAACTAGACTAAAAAACTTATCCAAAAACTGTTTTAAAAAAACTATAAGAACAAAACTAATTGAAATACTAGAATCTGAAAACTCATATGCCGAGATGGATACCTTGATTAGCATGATGAAACATTGAATTTCCGACTGGAGTCAAGTTTTGGTCTCTAACTTTTCCCTTTAGATTTTACCTAGACAGTAATATTTACATGTTGTTAAGCGATTTTTTTGATTCTGTTTAATGTCATCGTAAGACGAATCAGTAATAATATTAATAATAATATTAATATTTATAATAGTAATATTTAAGGACTGGTCCGCCTCGATTAGCTCTAAAGCTATTTGCGGCCCAGTCCACCAAGAATTATCTACTTGTAAAAAGAGTTGAAATAAACTTGAAACTTGAAACTTGATTGCATTGTGGGCAACTAATACCGGGCGGGAGAGCAAGTCGAGGCTTTTGTTGGCGCTCTTTCCTACGCCTTCGTTTCTCCTCCAACTCTTGACTTCTTCTCACTTCGAAAGCTTCAGTTCGTACTCTAATAGTAAGTAAATAGCTGATTTAGCAAAGACATCGTGACGACGGCGCGCGCAGATCTTAAAACCGACTTGACCAATGTGCGATTAGCACAGACAGTTATTGTTATTGTTATTATATTAAAGCAGCAAATTGAGCACCGGGAGTCCTGTTCAGTCCTTTCCGCGCGCTCTCGCTTCCTCAAATGACGTTCCCGTTCTGTCGCTAAACTCTAGAGAGGTCTGTCTCTTGCTATCTCCTTCCAGCGAGTTACGTCGATGTTGCACTTCTTGAGATTTGCTTTCAGCACATCTTTGAAGCACTTCTTCTGGTTCCCTTTCGAGCGCTTGCCTACTACCAGTTCGGAGTGAGGCCGCTCCACCTGAGCTGATTCCTCATGAGACTGGCCTCGCTAGTTGTTTTCGCTTCAGTCTTGTAGCACGCTAACGTTTGTTGTTCTCTCATCCCAGCGGATGTTAAGTATCTTCCGTAGACAACGTTGGTAGAACTTCTCCAGAGATTTCAGATGATGACAGTAGGGGGTCTGAAGGGATAACGACTGCTATGCCTTGTACATACAGAAGCTTTGTTTCCGTGCGAATATCGCGGTCCTCAAAAACTCGCGTTCTGTTCGTTTGATTGAAGCCACGGCGTTTGTTCGAGGCCCCGGCGTTTGATCCAGAAAAGGCGCTGTACTTGCAGTCAATGAAAACGTAAAGTCAGCCTGGGAAAGCCTTCCAAATGATGTAATCAAGCAGAACTTTGAAGCATGTGTTATCTCATTGCCAATAAACGGTTCAGAGGATGAGAAAATTCACTATTTTAAGACAGACGGCCCACTTTGCTATGGAAAGCAGGAGTTTACAGAAAGGGCCGCAACATTTTGTACTGCTGCTCCTGTAGACAAAACGACCCATTCGCAGATTTAGAGCCAGATATGTTTGAAGAAGAACTTAATGAAAAAATTGTTTAAGAAGATTAGCCAATTAAAACATTCCTATAGCATAGGGACGTTGAGCAAGAAGGACGTAGGCGAAGTTGCCTCTTATGAACTCAAAACTTTTTTTAGTTGTACCCATCTACTTGCCATGTTTTGTTCGTGCATTACTTCATATGTTGAAGTTGTTGTTTACGAATAGCCAGTTTCAACATTTCTATAGTACTGGGGACGTTTTGCAAGAAGGACGTTGGCGAAGTTGCCTATTATGAACTCAAACGATTTTTAATTAGTCGTACCCATCTAATTACTATAATCAATCAATGGTTCCGCCGTAAGAAACTGCCTCTGGGTCTCGGAGTAACAAATGCCGGGTCCATCAGGCCAAGTACAGTTTGAAATCAGGGCCCGCGGAGCAGTTTTTTGTATAAACAAGGTTTCTTTTATCTTGCAATGGTAATCAGCTTTTCCTGACGCGAGGATTTAGAAATGATCCCATTTTATATTATGACCAGTAGTCATAATATGATCAGCAAAAGCTGATGTGTGTTCCTGTTTGGAGAGCGCTTTGAAATGTTCAGTTTTTCTATCCTGCAGTCGTCGCTTCGTTTCGTCGATGTAGAAATCATCGCAGTCCCAACAACTCGCCTTGTAAACGGCGTCGACAAAACCAGGATCGGATCGGATCGGATCGGATCGGATCACGGATGGGAAAAAAATGGAAATGGAAATGGAAAAGAGTAATAAACACCTTGGAGAAATGCTGACATATTGTGACATATTGCGTGACATATTGGAGCGAGTGATTTCCCGCCATGGAAAGTGATTTCCCGACATGTAGTCTCCTTCACGGCTATCGCCATGGACGAAAGCAAGCGGAAGGGACGCATCATTTTATCATTCAGTTATAATTTCTTTTTTTAATATCATCTCACGTGTTTATTTACCTTTTCTATATTTGATATTATTTTAGCAAGGGCAAGAGAAGAGACGAAAAACGAGGTGGGGAGTAACGTTTTTTAGATGTGACGATTAAAGTGTTGTGTACGCTAGCGATTTATTTAGTTAAATCCATGTTGGCTTCTTCCATGAACTCGCTCAGCTCCTCTTAACCTAAATCGCAATTGTTACACGCCAAACGACTTAAATTCCACGAGTATATGGAACTCAGTGATGAACAGTTAGAGATCGCACAATAATTTTGGCCGTCTAGTTGTGAAATCATCACGTATTTTTCGTATTGTAATATTATAATAATCTTTACAAACCCCTTGGCTCTATCAGTAATTATATACTATAACCACTGTGACCAAAAATATGCTCGTTGATAAATTATTTATATGGAAAGCGACAATTATTTTTTTCAGTGGTGCGAATTCGCCAGCGGAGCTTTTAGGAAACCCCGGAGGGCTAGGCATTTTCTTAAAATGAGTTTTCTCAGTGTGTAGAATAGAATTCGATTTATGGTCTTAAGTTTTCGAAAAAAAATGTCTGAAAGTCTAAAATCTCGTCGACCGTCATTGAAACATCCCAGACAAAAGCCTCCAGACTGTAATGGCAACGCACGTACTCGACCTGTCTGACGCCGTTCTGGTCGGCGATCATGCGAATTCACGCCGCTGAAAAAAATTCTTGTCGCTTTCCAGATAAAATAATTTATCAACGAGCATATTTTTGGTCACAGTGGTTATAGTATATAATTATTAAAAGAGCCAAGGGGTTTGTAAAGATTATTATAATATTACAATACGAAAAATACGTGATGATTTCACAACTAGACGGCCAAAATTATTGTGCGATCTCTAACTGTTCATCACTGAGTTCCATATACTCGTGGAATTTAAGTCGTTTGGCGTGTAACAATTGCGATTTAGGTTAAGAGGAGCTGAGCGAGTTCATGGAAGAAGCCAACATGGATTTAACTAAATAAATCGCTAGCGTACACAACACTTTAATCGTCACATCTAAAAAACGTTACTCTCCACCTCGTTTTTCGTCTCTTCTCTTGCCCTTGCTAAAATAATATCAAATATAGAAAAGGTAAATAAACACGTGAGATGATATTAAAAAAAGAAATTATAACTGAATGATAAAATGATGCGTCCCTTCCGCTTGCTTTCGTCCATGGCGATAGCCGTGAAGGAGACTACATGTCGGGAAATCACTTTCCATGGCGGGAAATCACTCGCTTCAATATGTCACGCAATATCTCACAATATGTCAGCATTTCTCCAAGGTGTTTATTACTCTTTTCCCATCCGTGATCCGATCCGATCCGTGATCCGATCCGATCCGATCCGATCCGTGATCCGATCCGATCCGTGATCCGATCCGATCCGATCCGATCCGGATTTTGTCGACGCCGCCTTGTAAACAACCCTTTGTTTATACAAGAAATGAAGCCGACTTTAAACGCTAATCTTACCAGTGACAAGCTGTCACTTTATTAGTATGTCACTTCTATTTTTAGTCTCACCCAGATCACTCGCAATTTCTTTTTAAATATAAACAGTTTTTCATGTTATAACGGTTACTTTTGAAAATGTATGTTGCCACATACGAAACGTCAAGTCAAATTTCATAAAATGCATTGCTTTAACCTGCGATCAGGCCCAATTGAAGCATCGCTCTTATGTCCTCTTATGTCGGCGCTCGCTACAATTGGGCCTGATACAAAGTCTCACGGGAGTCTGTGGCTTCGTCCAGAATTTGGACGAAATCTGATTGGCTGATTCAATAACCGGAAGTCACTAAGATGCGTGTTCGCGAGGCTCTCGCCAAATCTTCTCGTGACTGAGCCGCCATTAACGGACGATGAGAAATCTCAAGTTGTTTTTAGTTTTATAACACAAAACAACAGAATCTTTCTATTTTCATCTAAATTAGCGGAGAGTGAAAATTTTATTAGTTTTTTTAATGTACATACTGGATTCACTTGAAAGATTCGCGGAATGATCTTCATAAAGAATGATAAAGACGAACCGTTCTGACAAGTTGCGAAAGCTGGACAACAGTATAAAGACTTGGAAGCTGGCAGGTTTGTATTCAAGAACAATTCAACGAGAAGCAAGACATATCGAAGCTCAGTTGATAAGTACAAGATCATAGACTCATTGGTTTCGATGTTAGGATGCGAGAGAAGACACTCATTCAATGGACAAACATTTTGAAAGCATAATGCAAGTTCTTTTAAATTTGTTTTGTACCATTCATTTACGTAAGGCCGTAAAGTTATCTATTATCGTTTGCATGTATGTTCTCCTCTGGAACAACAACATAAATAAAACACAGATGGCTAATTCACACCACCAAAAATAAAGTTTTTCTTTTTAGGGAGTAATAAAATACATGTGTCTTGATGTTGATATAAAAAATCACATAAATAGCAGAATGACCGGCCATAGAAAAAGTACGATGGAAGGGCTTTCAGTAACTTCACAGTGGACGTCAGCCAAGTTGACTTAGTTTATAAATTTAAACAGGCTTTTTAATCTCCAAATTAAATTTAAGCTTAAATTGAATTGTCACTTAACAAAATTTCGTGAGCACAGCATAAAAGTGCCAATTATCTTGTTGATAGTAATACATTCAACTCAGAAAAACCAGTGACTTATTTGAAACCCCAACGTTAATTGTAGCAAGAGAAATCTACGCGAGAATAGAGGAAATAAATTGAATATAGCTTAAAGGAGTAAATTGTTGTTTACATCCTCCACAAAAATGTAAAACATGACAACTCCCATTGCAAAAATTACCAGTGCAAGGTGCAGTAGTTTGAAATGCACCACAAAGACTGTTCTACTGCATAAGCATTACAGGCCTTTGTTGAATTAATGAAACATTAACCTGATGAAAGCTAGATGTCCTAACTTACCTCTCCTTCCAAGTTGTTTCTCCATGCAGTTAATGAATTACAGAATAACAGCATACTTCTTAGCACTGGACTGCTGAGGAACAGGTTGCTGGTTTGAATCCCAGACCAGACAGCAAACCATGGTGTTAATTAAAATAATTGTTTGGATCAAGCTGGCTGGGTTCTCAACATGTCTCAGGTCAGATGATCAGGTCATTGGTTAGTGAGATTATAGTCTATGGGCCGTTTCACCCTTACACGTAATTTAAACATGAAGGGTACATAAAAGAACCTACACACTTGATGAAAAGAGTAAGCGGTATAGTTCCCAAATTCTGTGCTCTGTCTTAACATACATTTCAGGGTCAAGGTTGGGGGGTAGACCAACCACCTGTTTCCCAGAGGCCTTATGACTGACTGATAACATAGCAAATATCTCCAAGGGAACGTGCCACCCTCTGTGCTGATCTTTTTGTGATGTTTCCCAATAGTGATTTCAGAACCATTTTCAGTGAAAAATTTAGGTGTTGCATTTGGAAATCCAATGGCTTGTTTCCCTTTTTTCGCTCACTATTAAAAGACTTGTTGGCAAGAAGATGCTTGGCCTCCCCCTTAGAGAGGAGTAAATAGGTGTATTTAGAGAGACTGGGTAATCCATCAGCCACCCATATATTTACTACTACTGTTTCTGCTCAGTCATGGTCAGCATGCAAAGACAACAATGGGTTGGATTTATCCAATTGCCCTTCAGGCTAGTTGATTCTACCTTTCATTGAATCAAGGATCACAGGTTCATGCTACACTTAAAAATTTCAGATATTTTTCCAGTGGATAATTAGCCATCCAGTGTATAAATACCTCTCATCCACTGAATAAAGTTATCTATCAATATAACTATCACACATGGAGCCTCTGATAAACAGCTAAGAAAGTGGTTAATAAAAATGGCTCCTTAGAAGCCAAGCACTTGAGAAAAAATCACTTTATCTCACTGAATGAGTTCAACAACAGAGTACCATCAGCGTTTTAGTAATACTACAAAATTTGTTTTATAAATTAAATTACATTAAAAGAATACATCAAGGCCGACCTACATTTATTCATTTGTTCAAATTAAAGGTAAGCGAGCTTCAAAAGCTAAAACTTAATAAACGAGTGAACGGCAAAATCCTGTTTCTCCACAACTAAAATAAAACAACACTCTCGACTCTTTACTAAAAAGTCTTTACTATTGTATTTCGAAGGGAAGACATAAAATACATCGACAACATTAATCACCTCAGCTTCCTTCAACCGACATCATCACATAGGCTTTGGAGATACATATCGCCTTTCCCGGCGTTCATAAAATTCGTACGTTATAAACGCTTACTTTGGGCCCAAAACCGCAAATATTCCCCAACAACAATGAACCAGGAACAAGGCATTCGCAAAACAAAAATGGCGTCGTCTTCATTCCACATCACTTCACGCGCGAGAGCTCGCGTAACGGAAGTAACTGTGATTGGCTGATTTTGAAAAATGTCAATCAATCAAAAAAGTGGGCGGTAGACGTTCCGTGGAAGACTTGTATCAGGCTCTATTTTTCGTTTCGCCTTTCCCGCGGGAAAGGTTTACCATCGAAACGAAAATTGAGCCTGATCGCAGGTTAGCATTGCTTCACCATGTTTATAACCGCTTTATGTGTTGTTGTTCATCAATGATTGCGCATTTGTTTGATACCACTACAAAAGTGTTTGGTAGTGATAGACAAGTACAGCAGAAAAGTGCTAGAAACCGAGACATTTAAATTTCTATTATATGACGTATGCGGGCTGAGTTGTGCAGGGCGGTTAGGGTCGATTGAAGGCTCAAACTCTCAAATCCAATATGGCGGATGAAATTGCGGACGATATGTAGTATGTGATTTCCTGGACTAAATCTTGTACGGCGACAAACTTCTTCAGGGAAAAGCTGAAAATTCTGAAATGACTTCAGCAGGGGTGGAAAGTGGTGTCAAAGTCACTGAAGGAAAAGCAGAGATCTGTTTTCCTGATTCAAATTCAGTGTTCTACAACCCTGTTCAAGAATTTAACCGCGATTTGAGTACAGCAGTGTTAAAACTATTCTCGCAAGAGTTTTCTTCTGACAGGAGGGCAAACAGATCGGGAAAGACTTGTGTTAATGAGGTTCAACAGGATGAAGATAATTCGGATAAAAGATCTTGTGAATGCGGACAACAGAACGAAGAAACCGACGGTAATGTATCAGTCAATTCCAAAAGCGCCCATCTCCCCCCGGGCATACCCCGGGTATTTGACCAGAGGGTAGCCCCGAACAGCAGGGAATTTGACCCGACATGAGTCTCCGCCCTGTGGGGCATTTGACTATCGGCTAAACACTGGTCAGCAAAAAGCGCCCATCTCCCCCCGGGCATACCCCAGGTATTTGACCAGAGGGTAGCCCCGAACAGCAGGGAATTTGACCCGACATGAGTCTCCGCCCTGTGGGGCATTTGACTATCGGCTAAACACTGGTGAGCAGTCGCCATGTAAAGGATTTCGCTCGTCTTGCGCGAAAATTCATTCATTCACCATGGTAGCCGCTGCTCTCCCTTCACCCTTCGCTCTGCTTCTGTTATAATAATTCAGTATGCCTTTATTCAAAGTGTGGAGTGAGGACAAAACAGTCAGAAAAGGGGTTTTAGCGAGCAATTTTTGGATTTCGTTGGAATAGATCAAAATATTTATTATGAGCGGGGAGCGTGACATAATGCTTCAGCTTACACTTGATTTGAGTTCTCTTCTTTAGGTTTTCTGAATTGCTTACTTTTTTTCTGTATTAATAAGATAACCTTTACCTGTAATTAAATGGAGCTGTTAAATTTAAAGAGACTTTGGATATCCGAGTTCACGTACTGATTCGATCCTTTTTGGCAACAAACTGTATAGAAATGTTCTTCTTTTGAATAAGCGTTCCATTATACACATGGGATTTGGCCCCTTTTGAGGCCCTAACGGTGGGGCATTTGACCATCGAAACTGGAAACACGGCGGGGCATTTGACAAAAATTTTTCAAAAAAGTCAAATGCCCGGGTGTTTGTGCATGGGGGGGGGGGGGGGGGATGGGCGCTTTTGGAATTCACTGATACATAAACTACATGTATGAAGTGCGATTTGTTGTGCCATATGTATTTGAGTAATGGTCAGGAACCATCACTGTCAGTTACCCTGCATAACAGGCACTTATTTTAGCCAAGTGCAAAGCGGGAGACATGAAAGCGAAGTGCAGAGCGCAAGACCAGGGGAAGAGAAAAATAAGCGCCTGTCGCCAGTCTATTGTTCATGCTATTCCAAGTGCCGATCTTTAGCCTCCCACGCAGTCGTTTTTAGGGGACTCGTATTTCACCTCCTCCCCACTAACGCCTGCTTGCCCAAAGCCAACAGTCCTTTCCCATTGTTTGACTCGCGGGCATCCTAGCCAATCACGATCGAGCAACTGTCCAGCGATGACAAGTAAAATTAATCCTTATACGTGCTTCTTTCTCTCGCAAATTTGTAAAAGTATCAAAGTGCTGCAGCCGATATGTTTTTGAGTCATACGATGTGTTACAAGAGGCTTTTAAATTTTGAAAAAGCCTGGCGAATAAGAATTTTATTTAGATGCAACCAAGTTACAAATCTGAAGCATTTCAGTGAGTTGATCAAACAGAGAGTAAACTGACGTGAAATTATCACACATGGTACAACAACAAAGCTCAATCTCTCGTGGTCTTGCATTAAAGCAGATGAAATTCTCCCACACAGCGACCACCCCAAAACGTCCTGGAGAATCGGTCAGAAGTTAACACCGATGGCATAGACTGCACCAATTCGTACCTTTTTCTTCAGTTCATGAGAAGCGGACGGTAAAATTGTGCAGCTTATAACCTGGCAGCTCACTCAATCCACTGCGCGCTATGGTCTACCGATGGCAAAGTTTCCTTCCTCCAAATCACTCAGACTAACTGAAGATACGCTATTACTTCTTAAATAACTGACTTGGTCCTTCATCAAATTCACGAGAGGTGACATAACAGCTACAACATGACCAGCAGCAAGGATATAGGAGATTGAAGACGAAGCTTGCTTGATAAATTAAGTGACCTTCCGTAACTAGTCAGCATATTGACGAAAATATTATTGCTATTTCCTCTCACAAATTCTTAAATTGAAGTCAGCTGATAGGCATTTAAACAGGAAATTTTGAAGGTAGAGCACATGGTGATCAGAGCTCGCTCAAGCTCTGTCTCTGCAATGTTAAACTATCCCCCGAAAAGCTCCCTGAGGTCAAGGTCAACCTTCCAGAATTTAGTAGGTAAAATGTGATTGGCTAAGTGGTGGGAAAGGAATGTTGGCTTTGGGTAAGCAGGCGTTTGTGGGGGGGAGCTGAAATATGAGTCCCCTAAAAACGATTGCGTGGGAGGCTAACCAATCGTCTGGTGATCTGAAAATGCTGATTGGTCAACAGATGGTTCCACAGTTGTTGGCATCATATTAACTGGGGGGCAAACACAGCTAAAATTATAGTAAATGTATGGGATTTTGACCGACTTTGAACCGCTGTAACACAGCTACAAAGAGGAAAAAACTGTTAAAGGTAGTGGCAATTGTTGGAAATCTGCCTCTTTTTAGTGGTGTTACAGCAGTTCAAAGTCGGTCAAAATCCCATACATTAACTGTAATTTTAGCTGTGTTTGCCCCCCAGATAATATGGCGTGGAACCATCTATTCATGCCACGTGATACTAATGTGAGAAAATACACCACAAATAAAAAACATGGCAACTGTGACTTTCGATGAAGCTATCAAACTTGCGCTTGATTTCTTCCCTCACGTTTAAGATCTCAAGTAGACTGTAGGAACAGAAAAGATGTATTTCTGGCATTGCTAGAAGGGGTGTTCCTGTAGCTCAGTGGTTAGTGCATCCAACCAGTGTTATGGAGGTCGTAGGTTTGATTGCTGCCTTTCTCACGGGCTGAGTGACATCACATCATTACCATCATTAATAATTGAAGGGAGAGATATGTTGGGTTAGCTGCCTACTGGGTTTGGTAAAACTTTAAATTACACTGTACCAGCTTTACCCAAAAATCTTTGAGCTTGTGAAGTGCCAGACAGGATGCCATGTGCTCATTTTGCACTGAAAGCAATAACTATAGAGCAAGTCCAAGAGTTGAACAAAATATCATGCGCTTTACAACCACCATGCTAAAGAATCACTGTGTTTCTAGTTAAATAGGCCGACGACTTTACTCTCGTTGAAAGACGGGAGGCATTGTAGAGCATTTTTTGTTGTTGTTGTTGTACTCCATAGCATTCGGCACCTTGTAAAGCGGAGTAAAAGAACGGCGTTTTTTTTCTCAACTTCTTTCACAAAAACAGAGTTTCTAAACGCAGCAATCAGTGCTAGATCAGTGGTGCTCAGCAAATTCTGTGAATTATAGCACTCCATTGTACCTCACGTGTAAGCACTTCACACTTGTCATGATTGTAAACAACACACTATTGTAATTGCTTTCTGCCACTCGCAGAACTATCGATGCCTGAAGTAGGCTTGGATAAAATCTGCTCATAAAATGGCTAATTCTCCCTGCTGGCAGTGCTTGCAAAAATTGCTTATTCTGCCCGAAATTCTGCTTGGACAGCTAAATGTGCAAGAAATCTGATATGTTTCCTGCGAATGATTTCATGCTTTTTGATTGGTCAATTCTAAACTAACTGTCAGTCGAATTTTGTGGGTGCTTCCGGGGGCGGAAGAGCATGAACAATAAACTGGCGACAGGCACTTATTTTTTTCTTATCCCCATCTCGCACTCCGTGCTTGTGTGTTGCGCTTCGCACTCGCTTTGCGCTCAGCTAAATAAGTGTTTGTTATGCAGGCTGTCATCGGTGAACAGAGCTTTCGAATATTTCCCAAAAGTTGGCTTGAGGAGGCCCAGTAATCTATTTGCTTTTGCAGTGATAGAAAGTATGTGGGGTTTGAAAATGTGAAATAAGCTTAATTCTTGTTTGGCTATTTAGTTTTAACAGTCACTTAAACCATAGTCATGGTAATCTGGACCTGAATTGACTCCCAAATTTGTCCAGTTATCAATAAAAAATTGGGCAAAAATTTGCAGGGCTTGAGACTAACTTTTTAGCCTCCTAGCCCAGAGGCTAGTGACAAGTTTGATTCACTAGCCAAAACAAATTTTGAATTTTATGGGAGCAGGGTTGGCGTAGTGGTGAGAGTGCTCGCCTTCCACAAATGTGGCCCGGGTTTGATTCCCAGTGTCATAAGTGGGCTGAGTTTGTTGGTTTTCTTCTCTGCTCCGAGAGGTATTTCTCCGGGTACTCTGGTTTTCCCCTCTCACCAAAAACCAACATTTGATTTGATTTGATTTGATTTAGTGTTGATTTGATTTAGTCTCCCCAATTAGTAGTAAGAGCTTCTGTGCTCGGCTAGAAAGATTTGAGACTTTAATAAAGTGATTATTATTTTATTATACATGTATATACACTGTAATTCCCATGACACTACCCCTTTAATACATGTACAGTGTATGGTATGTAAGTTTTCAAGTTCAGAGACTGAGTTTCTTGTAAATAAGAGAAAAACTGTATTACAGTTAACAACAAATTCATTGTTTTCTCATTAATCAAGGATGTGACAGTGGAATCACCATTTTAGAAGGTTTAGCAGCTTCTGGATTACGCTCTGTTAGATATGCTTTGGAAGTCCCGACTGTAAAGAGCATAACAGCCAATGACATCAGTGCAGATGCTTACAGGATGATTCAGAAAAACATTCAACACAACAATGTACAAGATATTGTGAAGCCAAGCAAAGATGATGCTGGGTGAGTCTGTGTTGTTAAGAAAACAACATGTTTACATGTGATTTTACAGGAAGAGAGCATGACAATGGTATTCAAGCTTTGGTGGACATTATAGGCTAAACTACCTCCTACACACAACAAGGATCCTGATTCCGGGATATAAATTATGATTATTAAGTGTATACCCTGCTAAGCACCTTTTACATGTAATTTACAGACAGCCGGGCTATTTGTCTGCATTTATCTTTTTTGCATTTTTGCACATCCAATTCTTGTTACAATGCTATACCATACATTTGGAGTTGCTGATGACTCAAAAAACATAGCTTTGTTTGTGGTTGTCTTTGAATATTTCTGTGGAATTCAGTGTTAAACAAACGCTTGATCAGTCATTGCATTTTTTGCTGTTAGTTGGAGCTAATTAATTACTGGTATTTCAGAGCTAAATGTTTCAACAGTGGCATGTTTCTTGGGGGGGCATAATTATTCCAGAAATTCCAAAATCAGAATCCATGTACTACATGTATATAGAATGCTTTTACTGTGGCCATTTGGGCAAAAGATATGACATAGATTCTTAAGTGCATTCCTTTGGGAGTGAAGCACCATGGTTGCCTAAATTGCCTTGTTTCCTTCTCATTATCTTTTGTTTGCTTATTTGTTTGTGTTCATAAAAACTCTCTTTAAATACCAGTAAATAAGATTTAGTTGCACAGTCTTCTGACAGGACTGTAGTAAAACTTTTTTTACATAAAAAGATCCTTTGCCAGGGGCTTGTGGTTCAAAACTTAAGAAACAGAAGGAAGCTTGATGTTTGAGTTTCCCTCATAGTGACTAAAAGTAAACTCACTGAAACCAATCTTCTAAAGAAAGATTTGACTAGAAATAATATTGAATTCTGCCTTAAGCAATCAACAATTGATTTCCATTTAGCTGCAGCACAGGAATAACAAATCTAAGTTGATATTAGCTGCTTGGAACTGTTTTAAGATGGATGACCAGAATTGTAGCACTGGGAATTGGTGATCATATAATTCTTTCTGTTGTTAAATATATACAGGTTATTAATGTACAAAAGCCGTCACCCTCCATCAAACCGATTTGATGCAATTGATCTTGATCCATATGGATCAGCTGCAACATTTCTTGACAGTGCTGTGCAGGCAGTATCCGATGGTGGAATTCTTTTGGTGACATGTACGGACATGGGTGTCCTGTGTGGAAACCACAGTGAGGCTTGCTTTGGAAAGTATGGCAGTATGTCTTTGAAAGCAAAATTTTGTCATGAAATGGTTAGTCTAGGTTTGTACAGTATATTTATTTATTGTCCACTTTTCTTATGTTGTAAATGTAAGTGTAGGTGTAACTCCTCACATAACATTAACTGTTACACATTTGCTTTGGAGCTACAGTAATGCAACACTTACATGTAACTTTAATCTTTCAACAAGGGTCAGGAAAAAACACTTACTACAGAGGAAGGGAGGAAGAGGTTATTCAAACTGTTAAGTCTGAAAGGCTTGCAACAGAAATAAAAATGATGACTCTTTAAGATATAATTATTATAGGAGGTAGAATAAAAACTGTATAGAAATGGAATATCCAAACGTTTAGTTGTATGTTTTTCTCATAGCCCATTCTGCTTTTTCTACAGGCTTTACGCTTGCTGCTGTTCTCTATGGAGTTGCATGCCAATAGATACAAACGTTACATCAAGCCTCTGTTGAGTATCAGTGTTGACTTCTATGTTCGTGTTTTTGTACAAGTTTTTACAAGTGCATCTGAAGTTAAGAGGTCTGCCAGCAAGCATTGTTTAGTCTTCCACTGTGTTGGATGTGGAACATTTCATCTTCAGCCAAGTAAGTTCAGTGAATGTTAGATACATCAAAAGGTCTAACCAAACTAGGAAACAATCCTTGTTGCTGAAACATTGTTACATGATCCAGAGTGGTTAGTTAGCGGTTAACATGGGAAGCATTGGCTGCTCCAGCAATGTTGACCAATTCTGGACCAGCCAATGCTCAATGTAAGAGTGAATTAAAAATGGGGCTTACAAATGGATTACCATGCCGATTTAAGGAAAAAGGTTTTGCACTAATCTCTGAATTTCAATTTTTACAAATAGGTACAATTTTTATCAGATGTCTACAAAAGTTTGCCATTTTGCTGAATTTGATACAGCAAATCTATCTGTGAACCCAGTTGTACATTTGGTGCAATATTTCATACAAAAATCTCATGATGCAGCACGTCTGCAAGCTTAATTGCTGCGGCTCAAACTTGAGGGGGCTTGCCATTAACATCTACAGGCCTTGCTAAATAGCCCAGAGACAGTTCTAACAGTGAGTGGGTGATTGGCAGTTGTCCATTAAAGCACAGGACTTGGGGTGGGGGGGGGAATTCTTTTGAGACTTTGACTTCAGTTAAAGTAGGTGTCATAATGTTAAAAGTAAGAGTTTCAGTTCTAGCCATGCATTGACAATTGCCTAGGGCCTGGATGATAGTTTACTTTTGAGCTCCACTGCTAGTGAGCCCACTGTTAGCTTTGGGTGGCTGGCTGGCGAGTGTCTCAAAAACACAGGGGTGGGGAGGGTGGCTTTTGGAGACTTTGACTTCATCAAAATTTTGGCTGTCTAGAGAGTCAGTACAGTTAGCTATAAGAGCAAATTTCTGTAGGTTTTACAAGTAAGTGTAAGTGTAAACAGACTGAATAATTATTCTATGTACCTTGTTTATATTGTGGTTGAAGTTAACAGTCTTTCTTGGGACTAGTGGCATTTTTACCATTTGTGCCCAAAGGATGAGCTTGATATCTCAGTTTGATGTTGATGATGCATAACTTTATTTGTATCTAAATGTTTTTGCAGTGGGCCGTCGTATTGAGGAGGGTCAAAGTAAAAAGTACCCTCCAGCACTGGGCCCCCCTGTAGGTCCCTTATGTGAGCAGTGCAGTAGCAAGTTTCATCTGGGTGGCCCTATATGGAAAGAACCCATCCATGATGTTGAATTTGTAAAAAGATTACTCAAGAGTGTCAAAGAATTCTCTGAGCTGTTTAAGACATCTGGCAGAATCATTGGTAAGTATTGTAATGTGATTACATTCAGGTTTGAAGTTTAACTTATAAAGACAGTGCACACACACCCCCGTGGTGTGACAAAAAATCTCAGTGTTGATGCTTAGAAAACTCATACAGTGTAGGGTTGCAATAAAAAATAGAATAAACATGCAGCCTATAAATTGTGTTATTTTTGTTTAAAAATGGGAATCAAAAACACTCTTTATCTGTGAAACGTCTGCATTATATACGTTTGGGTACAGAAGGAACAAAAAGGTGCAAATAGAACAATGTGCCCATTGGCTTTCCTGTTGTTTTCATTCCCTTTGTTCACAAGGAATGAGAACTCAAAACAAGCACTATAATGACCGGTTTTAGACTGAAATAAACCATTAATAGCACGTATCGTTTAGCCATGAATTCAAGGGATCAAATCTAGAGTTCCAGGAATGAATAAAGTCGGGGAAGTCCATCTCAGTCTTTGCCTTTTTTCTCATGAATGACCACGAAACAAGCAACAGATGCAGTGAGAGAAAAGCAACCTGAAACTCCAAAAAAAAAGAGCCACTGTTGTTACTTTGCTGATAAATTGTCCTTGACCAAGAAAGGTTTTGGCCAGAGGAATTGGGGAGTTATCCTCTCACAGAAAGAACAATTGCAGTTGAACCTGTCTTTTCTGTGTAGTCATTATACTGATGTCCTGTGTATAGCAGTAAACAAAAAATCAAAGACAAACAACAGCAGCAACTAAAGAGAATCTAACCACAACAAGTTTGTGTACAAGTAGTTTCATGTTTCCTGACAGGCACTTCTAAGCTTACCGGTAACTCGTCATTTTCTACATTAGCAGAAAAAATGTGTGCTCAAGTATACTAAGTTAATTTTCAAGGACAATGATACAAGAGTGTATTTAAAGCATCAACATAATAATTGTGGCTGGTACGTCTGAGATGGTGGACTTGAGGAGAGAATGAGGCTAGGATTTATTATTCCAATGAAGCCTGTCATGAGTTAATCCTTTAATTAAGCATTTTGCAAACTATTCCTTCAGGTTTATTGAGTGTTATCGAAGAAGAGTTGCCAGACTGTCCTCTGTACTACACTGTTGATCACCTATGTGGAGTTCTTCATTGTACCACACCTTCTCTGGTACAGATAAGATCTGCTGTGATAGCAGCTGGATACAGAGCATCCAGCTCACATGCATGCAGAACAGCACTCAAAACAGATGCCCCACACAATGGTATGCCAGTATCTTTCCTTGTGCAACAAGTTCTCGAGTTCCTTGTAGTCTACAAAGTTGTGATGATGTAGTAAAGATTCAAAGGTATTTCCCACGCAGTCGTTTTTAGGGGACTCGTATTTCACCTCTGGAGGAGGCTAATTTATACTTTACTTTGGCTACTTTTTCGACAAACAATCAAGCATTGACAGCAGCAAAACGAAAAATGTCTTGTTTGATAAACTTATGCATTGTTGGCTGCAGCACTGATATTGACAAAGGGTGAGAGAAAAAAATTGTACAAATCGTGAAGGTCTATCAGCATGCTCTGCCAAGGAACATTTTAAAACGTTTTGCTCCTACATTTGGTTTAAAGTCAAATAGTATGATAAGGTTACCATTTTCAAGTACATGCAGAGATCTGTGTAGAGATCACAAGTGTGATCTGTGACTAGCAAACCTAGTGGAACAGATTCCTGCTTTTCTGCAGAATCGATCCATCACTGCTGGCTTTCTTTCATGTTTTCCCCTTTACATTCAAGTTGTATTGGATTGTGGAGACATTCTGTTGGTTGACGAATAGCGGATTCTTTTTAGCATGCATCTATTGAATTATACAGGCTGTTGGCAAGTTTGTTTGTCAGAGGAAAAATGAAAGAGTTGATTGAGGTGATACGTGTAACCAACAGCAATCCACGCCTTGACAGTGCTCTTAGGCTTACAAAGTACATCAACACTCGACACCTGCATTGCTCGAACAGCTTGGACCATTTCTGTACAACAGTACAGCTCACCGTAGAGTTTTCTTTTTCTTTCTTTCTTCTTTCTTTCTCTCTCGTTTTTCGTCTATTCCACTATCTTTAGTTGTATGGGACATCATGAGATGCTGGGAAAAGCTTCACCCAGTGAAAAACAAGAAAGAAAATTCCCCCGGAGCAGCTATCCTTAGCAAGGAGCCTGTTATACAGGTGTCATTTGATGCAAAACCCGGAGCTAACCCAGTATCAAGACAGAAAAAGTTGCTTAGGTATCAAGAAAACCCTGAAGCAAACTGGGGACCTAAACCAAGGTACAGTGCAATCTGTAGGAACGAGCAATTCAATTCGTTGTCTTTTTATGAGGGCAAAAGAGAACTAAAGATTAAATAGAAATTGTCGTTGAAGTTAAAGAAAACCCCAAACAACATTTTTTAACTCTACCAAACGTCTCGTCTTTCTTTAACTCTAGAACCAAGGAATGTTTTTGTTTCTGTACGTGTTGGCCCTATTTTCTATGTATGATACATGCAGCTGAGTGGAGGCTAATAGTTAGGTGGGCTTTTCAGAGCTGTTCGATATTGGGTAAGGTATGATATTAATTCGAATATTTTGAATTTAGGGCAAAACGAAAGAAAGACAGTGAGACAATCGAAGAGAAAAGACAGCGTTTACAAGGACGAAGGACTGTGGAAGAAGACACCAGTTATTATAAACAATTTCCTTGTAAAAGATTCAAAACTGGCGAGTGCGGATTCGGAGACGAGTGTAAATATTCACATGATCCTAATCTGAAAATTGGGAAAACTAATCAGTGTAAAGGTGGCAATGAAAGCAGTGCGAAGGAAGGCAGCAAAACTGAAGATATTATGAAGTAATTTGGCACGAATCAAGTGGATGTTATATGATACGGTGTGAAGTACGTCTGTGTGTTCTTGCTGCATATGACGCATCCTGTAAAAGTGGTGATCTTTGTATCTGATTCACACCCAAGGTCCAAATACCGCAGCAACAGGTTGCGTATTTCACTGTGGAACCTTTCGTCCTAAGTTAGGGCTACTAAAAACTATCCTCATGTACCAAAATCTAAACTACTCAAACATCACAGCCAGGGAGTAGTGAATGCCAAGATGGCAAGTTTGTGTTATCTGGTGTTCAACAGCTCAACAGAACATAGCGCAAAGTGCAAAATTATTTATCGGCTTCCAGCGACTTTTGTTTACCAACAAGATAATTAAGGTCACAAGATGGGTGAGTCATGTACGGTATAATGTTCCTCACACGATACAATCTTGGCAAGTTTCAGCTACCCTAATTGAATGTAAAAACTTTGGTTACAAGGAATTGGCGGTCCAAATTAAATTCAATCTTAAAGAAAGTTGTTGATTCAGTGTCTCTCATTTTTTTAAGCGAGGTTCTGACTGCCAGACCTACAGTCTCGCTCTACTTGGCTTATTGCTTTTCAAGCCATCCAACAAAATGGTCTCTTTCTTTGTCCCACACTTTCATTCATGTCGTTATAACGACTTTATTCCGTTGTGTTGCCAGGACGCAGTGCATGTTGTAGGGCATCCAATGGCAAGCGGCCTTTTGTCAGTTCCCTTCCTGAAATCAGGAATAAAGTTGAGGCGAAAGTAACAAAAGAAATTTAACTTCAGGAATAGTATATGACACCTCATAATCAAGAAACTTTCTGCTCTCGGGGTCTTGTATCGGGGGCATGTTGATATTTTTAGGGGAGGAAACTATTTTCATTCTTTTGCTTAACATGTGTTGACCCAGCAACCAAATGTGTTGTTGAATTATTCAGTCAGCATACAATAGATCTCATAAATGAAAACGTTAACTTGTGACATTTAATTGGTTTTTTTTTTTCAACATCTTGGCAGAACTTCGATTCGTTTAAAATTTGTATGACACTTTCACTTTCCATGATGAGATACTGTATGTTCTTTTAGCGGGTAATTTTAGGGGATACGCTCGAATTCAAAGGTTAGAGAAGTTGAGCAAACATTTCAAGACAATTGAAGTTATCGAATTTTTGCTGACTGTTTTCTTCATCAGTAATCAGCACTGTGACCTGGTGACGTTTTCGCTGGGTGTCCTGCATTCTCTTGGCAGGGCAGTGGTGAATTGTTTAGGGAGGGGAGGGTTGAATGAATAACCTGGACTACCATGAATCTTTCATGTTGCTGTACATGCAGATCAGAGATGAGTGCCGGAATACGGCCCTGCACATTGGTCATCAGACCACTTTCCGACACCTTGCACTTTTTCTTGTTTACAGAAGCGATGAACGTTCAGCACTGATTGTCAAGTGAACTAATTTTTCAAACTTAAGCCATTGCGCTATTCCACGGCAAAACTGCTCAAAGGTAAACGCATTCTAGGGTACTGGGTCAGTGTAATTCGATCTTTAGCTTTTACATTTTAAGCGTTTTATTGTAGTTTGATAGAAAACAAATATCTTTTTAGAACGATACAGAAAGGAAGGGAAGTTTATTCGCTTATTCATTATTTATTTTTATCGGTATTTATTGTACACGAAAGGGTTTTTTATTTTTAAAAGATCTTCTGTGAGGTCAGAGGTATTCAAAATTGATGTTTTAATTCTTCAAATGTCTTTAACCAATCTTTTCACGGATTCTTATGTTACCAGCGACTCAAACAATTCACCAACAGTTTAACACAGACAAGAAGTAGTTTATTCAGAACTTTTGTGGATTAAGCAAAAAGTGTAACAATACCTGCCACACATAAATGCCCTAAATACTAAAAAAAGTAGACATGAGGAGTCAAAAGAAGCTCCCTGCTACTACCAATTATCAAGATCATTTTTACTATTCCTCTGTTAACCATATAACCAAAATATTCAATTATAAAAATTTACTTTACGCCGCGGGTAGCAGAATTATGCATTTACAGATACCTGGGACAAAGAATCTTTTAATACATGCTACAAATGTTTGAATATAAAATTAAAGAGATCTTAAAATAATTATTAATCCTGTAAGATCTACACTGCAGAGGACAAAATATGTTTTGAAAATACCATCAGTTATAAAACCAGCATGCACTGTAATACGGTTTTTAAAATTGTGTTTAAGTCGTAAATACCGATAAATGGATGTGGGACGTAATTGTTCTGTAATCCGTGGTACATAAAATGGTTACTTTTCAAATGCTATTAAAATATGCAAAATCTTAAAACAAAATCAATGAAACGCGTTTATACTGAAACTAAGAAAAATAGTTGTAAAAAATTGAACCAAAATTCTTTATGGGCTGTTCCAAAGATTTGTTCATTTCTTGCCTTCCTTTTTCGTTAATTTAGCTGTTGATATTTACGTTATTTCACAACATTTTTAAGGACTTCTTTGTCCATTGAAATAATCCAAACCGTTTAAACCGATCCCGACAAGTCTAAGGAACAGGCAAAATTATACGAAAATAAAGAATTCTTTTTCAGATTAGTGCAATTTCTTTGGGGAAATCACCGTTAGTAGACTGCTGTTCTAGCCATCCTATTGACAAAAGAAATTATTTGGTTATTTAAGTTAGTTTTCTTCTAGAAAGTAAAACGGCTTAAATATTAGGCAATCCTTGCCAAGACATTTATGAGTGTTATAACAAAATTTCATCTCTTAGCATGTTCAGTACCCAAAGACTTAGGAACAAGATTCAACCAGTGCGCTGCTTTGGCGTCAGGCACCCAACATGTGCGTTTTTCGTGCGATTCAACTACTCTGTCTTCAATTAAACGTCAACTTCGTAGCGAGAGCTTTTTCCAAGGTGAATTTTCTTTCGTGGACGAAGATTTTCGCAACCGATGACTGAAAATCGGATCCAGTCCGGCATTTGCTAACGTAGACCCGCGCGTTTCTTCGCGTTACAAAAAACAACAAAATTATTGTTTCGAAATTAAAACGCATGTGTGAGAAGATCGGATCTTGCATTACTGGGGGCACGCCAAAGCAGTTTAAACTAAAAGTAACCAGGAGATATATTATTTGAATATTAGATGGTTTCAGTTCTCAACATTATAACGTAGTTTAAAGTGCAAATTTCAAAGCTTGTCTTGTTTGTAACATTTCGATCTCTATTGTATCAGCTTTTGTTTAAGTGATAGTTCATCAGTTATGAACCATAACCATTTGTTAGGAAAGTTAAAATCACACAAGTTAGTATTTAGTTTTGAATTCCAGTGTTAGTGTTTACCAGTATATAACAAGTGTTCAATTCTACGTGAAAATAATAAGTAATTGACAGTCTTCACGTGGGAAGTATAAATGCTTGATTTTATAGTGGGTTCATCACCAGACCCCATCATTGGATTGGGTTGCCAATATGGCCCAGAGACTAGCCGCAAACATAAGTCTACAACAAATTGAATCAATACAAAGATACAAGAAAAAATAATGCTATGTTGGAGGAAAAAATAATCGATCCACTCTACACAAGGCTTTCCTTTGAAACGATTTTGGTTATTTTATTAAAAAGATATATCTTTAGCCTGTTGTTTGTAACAATTACATGCGAACCCCGAGTAGAAATAAAGTGTCATTTACAAAGTGCGCTGATTTATAAATAACTCTGAATATATGTTGATGACATGTGGATACAATAACATTAAACTCTGAAGTTAACTGTTACGAAGAAGTTGCGAGAAAAACGTTAATTTATAATTTCCTGTTGATGTTATTGTTCCTTTTGAAACTGCTGTTGTTGGGTGTTGTGATGGACAGGTCTTAACAGTTTTCAGAAAACCTTTGGCAATTTCGTGGTTGCTTTGAATAAGTTTGAATATTTCTTCCTTGTTGAGGAACAATCAAGTACTTCAGTAGCAAATCACGTGGTACCTGAGAGTCGGTTAGTCATTAACTCAGTGCTAGATTCTGCCTCAAATTTTAATGCATGAGGCTCTAGCGAATAACATCTTACTTTCATGAATAATGCTCATGAATTAGCGCTTGCTTCTAAAATGCATAAATAAAGTGAAAAAAATATTACCATATAATTGTACAGAGTGGAAATAATTTGTAACCTGCATTAAGATACATGTTACGATTCAGAATTTTTGTTTGTTTAGCAGATAATGTTTCCCATACTGTTTTTAACAAGAAAAATGTCGGCCATTAACGTTAAAAAAAGGAGAGTGGAAATTCTCAAAAATAATATGAAATCATTGTGAAAGCTGTTAATTGTAGCTTGCCAAAACCATTTTGAAGCTGCAACTTTGGACAAAACTGTTAAGAAAATTCACAATTCAAATTCATGTATGCGGCAATTCATCCTCCTTGCCTCCTCATCAGTGTTGTTCCTCTGTAGAGACAGTTGAAACGCCCAACCCTGAAAGCAACATTGACTGAGGGGGAGGGATAGCGGAGGTTTGGTTTATATGGCGAAGTGCGAGCGCATTTCGAACGTTCCTCGAGGAGTCCATCGGAAATAGTATTTCTATGTTTTAACACAACTAGTAGCTTTCTTTTCAAAATCAACTTCCTATTCAAATACTAATGATAAACATCCCTCTTCCTGGTTTGTTAAAGACTCCTTTATATACGTAATTAAATTGTAAAATTGTAAAACGCTCATTTCCAACAACTGAAACATTGAGACTTTGGTAAATTGCACTGGAAGAATTTGTTATTTACACAACGAAAAGGTACGAAAGACAATAGTCAAAACCGTAATATTTGATTTCTAATAATAAGATGTTTTTTGAAAAAAAGGTGGTGAAAAGGTTTCCTTGAAATCCTGATTTGGTGCGACACGCGTGACCACCAAATAAGGAAGGTGATTATACTGAACAGAATAGTGTCCTTGAAAACTTAGAAAAATAAAGGCTTATCTGGTTTAAACGTGAAAATTACAAACTACGAAAAATTATCTGCTAAGCAAACAAACATTTCTGTAAATTGTACAAATTGCCGATATATTCCACAAACAGATTTATTCATTTTACTAAAACTAAATACTTTGAAAATTAAACTCATGTCATATATTATCTGCAGTAAATATAAAATCTATAAAAAGTTCTGACCTCTTGAACAAAAGATAAAGGTAATAGTTTTATCCTCATAAACCAAAGTAGAATACTTCGTTTTGCTTCCTCTCTTATCTCACTGTTTGGCATTTATAAGCCAACAAAGAAAAATGGTTTGAGAAACCACTATTCTGTATTTCTTAGTACATGTATCATGTTGTTTGAAACAACTTGAACAGAAGTGTACAATAACATGGTGATGCACGATTCCTAATAATTCAACGATGTTCTTAACTTTCTGTTTAATCCATTTGAACACATATTCATGTTTTTTTTTTTCGTTCTTGTTCTTTCTAGTTATGCTTTCACCTGCAGCCTTGATGTTCTGATCTGCAATTCTATTTTTTTTTGTTTTAGTTTTAAGAGCCATTTTTCAAAGCTGCTTTCACAATGACAATCCATGTATAAACAATTGTACACTCTATAAAATTAAACCTTGAGAGAAAGCCGCCTGTTGTCATCGTCATAGGACTCGCCTTTGATAAATTATAACTCATATATAATTTCTTTGCTGAAATCCACATTTGCTGATCAGCTGGTATATACAATTCTAGTAATAATATAAACAGCCTTGCTCTAATTTCCTTAAATATTAAATCTCCTGTTCAAAATTCGTCAATAAATAACTCTACTTGCTAAATGTATTCAACCTGCATGGGTCTATACTAAAAAAATTAAAATTTGGTGCTTGATAAAACTGATCACGGAATTGAATGGAAAATGAAACCTCTCTACCAGCTAAAAATACTTGAAAATGTTTACGACTTACAAATCGAAGAACTCTATTAAAGCATCTTCTATCTTTCACAACGCTCACTTCATCAATCTTTCGACATGAATAATGCTCACGGCCTTCTAGAATAAAAGCATGTCCCTTTCCCAAGCTATATGCTACAATTCCCAAAATTCTTTCAGTGAAAAAAAAAGGACGTACACGAAAGAGATCTTTTACAGAATTAAATGTAAAGAAATTTCAAGCATTTCGTAATAATGTCTTCCGTTGACTCCTTAATTATGGTAATTAAGTTGAATTACTGACTGACTGGTTGTTACGTCTATCATTTAAGCTTAAGTACCCACAGCTATGATTAAAAGCACTATTCCTACCAATCTATAAGGGAATGGAGAAAATAAATTTAACGTAGGTTACAAACAACGAAACGAAAGATGTGAAATCCCCGGTTTGATTTGTTGAGTGTTTTTGTCATTAGACATGACACTTCTCAAACCAGTCAGCAAGCATACCACTAATTACTTCCGAACTACAAAACTATCCAGCTATAGACTACACTATAAAGTAATAACTATATACTGAAACCCAACCTGGCCTTTTCTGTTCTAATATATTATAATGCAAACCTTGGCCAAACCAGTGTATTTTGACTCTTTACCATCGAAATGGAACGGTTCTGGGTCGATCAGCACCTTCCTTGACCAGAGGCTTATGGAACTCTCGACCCTGCCTGGAGTGTATGATGGCCCAACACTGTTCACAGTAGTACTGCAGGCATGTCACATTAGCGCAGAAAAATGGTGCGAATTTTCCTGCACACCGTGCGCCATGACACTCGTCACATAACTGGTCATCCAGAACGTATGGCTTGACTTCAACCTGGACATAAATTAGAGTAAAATGATTGCATAACGGCAGCAATTAGAAAATACAGAAGGACATTTTAACGAATTTGCAGCTTCTGTCGCAAAACCAAAACCAAGGAAATAATAAACAATAATAATAAACTTTATTTCTATAGCGCCTATATCACTACCTGTTCTAGGCGCTTTACAATATTACTAAAATGCATTGAGATACGATTTTAAAAAATTGCAACAATAGGGATGTGAATGTAGAACTAATAATAACAAGAATAAAAAATAAATGTCTAAAACGCATAAATATATCTACATATGTATAAAATTCATATATAAGTGTGGGAAAAAAATCTATTTACAAATTAAGGAAAAGCCTGGTGAAATAAATAGGTTTTTAATTGTTTTTTAAAGGAATTCAAAGAATCAGCATTCCTTAAAAAAGCTGGTATGCTGTTCCATAATTTAGGGCCTGCGATGAAATCTTCGGTCGCCATAGGACTTTAGCTTAGATCTCGGAACATGAAGTAACTTATTCGAGCAAGAACGCAAAGAGTAAGAACTGTTACAAAAACTGAGTAAATTGGATATATAACTTGGGGAAAAACCATTGATAGCCTTATACACTAACGATAAAATTTTATACCTAATACGGTATTCAACCGGCAACCAATGTAAGTCTATTAAGCTGGGTGTTATATGTTCATGCTCCTTGGTGAATGTTACAATACGCGCTGCCCTGTTCTGAACTAACTGTAGGCGGTTTAGGAGAAACTTAGGTAGACCATACAGAAACGCATTACAATAATCCATGTTGGTAGTCACGAAAGCATGAATAATTGCTTCAGTAGATTCCCGATCCAAATATGATCTTATCTTCCCAATATTAGTTAGATGAAAATGGCATGACTTGCATAACTTTTTAATGTGATCTTTCATATCATCACTAGGATTAAATATCCGGCACTCCAAGATTACGAACAGAAGAGGACGGCCGAATAGTTTCATCCCCAACACGAACAAATTCCAAAGAGGGCTGGGCCGATAGCGTGAACTGAGTAGAAGCAGTTCAGTTTTTTCCTGATTTAGCTTAAGACCATTAAAAATCATCAAATCATTGATTTCCTCAACGCATGTTTCAATACTAGATTTTGCTGAAGCGAGAAAATCATCGCTCCCCAATTTAAATGAGACATAAAGCTGAGTATCATCAGCGTAGAGACGATATGTAAGATTGTGTCTCTTTATAATATCACCCACTGGTGAGGTATATAAAACGTATAACAGAGGTCCAAGAACTGATCCCTGCGGTACACCACAATTAAGTTCACGTAAAGACGATCTTGAACATTCAATCTGAACAAATTGTGAGCGAGACGATAGGTAAGATGCAAACCATTCTTGTACGGAACCTGTAATGCCATAACGTTGAGACAACCTATTCAGTAGTATTTCATGGGACACAGTATCAAAAGCAGCAGATAAATCTAACATAAGTAGAACTCCGTGCAGACAATCACTAAAGATCACGACTGGCTTAATAACGTGTGGCAGATTCAACCACAGACTCGACTGAAAATGTTCAAAAAGGTTAATGCGGCTATTATGTGTCTTGCAGGTTTGCAACTTCACTGATTGGTTAAAAATTATGTGATGGATGGCATCACCGTATAACTGGTTTATAACAAGTGGAGAAAATCACCGGAGAACGAGCCTGCCTTGCGTGCTACAATGCGATAAAGAAATACAATTGACATAACATATATTATTATATGACTGCCTCTTTCAGCGGTCAAGATGAGTCAATTTTCCTGCTGTGATTGGCTATCCGCGAGGTCAAGATGGAGCCATCTTGACCGCTGGGGATAGCTTGTTCGTCCTGCGTTTTACTGTCTATTAATAGCGTCCTTCTAGTCATATAATAAATCCTTTATTGACCAAGCTTGTTAGGTCAAGATGGCGGGATATTGGCCTCTACTTTTTTTGCGTGTTTATGGACCTCGACTTCGTCTCGGTCTATAAACACGTAAAAAAAGAACTTGGCCAATATCCCGCCACCTTGACCTCACGCTTGGCCAATAACCCATATATACAATTAGAAATATCCGGAACTGAACTTTTTGTGGCAGATATAAATGTGTTTTCAAGTAGGACAGTGGCAAAGTCACGTTCTGTGAATGGTAAGTAAGTGTTACTTACTCTTTTATCGATGTCCCCATGTTGAAGCTGCACAAATCTCGCGCTGATTGCAGCGATATAACTTTGTTGGTTCGAAAATGCCACTCGACCAGCACCTGAGAAGAGAAATGTTTCAAACATCAGTGGAGGAGTAAATTTGTCTCCTAGTCTGTCAGTTCTGTCACTGCAGTTTCGTTGCTCTCTCAGTGGATTACTTTAAAACTGGGTGCTTTATGCAACTTCAGCTTTACGAGTTAGTTATGAGATTAAGTTCTGCTTATTATTACAAGCTTTTATTTCTCATAATGAGAGTAGCCTAAAATATTTCCAATATGTATTGTCAT
Organism: Pachyseris speciosa; assembly: GCA_016490735.1. Taxonomy (NCBI): domain Eukaryota; kingdom Metazoa; phylum Cnidaria; class Anthozoa; order Scleractinia; family Pachyseridae; genus Pachyseris; species Pachyseris speciosa. Next base: position 461,999 of record JAEMWC010000084.1, on the reverse strand, counting down.
CAGTTGTTCATTACCTTTGGGGTATTTGAGTTCAGGATCCACATCTATCCCAGCATAACACACCCCTCCATACAGCCGATCCATTATCATCGCCAGTTCTATCGCCCTCAGTGGGCGTGGCACTCCACCTACAAAAATCGTCTTCCTCGGATCCAGAGGGTGCGAACCATCCATCACAAAATCAGAGTCATTCAGGTTCCATGGTCTGATCTGAACCTGGATTTTAGATAGGAAAAAAAAACATTATCCTTTGAAAACTTTTCGTTGTTGACGCAAGCCTCCCAGTGGTAATTATTGTTTAATTTTTCTTACTTCTCCGGTTTCACGTGTTGTGCCGGTCGCGTTCGACAATCACTAGTTTTTGTGTGGTCGGGATTCAAGCCTTTTGTTGTTGTTGCTGCTGCCGCTGCTGTTGTTGGAATCTTCACAAAGTAATGATTAATTGCCTTTGTTGTTATATCATTTTTTATGTTGATTTTGATGTTGTTGTTGTCGTTGTTGTCGTGATTCCTTTTGTCGTTGTCTCTTGTGAATCCATTATTAGTTACAGCACCATGTATAAATGAATTACTGAGCTAGAAAAATGCGCAAACAAACTAACAACTCGATCAGTCTCAAAAATCATAAAGAAGGTGAGATTAACATGACAAGGAAGACATGAAAACCTACCGGTTTGTCTTTGATGGTGGGACTGGACACACACAGGTATAATTTGTCATCTTGTTGGAAGCAGGCATCGATGAGTTTCTGCACCGATTGCTCCTCCAGGTACAACAAAAAAGCGTAGCCTATGGGAAAACAGAAAAAAAATTAAAAGCCGTTCCAGGCTATTAGAACAAGATGAGCTTTACTTTGATGCAAGGAGATGTTTGCAGAATACTGGTGAAACTCAAAGAGTAACTCAAAGGCGATAAGTTCAACAAGTGGGTCAAGTCATTGTGTGATTTCAGTAACTGTGCTTTTGTTACGTTTGTCTGCCTTTGTTTCCATCATGCCTTAAACGAGCATTTAAAAGTGGTTTTACCTTTGGGTGGGAAGTAAGACTTGCTTTCAGCCTTGTGGGGCCAATCAACAGTTAAACTTCCAAACCGACAGAAACTGGCGTGGATCTCGTCTACAAATGAAAAGAAAAATATATAAATCGTTCAGTACATGGACTATGTAAGATACTTCTAATTACCTGGACTGTTTGGCGCTTATGACTTTTCTCTGATCAGGAGGGGTCAGGGGCTTGATATGGGAAGCCATTTGGTGTTTGAAAATAAGTTTGAATTGACAATGAAAATATCCCAAAACAGTCAAAAGCGCTTAAAACGGTATATCTAAACCGTCCATAGACTGTTACTGGTAAGGGGTATTGAAGGAAAGGTCATAGTAGTAGTATTGATGACTGATTACCTTCAGTTTGTAGCTTAGCGGCTGAATTATAAACAGTTGGTTAGTCTGTTGCAAATTATGTCAAAATATGTTTCTATGTGGGATTTGGGAAAAAAGGGGGCTTATTTTGGGTGGCGTTATTTTCAGAGGGGCCTTTCTGCGGAATTTTTCAAACTGACAGATTATTATCGATGCTCTTCCCTGTCGGTAAATTGTCGAGCCGACAACACTTGGACTACGTTAATTCGAGAACTAAGCTCTAAATATTTTGATCATACAAAGGGTGGGTTACATCAATTAATGAAGACTGGGTCGACTACTCTTTACCTCATACAAATTCGCTTTGTGCGGTTGTTTTTGTTATACATCGTATCGTGTGGCTTACCTTCGTCAATGTCTGGGGGGAGGCCCCCAACAAACACTTTCCGAGAATAGCGCTCAATGTGATCAGACAGATCTGAGGTGGGTGAGCAATTAAGCGACCAGATTGAAGGAACAATTTGATCTGTGGGGAGTACAAATGTGAATAATCAGAGATCAAGGAACACTTTGTGCTTATTCGTGGAGAAGGCGGGCCATACCTATAAATATTTGGCTTCCGATAATGATATTAACAGCGATGGTGGAAACGTTTGCCGCTCGGTTTTTGTGGTTAAAGCGTTCTTTGCAACTCGTTTCTTCACTGAATGACATTAGCCTGAAGTTCACATACTGAAAATGCATAATTCTGTAACAACAAGGTTGAACACAATGACTATTTTTCGACAATTAGTTTAGAGATTTTAAAAACCTCCGTAGCCTTTTTTAATACCCAGTGGTTTGCTTTTTTCGGATGCTACATCTTTGTTTCTGATCAACATCTGCTTTCTCTTTAACCGGTGACATTGACAGCGGCGGGTACTCTGTGTTTCCTCGAGTAATTTCCAACTCCTTGGTTGGTATTTTTAGATCAATAGGAGTCTGTAAAGATGTCTAAGAAAATGGCCAAAACATACAATTGCTTTTTGTATTCTACGACAGAGGAAGCCGTTTCATTTCACTCAAAGCCAGGAAACGGGTCATGTTTGGAACTGTGTTAGAATAATTTTGTCTGTCGATTTTCTTTTCTTGTATTAAGTATCGAAGTGTGACAAAGCTCAATAATTTTTCGATTACATTGAAAAACAGGCTATTTAAAAAGAAATAACACCGCAAAATTGTACTACTCAATGGCTGGAGGTATGGTGACCACATTTAACGATCTCAGAACAATTAGCAAGAAAGTTTGTTTGATGGCTGATCTCACTTCTCTTCTCACTTTCTTATCTTCTTTCTTGATCTTTCTTCATTTAACGCAACTGCTTCGCACAATGAAGAAAGGTTTCATTTAAATGTTTACCCCAAAGATTTCATCAGCTTGTTTACTTGAGTTTGATTGGTTCTGAGAGGATGAAAAGACTGATCAGTTGGCAACTCCTAATTTGGATATTATTGTTCAAATAAACCAATCAGATTTTTGGTTTCCACGTCAGACATAGAATGGTCGTGTTTTATGGGTATAACACTGTTTTTGTGTCTTTTTGCGTTTTACATTTTTGATATGAGTTATTTTTGTCGACAACATCCTGGATTCTGGTCCTATTTTGAGCAAATGCGCTCTTAATACGTCTCGGTACTTTTGGTTTCCTTCCCTGCGTAGGCTGCGGCATTATACCATGATAGATGCGCTGTTAACAATGGAAGTTTCATTTATTTACCTCCTGCGTGGGAGAGTCCTTTCTTCTGCAGATGATATTTGAAAGCTGAAATTACAAATTAAAAAAAGAAGTCATTACCCTTGGTTTTCTAGTCCGATAAATCACATGTCATATAAGTGTCTACGTTTTGTGTATTTGTCTCTGCCTTGAACGGTCGCCGACATTGCTTTGGCGAAAAAAAATTGATTCAGCAATTACAGATGTTATCGAAGAAAACCCTCCACATTTCAATCTGCAAACATGTCTGTTTATTGACCTTTACCGTGTTTTTCGTTCAACAATGCTTTGAAAATCTTCGATTTTGGCTGGCGTTAGGATCAACGGATGACGTCTGGCTTTTTAACCAACTAAACTGATCTATTCTGTGACATTGCTCTATATTTGATGTATGGGAAACTTCATATCGTTTCTAAAGAGTTTAGTCATGGCTTCTCGAAACGCCCTTCAGTAAAAAGTAAACGAATGCGACACTAACATAAACCACATCTAGCATCCTACTGGTTAATCAAATGTTTAAGTGCCGCAGTGAAAAATGAATATGGATTTAGCGCGAACGCTGTTTAAAAAAAAGAATTGAAATGACCTTTCATCTTTGCCGGTTTCCACGGCTAAGAACCAAGGGCTCAAAAATCTTTTGGGGACCACTTCGAAAATATCAATATCAGCACCCTCCTCCCCTCTTCCTTTTTATCTCGTGTACACGCAAAAACACGCAAATCTTCTTAGCACTATTGAAACGAACAGTATAAGGCTGTATATTTTCCTGTCTCAAAAGTGTTAAATATGAGATAATAAGATTCCTTTATATTCTTCATTTTAGCGTGGGACGTGATTTATGACAAATACCTCTGTTAGCACCTATCAGCGATCAACTAATGCCATACATATCTTTCAAGTCTTTTTCATTGTTCTTGAAAAACAACTTGGGTTTTTAAATTTCTTTTTGTGATTTTGTGTGCTCTAAAATCCAAATAATGCAATAAGATTGACAAAAACATCTTGGACTTTACTTGAAGGGCAGAACTTTTGAAACTAAGATATTTAGCCCTTTCAGTACAACAGGAACAAACACCATTTATGATACATTGGGAATAAATAATCAAAAGCCGTCGAGAATTTCCTGTCGAAATAGATGTTGTGGAAGTTGTTTTCGCGTATATGACTTATTCAGGCAACAAATATCTCATATCTAACTTTTGTTAATTTGCTGGGCTGAAAATTCATCGGTCTAAAGAACTCAAAAACGCCTAATGAAAATTCCGGATATTGAAGCTCCCTTGTAGTTCTCTAGCGGAAGAACAAAAGCCGAAAATTCATTTTATCAAGAGCCATCAGTTTGCGATAAAGCCTTTGCTTGAAAAAATCGAACTGATAGCATTTTAACTTGCTTTGTTCAGAGCTTGATTAAAGTTCTGAATCCTTGTGTTTTTGCACTCACATCTTTTCACGTTCACATTCAGTTTCTATCACCACATCAAAACCTTCAAAGCATTCATATATTACAACTTTTTAGGCATACTATATGCAAAACAGGATGCTGTGTCTCACTTTTTAACTATACGTTTGTTTCTTTTAACTGTTCCAATCTTAATCGCAGTGAAGGCGTTCGCTAAGACCACTGTTTCCTCAATGACTTTTGAGAATTTTACTAGCCATGACAAAGATATCCTTCCAAAACTTTCTTCATTTTCTTATTAAAAGTAATTGGGATTCTTAACGAACGACTTTTTACAGCGTGCTGTGAAATTTATCTGGTACATATTGACTTACTTAAATCTTACCATTAAAATTTAAAGGCGCGAATATCACCTCAAAGGCTTCCTAGGTAAATTATACTGTGCCTAAGACAGTGCTAATGGCGGGCATTTGGCGGCGCTGATGGTTGGGAAGACGCGTGTCGCAGAATCACAGAGGATACATTTATCAAGACTTTCTGGGTGTTCCTATGTCATCGAAATATTTCTAAATAACGGATTTTTTTGTCTTATTTTATAGAAATTAGTTTCCTTCCTGAGAAAAATGATCAGTGTTGTTGTCGTTAACTCAAATTTAAAATTTCATTTAGCTGCAAAACACCGTGTTATATAATCTCACATTTTCTACTTTTTCCTTCAACGCTTCACGGAAAACACCTTTTTATTCCGTAGATTCCTTATCATTTTTCAAAGTTATTTATGGTCCGTTGTTTGGGACGATTTCTTCCGTATCACCGATTTTTATTCAATACCCTTATTTTGGCTCTAGTTTACATGTGAATGGAGAGTTAACTGCAATTTGCACAGCCTCTGAATGTGTATAATACAATGGGCGGATTTCTTTTAAATGTTTGGTAACTCATCGCTCATTGATCACCTTAACAGAGCAAGCGCTTTCCTGGCTTTTAAATTATGTAAATGTAATGTCGAGCTTTTCAAATAGGCGTTGAATAAAGTCTGTAGCTTTCACTTTTTCCCAAGCTTACAGGCCGATCATCTCACTAGAAAAATTAATGGTTATGATTGACCAAAAAATATTTTTCACTCTTCTTTAATGTTCGATCGGAAATTGGAATATTATTGCTTATACTGTTGTAGAGGCAGAAGAAAAATCCCTCCTTTGAATATGAAACAGTTTTATACACTGATCGGACTAGAAAAACCCCTTATCGTAAAGTCTACTGCTAAGGAGAAAAAGATTGATAACTTTACTGATGATAAATTACTGGCGTTTGTCTTGTCTTTGCCAAGATAATGATTTATGCTAATAAATGCCTCACACACAATCACCTATATTTTCTTTCCTGAATAATGCGTGTCTGAAAAATATTTCCTCTTTGCGGCAAAACATAAATTTATAACGCAATTTTGACAGGTTGTTTTGAACGCCAAAATTTCCAACCAATATAGTTTTGTATTCAGAGTCTTTTTCTCGAGTAAACCAATAATGCCCTCAATATACTTTGCAAGGTGTATTTCGCAAGACGACATCACCTTTTTTTCTATATTGCGGATTATTTAACGCTGCGTTTTTAATTTTCCTTTTACATTAATAGATGTATTTTAAAATTTAGTCGAGAAAATTCTGTTTTTTCAAGGATAAAAGTGTTTTGTGAAACAATACAACGCTGATTGCTCTCGGTATATAGTCTGGAACAAAATTAGAGAGCCTATTTAGATTTCTCCGTAAATAAAGGAAACTTAATTGAATTTTCACGGCTCGGTTTGGTCATAAAAGAGGGCATTCATGAGGTGGTTTTTGACCATTGAAAATTTCTAAGAACATCTTGAGAAAAACTTTCTTACTAATGCATTGCATAGTAGTCAATAAATGTTATCTGGATATTTGAAAAACAGTGCGACGATTGGCAATTTTATCGTCTCGGTTGGAATTCCAAATTAATTGTTCTGATAAATTTACATTAGTCAGTGCTGTCGTGCTGGCCAAATTGCAAAAAGCTCGGCCATTCTCGATTTTTATTGCAAATGAACAGTTAAATGCTACCGATTTCAGAGCGAAACCTATCAAATGTCTCCTGTTGTTGGACTCGCCTCACGTTCTGACACTTAAGTGGCTTCTCAGGAAATTCGCCTAGGAAACATCATTAGATTATTTTGCGCAAAACATCTTTTTCAATACGATGGTTGACATTGCCGTCAACTTTGCTTCCCCTAGCTGCCATGTTCTTTCTTTATTTCCACCCTGACCAACCAAAGAAGAGGATTTTTAACTCAATTTCTTAGAAGCATTGATTTTGACACGTTTTTGCTGGAATATCCATACAGCTGTTTTCCTCGCTTCACTCCAAACGCAGCTTGTGGCAGTTACAGCAAAAGATCTTCCCCAAAACACATGAAGCAAAATGTTAATAACAGCTATACCGGCAAGACACCCTGTTGAGCTAGAAGGTCTCCAGAGAATGAATTTTAGATGAAATATAACCTTATGCGGGACTGTTTTAAATTACTGAAGTTTCTTTCCTCATTTGTAGCAGCTTTTTGTATACCGAGCCTATGCGATCCTATCATTTGACGCAGGTACATAGTTTTAGTTTTATAGTCCATCTTTCCCATTTTACCATTTATTTTGAATCGGAGTCGTCGAAGTCTTGACGAAAACAGAGCAAACTCCACTGCTATAATTTTAGCTATAAATTGGCACAAAAAAATGTAACTTTAGCCGACTATGAAAGAAAACAAAATTCAAAAAAGGAAACAGAAAAACTACGAAAACATTGACAACCCCTTTCAAAAACGGTCAAACACAACAACTTGAACATTTATGAATATTTATTTTGTTTTCTGTCACTTTCCTTTATCGTATCAAAAGCAGAAGTTCGACAAAAGTCCAATATTTTTCCAGTGAAATTTTCTTCCCAGTATTGTCATTTGCTAGTCTACCTTTTTGTTGACCAACAAATGATATCCAGATAAAATATTCTCAGGTGCTTGCCTAATAAACTTATAACATTGGAAATCTTAAATTCAAGTCGGCTCCTTTGTTAATCGCTAATCACAAAACCTCTTCTGCTGCTTTCCTTTCTGTTTGAAACCCTCCATTTTGAGATATTTCTTGTTGGTAGTGTTGTTTAGCTTTCAGACGTACTGTCATTACGCATTTCGTGTTTTCTTCTCTAGTTCGAAAAATGCGGAGGCGTTTCTCAGAATCCTGTTCTATTGATCTTTTTCTTTTCAAGACTTTTAATGCAAGACTTTTCTTGTCAGTTGTTTCTTTTGAAAGCCGGTCGAATGAATGATTTGTCGCATTTCACCGACGTAATCAAGAGGTTTACTTTCGGGTTTTTAATTTTTATTTTTACATCAGGCCCAGCTGTTGACCAACCTCGGAGATTTAATATTGGATCGCGATCAAGTACAGTCTCAATCAAAAATTGCGCGTATTCCTTGAACAGATATGTTCCTTAGTCACAAGAAATCTTTTGAATTCTGTGCAATAGAATTTTGAAGTCATAATAAAGGCGGCAACGACAGGATACAAACTTTGTTGTGGTTATTCGTCTGTAAATTTCGCATCGGTCCAAAGTCATGGTATCATTTTAGTATCCTCCTTTTTCAGGAACAGAAGTTCGGCAAGTATCTGCCTTTCATTCAAACCTAAAATACTTTATATATGCTCCCTATGTATTGATCTCTGTGAGGTTTATTTACTGGTAAATATGATCAGGTAACTACTTTTCGGGAGAGTTTTTTCTTCTTCTGATAATTCAAAGTTATTCTGTGATCAACTGAAACGGTATGAACACAAGAGATCCAAATTGCACAAATCTCAACGCTGTAATTTACTTTTTTGGCGAAACGGCATTCGTTTAACCATGGGAAATGTTTACAATACTTTACAACCCAGACGCAACGCATTTTAGTGGAACTTAAAGCAAGGTACGAAGCGAGCAAGAAGCTTGGTTACAGGCAGTGATACCTTATCAATAAAACCATATTTTCATAATATCTACCATGATAATGACCTAAAAAGTGTTCTCTCCTCGTTCGAAGCAAGATTCGAAAATAACGCGGCATCTCGTACAGCCCACCACGAATTCGTTTGAGTTTAAAATTTGTGTTTGGTATTAAAAGCGCTGTTAGTTTTGACCGCCAGAAAGTAACTTTGAGAGAAAATAATATAAATAGAGGTAATTTTCACGGTTTCCTTCCTTTAATATTTTGTCAGTTTAATGGGGGTACTTGATTATTATTACGGGTATAGCACCTGAGAAATTCAAAGCATAGTGGAAACAAGACAAATGCATGAATTCATTCGTTTTAAAGCCTTCGCGAAAGTATGTAAGTTACCAATCCCGCCATTTTCGTGGTTTTGCTCTAGCCCAAACAAAACTGAAACCTTCCCTCCTCCAAATATACGTTCACCAATAGCGAAGCATACAATTTCTGTTCGGCATGTCCAGCGTTTTTAAGCAATTTGAGAGTGAAAACTTTTAAATGGAGTTAGGGTCTAAAATGGAAGGTTTGTTAAAAGCGAGTCTCGCTTCTAGTCATTTTGGTAAACTTATTAAAAATTTAAAAAGCCATGGCGCCTAGCGCAGGTGACTGGTGAAATTCAGGGCGAAAGCAACTTTTTGCCATATCCTTACTTCATTCAGTTGCTGACTATTAAATTTTCAAAGGAGAAATAAACGCACATGAAAACGAATTCTCAATAAATGTAGAATTTTCCACCTCGATGTTTATCGCGATAGTAAATTTGTGCACCAGTAAGAATGCATAACTCTCAGATGGGAAATTTCCCTTAGAAACTGTCTAAAACGAAAAGATCTTAGAAGCCAGTGTTCCGTATTTGCATACAACCGTAATTTCCGAAAACAAAATACTGGTTTTATTGACGCGGTAAAACAACACAGAATTTACAATGGTCAACTTATTTTCCAGTTAGTGTCTTGATCAGTTGTCTGATTTTCATTTTTTTTTTCTTCCGTTGGAGAAAAGCATTTTATTTTGTAATAAAAGATCATACTAACCGCTCAGGTTATCTGGTGGATCTGACGGGGAACGAATTATATCGAGCAAACGTGTTTCCAGCGACGGGAATTTCATTGAATCCTGAGAAAAGAAAGAACACAAAAGAAGCATTAGCGACGAAAGTATACGATCTAAAAAGCTTTGAAAATTTCCCTAAATTTCCAGTATTATTAAGCCTTAATTTAGAAGCAGCTGTGCCTTTTCGCCCATTCCGTCATTAATTTATGTATGGTATCGGGAAAAGAAATAAGAAAACGTTATTGATGGTGAATCCGTATTTATAATTTTATGTTTCACATCTTCTCAACGATTTTAGAGCAACTTTTACTGACTCACGATTTACAAAACTAAAAAAATATGTACACAAACATTGCTGGCTTAAAAAATATAGGAAGTTATGTCTTGTGCCATTTAGGGCGACGAACAAATAATCTACTATTTGGAAAATTAGTTCCCGAACGAATTGGCAAAAAATTCACCATGGAGTTGTCCTTTTGAACTAGACTATAATATCGTTCAAAATAAACGCCAAGTATGTCGGGTTTTTTTTTTTTTTATTTTGCTTAAAGGTGTATTGAACTTTACCTGGTAAGAATAAAGTGAGTTTGAAAGCTCACTATTTTGGCCATGTGAGTTTCCAAGACTCGGAATATCGTCTAAAATCGTTCCATCCACTGGCTGCCTTGACAAGCTAAGGCTTTGTAGACCTTGTGTTATGCTCTGCGTAGATATGACCGATCTTGATGCCGGACCAAACGAATGGTTTGGCCGGTGATTTCTCATCCGTGAGGAGCTCGATAGCGTTAACGAAGATGGCCGAGAGCTTCGTCCATGTGGGAAATTTATTGCGTTCATGGCGTGGTTTGAATGTCGACTTCCCCAGGAATTGTGTTGTTGTGATGGCCAGCCTGAAATGGATTGCGGAGTTTGTTGATTCCATCCCCCCAGACTCGCTGGCATTGGTTTGCTGTGCGTTGTAAAAGGTGAGTGGTTATGAGGAACTGGTCTTCTTGGCTGATGGTTCATTGTTGTTGCGATGCTAGTTGGTCCATTTATTCTTCGAGGCTGTGTTATTACTGGCGTGTGTGGAGGCAAATGAATGCCGTTAGGTTGAGGAATTGCCGGCTGTACAAAAACATCCTCTACGCTCGCTGGCGACCAAAACGTGGTCGAAGTCGCAAAATCGTGAAACATGGAGTTCTCCGAATCCCTGGTGAAGTTCAGTTTTGTCTGCTCCAAGGCAGTGTTTCCCTGCGTTGAAATTACTTTAGATTTCGGTGAATCGTCTAAACAGTCTTCGCAAGCACCGTTTTTAATATTTTTGCTGTCGGTGTGGTCTTCCTTGAGATTTCCAGGGAAAAAAAGCGACGTCGTTCGCGAGTCGCTGTGACTGTAGTCGACTGGTGAAAGTGATCTTGTTGTATGGCCAAAATCGGCCATATCCCAGAGTTGTAGAAGCTAAGGCGAAACAGTGCCTTAGTGGATTACGTATACAGCAGGTGCTATTGTGTTCACCTCGCCACGTCGTTGCTTTTTCTGTCAAGTTCAACAAGATTCGAGTCAGATGAATGGTTCTGTGGTCCACATCACGTGGTCCTACCTGCTTGTGGGAAAATTAATAATGATCACATGAAATCAGATTCGAGGATCGAGCTCGCATTTCTGATATGTTTTTGACAATAGTGGTGTTTGATTTGACCTGAAGAGAAAAATACGATTTTCCGCCCTTATGAAAGAATATTGAATGCGAGGACACTTTCACAGGCCTGGCGGCGTTTGAGAAAATACATCCTGTGCGTAGAAACCCGAAATGCTAGCGGAAGATACCTCGCCAACGTAAACAATCAAAATTGTAAATACGACTAAGAAGTTTTTAAGCCAAATGGGTACGATATCGCTTTTATGCGACAATCGCGCTGCGAGGTAATAAAAGTTTAAACGATCATCATGAATATTTTTTTGTTTCGCAGTTTGCACGTGGTCTAGATGGCTGTGAATGTTCGCCAACGAATGAATAGACGCCTTTTTTAAATGTTCATAATCATTACAAAGGAGCGACTCGTGCCTGTATGTATTTACACACGGCAGGTAAAAGAAAGCCATTGTTCATTCATCATTTGGGGTTACAAAGGGTGCGGTGGTGTTGCAAAACCATTTAGAGCATTCTAAAGTTGTTATCTTAATTTCAAATGTTCCCGGCTCTCTATCAACTTAAAGCTAGCGTTGGATTTGATAATTTCATTTGAAAAAATCCTCTTTAAGTGAGAAATTTCCTTTAAAGTTACTCAACTATCAGTTGGTCTTCTTTAGCCGCATAGATAATGCCATAAGCACTTCAATTTGATTGGATGGCGATTTCAATGCGCAGATTTGATCTCTGTGATGATTGGTCGAAAGCGTCCCCTCGCTTTGTCTTTTC
>JAEMWC010000084.1:400000-445000 GCA_016490735.1 Pachyseris speciosa | reverse complement strand
TCAGTGCCACATGCACAATAGCATATGCTGCAAGGAGTAATCTCATTTAACATGTTTTAGGGGAGGCCTCTAATTTCTGACGGTTCCTGTAAGAAGTGGAATGTTGCTTTGAAAACTTTACCCTCACCTGTGAGTTGAACTGCTAAGCTCTCATGGCTGCTGCATGATTTGTAGGTCAGGTTTGGTAGTCCAGTGGAGAATGTTTTCTGGATTATTTTCTGGTTTCTATTTATTTCCCTGGTAGCTTTGATTTTCATGCTTTTCTTGCCCATATTATCCACAGTCATGTAACAGGAAGTTGTTAGCAGACATCTTCCCAACATGAAATTTTCGATTTTGAAACCAATCTTAGCTAAAATGTTTGAAGGGTCATTTTTAGTCCATGTGAGCTTCCTCAACCCTTTTCTTGCCAACATGCCCAAAGACGGCCATAAATTCATACCAAAAATAACCACATTTTCTCCATCATTAGTTTATTTGAGTGATGATGCATGAAGGTGAGATACTTGTATAGCAGCTCAAAAATTCCAAGTTTATTTGACTAATACTGGTACATATGTATCTATTGTTGTTGCTTGATGTCATTGGTTATAATTGTGGTAGATAGAAAAACAAAAGTGAGTTCTGCCTTTTAACATCTTGTGGATTATCTCCAATGATGTTAGTGTCGGAAATAACTTTTCTTGTTCAGTTCATTGTGACTGCAAATGTTGGAAGTTTGTTTGCGCACCAATCATATTTATTAATGCAAAGCCCAAAGCTTTTTGTAGTGATATTTTTGGCAACCTTTTCACCATAAAAGGCCTAGGCTGTCAGGTACATGTCATGAAGTTTGAGAAATCTTGGCTGCCCCATGGTTATAGCACAAACAACCCAATTGTAGGATGTGAGACCTGCGGTTAATTGCAGATTTGAAACTATAGGTAGTAGTGGTATATACATAGAGTAATTCAAAATAGAATAGTGTTAATATCTCAAGTTAACTTTATGATTTGCTCAGTTATCCTGTGCACTAATAAGTGCCACAATTGGGGGGATTTGCACGTGAAATTTAGAGATGATTGAGTCAAACTGCAGTTAAACTCATCCCATTGATGGATCACAAAATATTAATGTAAGACCAGTCTAATTTCGTGCAGAGAATCCTCCTTAAAGAAAAACAGCAAAAGTGCATGTATGGTTCCATGTATGGAGTGTCAAGCCTTCCTTTGGGGATGAAGGATGGAGAATGGAGGTGGAGGAGGGATGGGAAAATAGGCATGGAAGGCCTGACACAGAAGCACAATGAAACTTGGGGCAGACATCTGGATCAAACACAAAGGCCTCTTATGCCACTTTCACCAGTGGGAATGAAAAGTCACACAAATATTTGAATTTTTGAAAGGATAGGATTTGTTGAGATTTTCAGAAAGAGCAAGATAAAAATTGCTAACTTGCCAAAAATCAGCATTTGAAGGCAAATTGGCTCTGAGATATTAGCACCGTTATGCTCTGCTAACTCCATACAAATTTTTCTAAATTTGACTCACTTCATAATGTTATGAACTAAGTAAAATTTAGAAGGATTTGTATGGAGTCAGCAGAGCTTAACAGTGCTAATATCTCGCTCTCAAACTAAGAAAATGCTGATTTTTGGCAAGTAGCTCTATTTTTATCGTGTCCTTTCTGAATATCCGAACAAATCCCATAATTTCACAGATTTAATTTTTGTGACGTCACCACTTTAGTAGTGTATAAGCATAAGTATAGTTCAAGCATGTGTTGTGGCAAGAATGATTTCATGTAGGAAGTTGGAGAAGCTCCAAAGCTGCTCACTATTATTATTATATTGCTGTTTAAAATTAAAGGTAATGGATTATAATATCTTGTATGAAATACTAGATTAGATACTACGGCAACTAAAAATTCTAAAACTACATGATATTTACTGATTTCAAATTGGTCAAGTTTATGTAATGTTTAATAAATGAGCAGGAGTGTTTTATCAAGTTTAAAACACGAGGTGCAGCCGAGTGTTTTAGGACTTGATAAAACACAAATTGCGAATTTATTGAACGGCTTAAAAAACTTTACTGTACATCCATCTATTCTTACCCTAAAATTTAGATTTGGGGTTATTTTGGTCTAGAAAATCGAATGTAAAATTTAGCCATGTTTTTATCAGATATAAAGACACTCATTAAAAATTAATTTCTTTTGTATTTTCTTCATCAAATATTAATGAGTTTTTTAAGTTTCTTTTCAAGAAAGGCTTCCTTCCTGATGCATTCAACTAAAACAATGTTTTTGTTGACAAGTCATATTCATCATTACAATACTAGACATTGCAATTCTTTTTACTTATTTCCTTGTAGAACTAATATCAGACAGTTTGCAATAAGGTTTCAATGAGCTAAACTGTTTAATTCCTTTAATTCAGAAATTCAGAATGGTGACAGTATTTCTCTGTTTAAATCTAAATTAAGAACATTTCTCCTAAATTGACTACTCCTATTTTGAACATGTTGTTTTATGTTTTGCTGTCGGTGTGTGTTTGTTTGTATGCTTGCTTTTTAACCTAAATGTATTGATAAATTAAATAAGCTATGCCTAAAAATCATGATTTCAAAGTTGTAATTTTTGAGGAGCCTGTAGCTCATATAAGCCCCAATGGTTTTATGGGCATCCTTGCTGTATGTTTCTCTTTCTTTTGTTATTTATTTATCTTTTATATTTTGATATATATTTATCTTGTAACGATGTGCAAGAAAAATGGCAAAAAAAACCTGAAACAGATCAGATGTGGGAACACTGTTAACTGGCTCCACATTATTTTGTGTGTAAAAATTATTAAGTGGCTGTCCCGCTAAGAGCGAGTAAAATAATGATAGATGGGGTTTGTTTGGTCTTTTTTATACATGTATGTATAACCAAAAAGTGGATTGAAATCCTCATCTACTATAAAGTGCTCAATAGCAGAGCTTAAGAGCTGCAAATAATTATAATCCAAGAGTTAGGTTATTTTAAAACATTTACTGCAACTCTGAGTTTCATGCTTCTTGCGAAGCAATCACTAAAGAAGCATTTATCACATTGAAAGATCATAAACCAAATTTTCACGACCATCCATCATGCCGCTTAATAAACCCATCGAAGTCTGAAATTGGTGTAATTAGCAAGCACATCCTCTATGAAATCAACACCTCCATCATCAGCAGCACTAAAATAAACCAGTGGAAAAACACCTCCAGCGTCCTTAAATGGTTTAACAGTCTACAAAACAAGAATTCTCTCTCATTCATATGCTTTGATGTTTGTGAGTTCTACCCCTCAATAACTGAGAAGTTGCTTTCCAAAGCACTGGATTTTGCCTCCAAGTACCGTCCAATCAATACAAATTGTAGTTATGAGCGTGAAATTATCTTGCACGCAAAACGATCCCTGCTATTCAACGATAATTGCCCATGGGAGAAGAAATCTGCAAACGATCTATTTGATGTCACTATGGGATCCTTTGATGGAGCGGAGACATGTGAATTGGTTGGATGCTTCCTTTTGTTGCTTCTCGCCAAGAGGTACGGCCAAAACATCGGGTTATACCGGGACGACGGATTGGCAGCCTTTAGTGGGAAACCGCAGGAAATAGAGAAGATCAAAAAAGATATCTGCAAAGTCTTTCGTGACAACGACTTGAAGATCACAGTCGAAGCCAACACCACCAAGGTCAATTTCCTAGATGTCACGCTTGACCTTAAAAGTGGGAAATACTATCCTTACACAAAGGAAGGCAATGTCCCACTGTATGTGCATACAAAATCCAACCATCCACCATCCATCCTGAAAAACATCCCTGAGTCAATCAACAAGAGGCTCTCCAAGATATCTTCCGACAAAGAATGCTTCGATGACGCTAAGCCCATCTATCAAGAAGCACTCAACAAAAGCGGATATCACTACAACCTGTCATTCAATGCCACACCAAACCAGACACCACGTCCACGGAGAAACTACAACGGAACATCACATGGTTCAACCTGCCCTATAGCAAGAACGTAGAAACAAACGTCGGAAAATGCTTCCTTTCACTAATTAATAAGCATTTCCCCAAATCTAACCCACTTCACAAAATTTTTAACCTTAACACCCTCAAATTAAGCTACAGCTGCATGGGCAACATCAAAACAATCATATCTAACCATAACAAAGCCGAAATTAACAAATCCACACGCACTAATAATCAAACTGAGAGAAGCTGCAATATTATTGTCGGAAACCTGACACGTGTCCCATGGATGGAAGCTGCAATGTGGAAAACGTCATTTACCAGGCTGAGGTCACCACAGAAACCACAAAGGAAACATACATCGGACTTTGTGACACTGCGTTCAAATTGCGGTATAGAAACCATGTATGTTCATTCCGTAACAAGCGTTAAAAACATGCTACCGAGCTTAGTAAATACATATGGAGTCTCAAAGATAAGAACACTAAGTATGTCATCAAATGGTGCAAGATAAAACAAGCTAGTTCTTATTCCAATGTTACTAAGAGATGCAATTTGTGTTTGTGGGAGAAATATTTCATTATTTGTAAACCAGAAATGGCAAGTCTAAACAAAAGAAATGAGCTGACATCGTGTTGTAGACATGTTAGGAAATTTCTGTTAAAAAATGTCATTATGTAATTAGTGATAATGACCCGCGTGACGCGACACGCCTAGTACATAATGTAATGTATGCATTGTTCTGTATTTCAAATTTCTGTGATTGTAACCGTTATTTCTGGCAGTTGCCTGATGATTGCTTCGCAAGAAGCATGAAACTCAGAGTTGCAGTAAATGTTTTAAAATAACCTAACTCTTGGATTTATATATATATATATATATATATATATATATATATATATATATATATATATATTCAATTCAAAGGTGACAGACCGCAAACAAATGTTGCTTCTAAAAATATCTGCATGTAATAACTGTTCATCAGTAGGATACCTAAAATGTGTGCAATTCCACAATTCCACATCAGGAGGAGCCACCCACACTGTGAGCACAGTTATTGACAATACATATTAGCCAGGAAAACAACGTAAAATAATACATTGTGTCGGAGTACGTTAAATAATGAACTAAGCACACGTGAACTAAATAACGAACTAAGCACATGTAAACTAAATAAGCAAGCACACACACAACTTCAGGAAAATTGCGCGCGCATACTTGCATTAAAATGTAATGAATGGAAGCAACAAAGATCTCAAATTTGGGCGTCAGGATAATATAAAGGATATAATCTCATCTCTGGATTGCTAATCTCATCTCCTGTAGTGTAACACCATACTTCTTAACGATAGCACCGTGGCGTTTCAAGAATTTAGTTAACAATTTACAAAGCAGCGTAGATTTGAAGCCTTGGTGAAGGAGATGTGATGAAAGTTGGTGAAGTCTATCAAAAAAACCCAGGTATGATTTCTCTGAGCTGCAGTTTGGCAAAGACGTGTGCAATCGTATAATTAGCCCGTTAAAGGTGCCATCCGACATTAATGCCATGAAGGTCACGACATTTGGACCGCGTCAGAAGAGGCTTTACAGGCCAGATAAGTGGAAGGAGCCACAGCAGTTGTATGCGAAATAGATCGTAAGCAAGGCCTCAAACTAAACCGCATTACAAATTTTAGTGCGTTCCATAAATTCTCATATGATGCCGGCGGTCTCCTGGTCTCTAAGGCCTACAACATCTGTCCTGGAAAACTAGCTATTATCATGGTCAGATCTCAACGTTCAATGCTCAGGTCAGATCTTATCACCTTGAAGGAAGTTGATGAACGTTACTTCTTTCCGGTGCGCCCAGACGCATGAAGGCACCAGGCCTTCCCAAGCCCAGAGACAAATTTTATGAGGAACTCCATCAAATATAGAGGAGCAATAGCTTGGAACAGCCTATCCAGCAAAGAATCAGCGGTAAATAACTTGAACCAACTTAAGCGTCTGCTATCAAAATTTGACATTAGAAAAATAAACTTTGATCCAATTGCCACTGTAATTAAGCATAAAGACGATGATTATCAGGGCTCGAGACTAACTTTTCAGCTTACTAGCCCAGTGGCTAGTGACAGGTTTGATTCACTAGCCAAACCAAATTTTTCACTAGTCAGACTTCTTTGCCATACATTAATCCTTTCAAGCAGTTTCAGTTTGGTACCTTTTTTTTTTCATCCACAATACTGACGTGCAACGTATCAGCTTTTTGGATATAAGTATGTTTTGCATTTGAAAGTTTTATAATAAATAGAATTTTTTTTAAAGTTCTTTAAAATGCCTTGAAGAGAAAACCGTGGTTACAAATTTAACATAGGTATCATCAAGTTTCACCATGTAATAATGCTCTAAAGAAACACCATTAATAGAAATGCACTTAAGACAGTATTTTGCTGTTTCAATCATCTCTGTGCGCCTTGTTAAGAACCAGAGATATCACACTGTTTTTGTTCATCATAATGGCACAAATGCACATGCCAAATAAAGAATACTCTATAAATTTTCTGCTTGTCAGTGGTCGCTATGCGTCACCTGCATCTGCCTTGTTCGATGTTCGCTTATCTTCGAGCTGCACTGTAAGTGCTTCTACAGTGGAGACATCAAGTGTTAACAAGAAGTCGCACACGATCCTCTTAATACAAGAATTACCTCTCTCGCAGCAGGCTGTTTGGACAGAGAAAATGAGGCAAATCTCAATGACCAGCCGCAAATTGGGGAAGTGTTGGGGAAGCAGTTCGTTAGTCGTTCATTTCTTTCGTATGGTAATGAAAAAGTCAATGGTTTGTTTGCCTGCACTCCTCTATTTCTTTTTGTGATACATTTGAAATTAATTTTCATTTGGTTGCCCTCTGGTCCTCCACTGCTTAGAAGGTTTCACTAGCATGGAGTGCAAAGTCCACTAGCCAAAATGGTATTTTTACTAGTCTGTGGCTAGTTGGCTACCGTTAGTCTCGAGCCCTGATTATACATATTTTTAGGATTTTAAATTTACAATTTTAATGTACATAGCATATCATTTAAACATATTTCTAGGTTTATATTTATTTTTATGTATTATCATTATAATTATTATTATCATTATTTTATTTATTTATTTATTTATTTTTTACTTCTAAATACACGACCCCACCAGCTCTGCTGAATACTCCATCATGTTTAAATAAAGTGTTCAGTTCAGTTCAATTCAGGTGATGGGTCAGGCGGAAAGTAGCTAATGTTCGAGAGTAAAGAACCTAGCTGCTCTTATGTCTTCGCCACCTTTGATGAGCTGCAAGACCATATTAATTTTGGAGAACATGGCTTAAACATGCAGCCACAGGAATAGCCTCCTTCGCAGATGTCTTTGGGCTCGTCACGCGTCACTACTGAACTGAACTACCACTTCCGTTCACGGCGGTTAGCCAATCATAGTTCGTTTTCCAATTTATGGAAAGTAGGACTTCGACCCCTGGATTATTTTCACAGACGATGCCTGTGAATACATACATACATACATACTTTATTAACGTGACTAACACTTAGCTATAAAGCCAGTTTACAGGTCAGTCACTGTGAATCGGGTGTCGATTTCCATTCTTACACAGCTCGTTATTGGTTTCTTCAAAACAAAGGCTAACCACCGACGAACGGAAGTGGCAGTTCAGTTCAGCAGACATTCGTGGGCAAGGAACGCGTGACGAGCCCAAAGACGTCTGCGAAGGAGGCTACCACAGGAAGGCATTTATTATCACCTACGTGGTCAGTGGGCTTTCAAGTTTTCAACACTTTCTCTTCACGATGATGCGAGCAAAGAAAAGGAGCAGCCTGCCGACCAGGAATGTACCTCACCAAAGGGAACCTGGAAATCGGAGGGTGAAGCTGGGCACTACCAAAACTGAGAGGAGGAAGTACCAGGTTTTCTGAAACAGTGAAGTCATTACTGAAAGACAGGTGTCACGCTGGCACTCAAACTGGCCGGAAAGTTTATCCAGCTCAAGTCGCTACCGACATGAGGAAAGTCTGGAATTGCAAGGGAAGAAGGAAGTTTAGCAGCGACGAGTGGCGCAAGTACAGTTATTTTTTAGCAGGCTGTCGGCGTTAAACAGAAAAGGTAATGGAACACTGGAAAGGGATACGGTCGAGGGAGATGATGATGACGGTGATGATGGAGATGATGATCTTCTCTTGGAGGAAGAGCTTGATTATCTTGACGAGAAGCTCAGAAACAAGGAAATTGATGATATTTGTAATCAAGTGGGTGTGATCCACCCCATCATGTATGATGGGTGTGATCCACCCCATCGTATAGGATGGGTGTGATGCTTTCCATCATGTACGATGGGTATGATCTCTGTGAACATGTCAGGCTTGACAAACTCTCAGTATTTACTGTACCAACACTAAAGGCCATGTGCAAACATTTCGAGCTTTCATTCAGATCCAAGGATAACAAGCCTTGCCTTTTGGACAAGATTAAAGTAATGGTACAAGAATGCAGTTGCAGCTATCCTGGCCCAAGTGGTTAGTATGGTATGGCTTTGAGAGGAAGCATTCTCAATAACTCACTGAGCTCAATTCAATTTGGTAGAGCGTGTTTTGTTATGATGGCCGACCTTAAAATGTTTGAAGCTTTTATATAGTGTTTTGTTTCCTTACACGATCGGGATTCCATCGATAGCTTCTACATAATGTTCACAGATATAGATAAACCAGGGTAGGAGCTATCTTAGAGGGAAATACATGTAGAAGTATGTACAGTGAGAACAAAACTATGCGTACATCAGTGTTCCCTAGCAGATACCGAGCCCACGACATGGCACGAAAGGCAAAGTGACTAGTAGAATGCCACTTGTGAAACTGTGCCCTGAGTGTTCTGAGAACACTCAGGAAAATAACCTGTTATTGCATCTGCCCCCACTTCATTGAGCTAACGCGTGACGATTCGACAGGCACTTGTGTGATTTCCACAGCTTTCACGTCTATTTTATTAAGAACGCCAATGAGCGTTATCACCCTTCCAAAAGTGTGCTCAACCCCCTCCCCCCTCCCCCCCCCCCCCCAAAAAAAAGTAGAGGTCCCAGCCTGGAGTTAAATACAATGCCACTTCGTGTTTGTTTGTTTTTTCTTTTCGGGCTTAATCTTGTCTGTCAATCCTACCTTTGGGCCTGCAACCCGCTTCTCTCTCCTTAAAACCGGTGCAAAACTGCTGAATCACTCCGATAAACACTTCCCTGTTCACAAAATTGACACGTAACTGTACTGACCGAGAAAATGTTCCTACCCACGGAAGTGTTTATGAATGCAACCCTAGCTATTTCATTGTGTGACAGCACGCACTTTTCATTGACAGCCCTTATTTTGTTGTTCGTGATTGCTGGCCACTTGAAAGCCATCGCGATTTATAGTTGAAGTCTAGGCAACTTAACAGCTTCAATTATTGAATTTCCACCAGAGAATCTGTTTAAAGTTAGAAAATATATATTACAGTCGGTCTGTAAAATGTCGTTTCTGGTAAGGACATATTTTATTATTCCAAAATGAACTTCTCCGCCGAAATAGACAAATATGTACAGAGCCATTATGATATCAGATCTACAAGTGCACCAAGTACATTGATGACATTTATATAAATCCAAGATAAGGGGTACTAAGTTACAAATATGAGATATTTCAAATAATTATTACAGGAAATTCTGGGCTCCTAAAACATGATTTTTTATCGGTTATTTGCCATCCAAGCTGACTGCGAGTTGCATGACATTTGCATAATTATGTTGTAACGTTGTACAGGAGCTCAAAAGAGAGTTTGTTCACATCTTATCAAGGATGATACCCGCAAGTTTAACTTCAGAATCTGTGAGAGTATGGTTAGATCTTTGCTCTGAAGGTCATTTTAACCCTCTTTTAGGTGCCACTTTTGAGATTTTGAGTCTTCCTTATAGCTAATTATAGATTCATTTTCACCAGCGACGCCTAAAGGTATCTAGATTTTGTCCGGTTTATTCATTTTTTATCCAACCATAAAGAAATATTGGTGCAAAGCAATTCAAATGTATCTGAATGCTGTGGTTTGGTCAATATGGAGCAATACGTCCTTTTGTCAAGGCAGCGCAACCCGGAAAAGTTGCCAATTTTGATTACTGAATCGGCCGAAAATCTCCCCTCAGATGGCGGAAGTTGTTTCGAGGTGTAGCAAAGAAGAAAAGCGAGAAATATGAAAAAGGACACTGGTTTTAATATACAAACACCAAGTCCTTTACGTCCATAAAATATACAGGCTAACTTTTTTCTGACCCGAAATTGACCAGACCGCTCTTAGCGGGACAGCCACTTAATAATCTGTATTGCTGTGTGGAAATAAAGAAACCTTGAAACCTCACTGAATATTGCTTGCAGCTCAGTGGTATTGACCCTCACAGCTCTGTTTTCACATTATACTACACAATGAAGGGTAGCCAAAAACTTAGTGCAGAAGATTGTTAAAACTGAGTTTATGTACTGGTTAACATCATCAAACCAATCTTAACAAATGAAAATTAATTGAGATTTGCATCATTTGGTTCCTAGTCCTTCCATGATTGGAATGGAAGCTACTTTGCACTACCCAGTATTTTTCTTGAGGTGCCTGTAGCCCGAATAAGCCCTAATGGTTTCTATATGGGTATCCTCGCCTAATGCTAAATTCTTTTATCAATTATTTAATATCTCTTGTAGTTTAATATATATTTATTTTGTAATTTAAAATAACAATGAGTGGAAAAAATAAACTCAAACTGAAACTGAAACTGAAACTGAAACTGAAACCCAGTCAGTCTAGAATTTAGTGACTGTTAACTTCTCACAAGTTTTACCTGGCAATAATGTCTCAGATTGTTCACCCCAGTGGGATTATGAATGGCAAATGACTGACACAAGATTCTCACCTTAGAGTTTATATGTTGAGCAAGAACAAGGTCTTAAAACTTTCCAATTAGGGAGAATCTAATTAACTGTAATTCATCGCACAGATTTACATATATCATAGTCGGGGATGCAGCTAAGATTTTGTAGAGGTGATAAGCATGGAAAAAAGTGAACCATAACTGTACATTTTGGTTTTTCTTTTGTGGTTTTGATCATAACTGTATGATTTTTATGTAAATTTACATTTAGTGGTCGTGTAGATAAAGAAATTGAGGAGGATATGCTAACATGCTGTCAGTCAGTGACTTATTTACGATGCTGTTGTTTCATTGTTTTCACATTATAGGCGTTGTTGGGTGTGTTTTGCCACAGAGGAAGATGAACCATGGTCACAGTGGGTGAGACCTTGCCGTTGTCGTGGAACAACGAAGTGGGTTCACCAGGTCTGTCTTCAGCGCTGGATTGATGAGAAACAAGCTGGCAGCTCCACCACTAAAGTGTCCTGCCCACAGTGTAATGCTGAATATATTATTGTGTTCCCTCCCTTGGGACCTTTACTTCAGACTGTGGAGTTTTTGGACAAACTTATCAACAAATTTTGCCCCATTGCTGCTGCTGGGGTTGTGGTGGGGTCACTGTATTGGTCTGCTGTGACTTATGGTGCCGTAACAGTAATGCAAGTCCTGGGTCATAAGGAAGGACTCGAGGTAATGGAGAAAGCAGATCCAATGTTTTTATTTGTTGGACTACCCACGATCCCTTTGGCACTGATACTCGGTAAAATGGTGCGGTGGGAAGATCATGTGTTAAGGCTGTGGAGACGTCACGTCAGCAAGATGTCATTCCTCAGCTATATTCTGCCCAGCCTAACAGCTGGTTTAGGCACACGGACACCAGCTGAACCCACGCCACTGTCTGACCCAGTCTCTCTCACAAGGCTGCTTTGTGGAGCATTAATACTACCAACAATTTCCACACTCATTGGCAAAGTAGGTTTTGGATATGTGCATTCAAGCCTTCATCGAGCACTACTGGTGAGTGTTTGTTGAATATTAGGTCACTTTTAAACTGGACTTACTACTGACATTGGTTCTTAAGTTGTATGCATATTTCTTTTGTTTCATTGTTTTCTTCTATAATTGTCCCTTTTTTTTTAATAATATTGTTATTTACCCTGGACAAAAATTATGTTATTTATTGATTAGTTTATGATACACTGCTACTGCATTTGCTGCTGCACAGTAAGTACAGTACTGCTGTGCAATTAATGCATCTGTGACTGACTGTGGTACAGAAAAGCTATTCCTTCCATTCTGAACAAGTATTGACCTGAAAATGGCTGTGTCATTCATTCATGGAATTTTCACCAAAATCACTAACGAATAGATTGGAAATAAAATAGTGTTGTGACTTCTGATTGAATGTGTTGTCCACAACCTAAAGCTTGCCATACAATGCAAGGCTGTACTCTAGCGGTGTCCGGATGACCAGGAAAAGTTATTGGTCGCCTGACTGGGCGCCTTTGCAGTAAGTCCAATGTGCAATAAAGAAAATGAAAAAAGAAAAACAAAAATTTGTTCCAAGTGATTTTATGTGTAACATATTCTTCTCCTGAAGTGCCACTTGGCTTGTGCGTGACAAGCTGCATCAGAGCCGCAAAAATCTATGCTATTCCTCAAAGCTAAAAATATTTTCCCCTTCAAATGGTATATTTCTGGTTTATTTTAGTGTGTTAATCTTTGTATGAAAGATTAGAAAAAAAACAAGAATCTGCGTTTATAATGCCAAATTTTTTTATTTTTTTGCGATTTTCATTTGGCTGTTGTGTTATGTTTGCTTCGCATCACCCTTTGGCCTGTTTTGTTTCCTTAGCACAAAGTAACAATTGAAGATAAACTATGTAACAATAAGCAACTACAGAAAGAAGTAGAAATACATGTATATACATAGGTTTTCTTTTGTTCCCTTGTTGCCTTACACAAGTAACATGCACTAAACAAATTGTGTGGTCTTCGTTCATGGTTGCAAAATTGTTGGTATTTTCAGTAAAATTTACTGACGAAGTTGACAATGATCAGATGAAACGCACCATTGGAAAAAAATTTCTGTCAATAATTAGCAATAAAAGTTTGCATTTGTTGGTTGGTGGTATATCAGTATTGTTAAAATTGATGCAGAAACAACAAATTTAAACCAAGGATGAAACTTTGTCATTGGTGCAACTTAAAAGCACCTGAATTCCTTCTACTCGTTAGGTCTATTTCTTCAGTTTGTGGACAAAAATACACACTAAAGAGCTGATATTTTGATGTTGAAAAAGAAAATAGAAAATATACTTAACCCATTGGCACCAGTGCCTGCAAAAACCAGACGCGCAGAACCACATCCCTTGTACCAGTTGTGACATCGTCAGTTTTAATGTTCATGGACAACTTTTACATGTAGCATGTGTAGGGGGAAGAGATCTTTCAATCCATACCCAAATGAGCAACAGGCTGGAGAAACACATAATTTACATAATTAATTAATTAATTGATTAATTAATTAATTTGGGCAATGCAATTTTAGGCCTGGGCAGCTTAGCTGATATAGTTGGGAGCCTGTAGGGCTCCCTGAAATTTTTCTTTGCACACAGCCTTGCAGTGTACAGTCGAGCCTCTATTAGGCAGCACCCAATAACCCTTTGTTGACGGATGTTTTGTACATCTTTTTTGCAATTTCCGGAGGGTAGGAGGTCAAATTGGTCTAGTTAACCTATATAAGGGGTTACCATGGAGATTGTGCTGGTCCAGGAGACCGAAGGCTCTTATCTTTCCTGTCACGCATGTCATGCCAGCTGTTGCTTGTTTTAAGCAATCAACTGCAGCTAACAATTCGGTAGGTATTTGATTTATAAGTTTGTTTTTCGAGCCATTTTCCACCTCAGAAGTCCCCTGCCTGGCATCATAAAGCTTGGGGTGATGGGTAGAGGCAATCCTTTGAAAGAAAACAGAGGTGAGAAGCAATTTCACACTAAGTGGGCCACTCAAAGTGTTCGAGTGATGACAATTCATGGAGTGAAGTTGTGTCTTAAGCCATTCTGTGAGTGGATTCCGGGACCTGACATGGCAATTTTGGCAAGTTTGGACTTGTAAATAATGCAATCGGTGTAGTATTTTGTCAGCAGGACTGGGTGGCTCAACACTTATGAAAAGTATGTGAAATGGAAATTGGCAGACGTCCATGCTGGTGTTAGGCAAGAATATTCCAGAATTCTTTTGGGTCACAAACATGAAAATGACAGACAGTGAGAGCAATTGAAATCAAATAGCATTAACCATGTCACGCTAAAGAAGTGAGCAGGAAAAAGTGGAACAAATTGCAAGAAGTGGAGTCGAAGTTTGCTGCAAATGTAGACTTTTCGCTTCAAGAGGATTTTTGTATTAAAAACTTCAAGACAAAGTAGCATAATTTTTGTGCTCTCCGAGGGCGTTTTTTACTTTTGCAACAGAATAAATGCTCATATCCAATGAAAATTGGGAGTTTTGGTCAGTTTACGGGGTGATAAAGTCTAAACAACTGATCATTTGGCAGAAAAAATGGTTTATTTCAACCATAGTCCAGGATTTGAGAAAGTTGTAGATTTTCAAAGACTCGTTCCATTTGGAACGATATTTGGTGAACCCATCAGCATAAGGTTAAGCAGCCAACTTCTATTTATAGCAGCCGGCAGCCACAGTCCAGAAAAAAATTGTTAATCACTGTAAACATAACTGCTATTAAATATCCACCTCTATTAAGCAGCCACGGCCAGCTTCATGCTGTCCCAAGGAGGGATTTTGTGTTATTTTATACCTCTCTATTAAATGACAAGTAAGATTTTAGTTTGGATTTTTTATTTTATTTAATTTTATGTCAGAGACATTTCCTGCAATAAATTACAATATCTCAGACAGTAGTTTTAAGATTAAAGTGTTCTTGTTGTACAATACACCAGCTGGTGTTGGATTACAGGATAACTTTGATATTACATTAAATTGTTGCTTCTTGATTAGCTCCAGTTTTCATTAATGTTGTAGAATGTTATGACCATTATTGTTCTCTTTATTCACATTCTTTGACGTCCTGTTCCTGGACACTTGTGGGTAATGTATGCGCCTCATATGGCTGCACGTTTAATCGGCTCTCTGATCTTCTAAGTTTTCTTCAAGTTATAGTCCTCATTTTCATTCACATAACTTTAAAGATCTATTTCTTATGCCTTGGACATGCTGCCAACTACCTGTCGACGTTTGGTTCGCTCGTCTGGCTGTCAAAACTTGTTTCCATCCATTTCAAGTTTCCCGCTAAACGAGATCAACGATGCACGTCGTCGTAGTGAATGCTATATTTACTCACCTGGTGAACTTCGTCGGCTTGGGACCAGATGCAAACGTAGCCCAATTGATGGAACTTCCTTCAATTTACTTCGAGACTGCGGAATTTTACGACCTTTCCGTGGTTGTCGAGCTGGGAGAGCTTTAAAGTTTCGGAACCATGTTGGCTCATTAAATATTCAATCTGTTTTTCCAAGTAGACGAATTTGCATACCAAACCCGCCACGTCCGCCGCCTTTGTCACGCCATGTCATTCAAGTTCATCACGCTTCTGTTGCCATGCGCCAAAACAGTAGGGAATTTGGTCCCTCTGTTGCACTAGCGAATATAATGTCTCTTGGTCCTAAGATCGACGAACTTAGGTGTTTTGCCAATGATAACAAGCCGGATCTCATATCGCTGACTGAAACCTGGATCTACGACGACACAGCCGCTGAACATCATCTCCATCTTCCTGGCTATAATTTGTGCCTAAAGAACCGAAAGTCCAGCGTCCATGGCGGAGTGGGTCTTTACATTAATAACACCATTAAGTACAAGGCCTTGACTGACTTATACCACCCTGAGTTAGAGGTGCTGTGGGCTCATATTAGACCGGCGCGACTACTGAGAGGCTTCCCTTGCATCGTTTCAGGTACAGTTTACCACACTTTGTATCCTAATGGATCCAGTGATGCTGCTATGATTGACTATCTTATTTCTTCGCTTACGACTATCGAAGGGCGTTATCCTGGTTGTGGTATTCTTTTATCTGGGGACTTCAACCGGCTTAACATCAGTCGGCTTCAAACCCAATTCAAATTAAAGCAACTTGTGCGCGTTCCAACAAGGGGTAATCAGACACTAGATCTTATTCTGACCAATATGCCCCTTGTGTACAACAAAGATCTTGTGCAAACTTTTCCTCCTTTTGGTCTCTCTGACCATCTGGTGGTATTACTCGAGCCTATGCCAAGGAGCAGGCACATCACTTGTAGTCGTCGTTCCGTCACCCGCAGGGATACTCGCGCCAGTCGTAAATGTGATCTTGGCAGGTATTTCGGCTCTATTGACTGGTCTATTTTAGAATCTGTGCAAGATTGCGAAAGCAAGCTACAGCTTTTTCAAGATCTCGTCAAGATTGGCTTAGATATCATCATGCCCTTAAAGACCTTCAAGCTGCACGTGAATGAACCTCCCTGGGTGACAGCTGAATTTAAGGCGCTTATCAAGGCGCGTCAAAAAGCCTTTGTGCAGGGCGATACTGAGGGTTATAGACATCTTTGGAACATCATAAATCGTGAGCGAAAGGTGTGTCGCGGAAAGTTCTACGCATCGAAAGTCGCTAACCTCAAGACAACCAAGCCTAGCCAGTGGTGGAGAGAAGTTAAAATGATTGCTGGGATGACTCCGGCTACTGGTGGGGAAGACATATGTTCGCATTTACACCTTGATGGGATCGCGGCGCATTCTAATCAGGACATTGCAAACATGATCAACTCGGCTCTTCTGGAACCAATGCAGGACTATACGCCGCTTTCGTGCCTCCCCCCACTTGCGGACGACTCTGAGCTCCTAATAGTTACCCCCTCGGAGGTATGTAATGCTCTTTTGAAGCTGAATCCGAGGAAGGCCGGGGGACCAGATGGTATTAACAACTGGCTTCTTTAAGACTATGCTGACTTCTTAACTTCTCCGGTCTGCAACATTCTGAATGCATCATTTGCTGAGCAGGAACTTCCAAGGTCCTGGAAGGATGCCGACGTCACACCTCTGATGAAAGTTAAGCCAGTGACTACCATTGCCAAGCATATTCGACCTATCTCCCTAACACCGGCTCTGTCCAAGTTAGCAGAGGACTTTGTGGTTAGTAAATATATTGGTCCTGCAGTCTTGGAGTCGATTGATCTTAACCAATTTGGAGCTACCGGTATCCCAAATTCCTCAACCCTACATGCCCTCATTTCAATGATACATACGTGGGCGCAAGCAACGGATGGTACTAGCTCAGCGGTGCGCGTGGTGTGCTTGGATTACAGAAAGGCTTTCGACCTGGTGGATCATGGTATTCTAGCTGCCAAAATTCTGGGTTTGCGCATTCCTCGCGGAATTGCCCGTTGGGTTTGCGACTTCCTCATGGATAGGCGCCAGCGAGTGAAGTTAACTAGCGATTGCTTCTCCGAATGGGGCACCGTTCCATCAGGCGTGCCCCAGGGCACAAAACTTGGCCCTTGGCTTTTCATTTTAATGATCAACGATCTCCACTCTTCTGGGTATAACGTATGGAAATACGTGGATGACACTACGCTCACTGAGGTTGTTCCAAGTGGAGGTCAAAGTGGGATGCAGGTAGCTGTTAACACTGTTGAGCAGTGGTCTACAACCAACAAGCTCCAGCTGAATGTAGATAAGTGCAAGGAACTCATTATTGACTTTAAGAAGGTTAAACATCATTTTGACGCGGTTACTGTGAACTCTCAAGAACTCGAACGCGTAGATAGTGTTAAATTGCTAGGAGTTATTATAACCAACACACTCCAATGGAATTGTCACATCTTGGATATAATCCAAAGGGCCAACAAGAGAATTTACTTTCTTATATTACTTAAGCGTGCAAATGTTCCAGCACACGATATTATTTGCTTCTATCTCACTTCTATAAGGCCTGTCCTAGAATATTGTGCCCCCCTGTATCATCACGCATTGCCTGACTATTTAAGTAAAGATATTGAACGCATTCAAAAACGTGCACTATCAATCATTTCGCCAGGCCTTTCCTACAATGACAGCATGTCAATGTTCAATATGGCACCTTTAGAGGACAGGCACATAGATCAATGTAAAAAATTGTTTGATTCTATTGTATCTAATCCAGATCATAAGTTGCATCGTTTTCTCCCTCCCAAGAACTATTGTCATTATAACCTCAGGAGACAACGCCACTTTGCAAATCCAGTCATGCGGACCAAGCGTTTTTCTAGCACATTTCTGCCATCTATGTGCAAGCATTAGTAGTTTTTGTTTTTGTATAAAGTATAATCTCATTTTAAGTATAACTTTATAAAGTAGAATTCTAAAGTACAATTTTGTACTGTACTTTTTCATATTTTTTGTACTTGTTCATATTTTAAATCTTGTATCAAATGTATTTGTAAATTCATGCAATTCAGCCTTAGAGGGCTGCCATGTGATTTGAATTAAAGCTATCTATCTATCTATCTATTCCCCACTTGCATTTGTTTCTTATTAGTCTTCATGGGTGTAACTATTAATTGAATTTTCGGTTAATCACGATTATGGCTATTCGGTTCGATTCATGATTCTTTGGTTCCACATTTCGATTTCGATTTCAATTGCTCCAGGCTTTCTAGCTGAAAGATGTCTTTTAAAGGTTTACATGTGTATATAAATAAAAAGACTCTTGGTGTTCAAATTTTTAGCGGTCATTTGTTCAATTGAGTTCTTCTACGTCATTGGTCAGCAAGAGAGCTTTTTCTTCTGCGGGTGAGCTTGTGACTGCTCAGAGGTCATGCCTGCATAGTGAACATGTGGACAGGTTGATTATCTGAAAGTTAGTAATATTTACATGTAGCAACTTGATTATTTGGAAGGTGGACACTAGAAAGGTATCAAGAACACTGCAGACAAGTTGTATCTTATTTTATGTTAATTATTTGTACTTCAAGTTAGGATTTTTGAGTTTAATGCTATTAAAAGCATTTTGTTTGAATCCCATGTTGCTTGATTTTTTTTGAGATAAGAAGTTTATGGAAACATGCGTAATCAAATCGAAGTATTCGAAATCGAAAAGCAATAATCAAAATCGAATTGAATCAATGTGAATCGTTACACCCCTATTAGTACTGAAATAAAATTAAGACTTCACCACACCTAACATTGTTGTGTGTGGACCTCTATATTAAGCTGCCAGTTTTCACATCATCAAGGGTGGCCACTTAATAAAGGTTCAACCATACTTAGGGATTCATTTTTCCTGCCGTACTTATAGTACACTGTAATATACTATCTGGCCCTTAAATACAGTACCGTTAACCCTTTACTCTCTAAGAGTGACTTATAGATTTTACTCTGTCTAATGCCAGATGATTTTACTCATCAAAGGGAGACTCCTTAGGGGTTAAAGGGTTAAAAAAATCTCCCTTAATGTACAGCCAAAAGTAACAGAAAATATGACTGTTATATCAGAGACAGGACTGTTTGCATAGTTGATTGCAGCACTAAAGATAACACCATGAACTGTCTTTTTTCAGGGAGGGATCACTTTTGTAGCAGTGAAAGGAGTTGTCAGGATTTATTACAAACAACAGCAGTATGTGAGGCAAGCCCAGCGAGTTGTCAAAGATTATGACCAGGAGTGAAATTTGAAACCTAGCAGAATGTACAGCATAAGTATTTTTTGTAGGAGGATAGGGGAGTGTGATTTGCGTGAGGCACTACTAACAATGTGCTATAGTAGTTAGGTTTTTGTCTTCTTAGAAAATAAGCTTGGCAATTTTGCCAGTAAATTTGTTGCTCTAGTTAAATTGAGTTAAACCACAGTTTATCAGGTTTTTAAAAATGTCCAAGTTATAAGTTGCAAATTAATATGCAACAAAACAACCAAAAACTCAAGAATGCCACAAAACCATAAGTTTAATAGCTAAAAACAATGGCTTTGTACTGTATGTGTGTTATAATTTTTGGTACATCTCTTTTAGCTGTCCTTAAGCAATGTTTCTAGGTTTGTGGAGAATGTGAGCACATGATGGTGAACTTCTTTCTTTTTCGTCACTTGAAGGCTGTTTGAAATACATGTTAGTTCCTGGATAGTTTGACTACACTACATGACTTATGTAGCACTGAACGTATATTTTGATGTGACATTTTGGTCACTGTT
This sequence comes from Pachyseris speciosa, assembly GCA_016490735.1. Classification (NCBI taxonomy): domain Eukaryota; kingdom Metazoa; phylum Cnidaria; class Anthozoa; order Scleractinia; family Pachyseridae; genus Pachyseris; species Pachyseris speciosa. The sequence continues at coordinate 424,866 of JAEMWC010000084.1, read as the reverse complement.
GACACATTATCTTTGCTTAAGGTCTCTCAAGAATCAGCAAAGAGTCAATATCTTGAATTGTCTTCAATTTCTGTATGAGGGCAACTTGTGAACTCTTTACAATACTTGTATTTGTTCTGTTTTCAACACTGACTAGTTCTTTTGCAGTTAACCTTATGTCACTCTTTGTTTATAGAGTAAGCCTAAGATAATGTTTTGTAAATAATTTCATGTTTTTTGCACATGGGTTAGTGTGTCTGTGTGCATTCCAGGTAATTACACGATCAGTTGATTTCTGAGGAAGATATCATTGCACACATAGTGATTGGCTGTAATCATCTCACATCCAACAGTTGGGATGGTCATCTAATAACATTATCATCTTATTAAAAACAACCAAGAAATATTGCTAAATTTTGCCGATTTCATTTTGACGAGACAAGGATCCACATGTCTGATTTACTGTGCTCTATTTGTTGAGCGTGCTAAATTGACTGATATACTGTAGTTGATATCCATTTGCTGCTAACCAATCAAAACTGGAATTGTGTTATACTAGGATCCTGTTATTATTACTTATCCCAGTAATGTTCATCAGTTCATCATTGATTTCTTATATTAGTCTATTATTTCATCTCATTGTCTTAAGGCAAAGTCTTTCCTTCAATGTAGCTTACTCGCAAATGCATCTACCTGAACGGCCGTCATACAACAGACATCCATAACCATTTATTGGCAGGTTGTCATATGGGTTATCATCATGGTCACTTGCTTTCTGAATGACTGAATGACTTCTGTATCATGCACGTGAAGCTGTATCTGTGCGGTGTCTGTATAGGTGGTTTGCAACCAATCTCTAGAGACACAGATAACAATAGTGAAAGGAACAAATGCTGGTGGACGAACAAAAGGAGCTAATGAGAGATGTATTGTTTACGTCCACCAGCATGGCGGCGATGACGTAACGTGCAAACCACCTATAAGAGAGGTTTGCCCATTAACGAGATTTTGCTTTGGAACATCATACATACAAACATACATAATAAATTTACCCTCGAATGTCAGAGTAGCTTATACAGCTAATATCTCCGAGCATTTACTATCGCAACCAGCAGATGAGAGATATACCACCAAACCGGGAACACCATTGCAAACTGCTCTGAGTCAACTATTGTAGACTGATAAACAAATTCTCATCATAACATATTGACACCACAGTTCAGGAAAATGTGACACCTGTAAGGCAATCACTTACCGTGTACTTTCCAAGTCAGACGAACAGGCTCATGCGTTTTCCATGTATTTTGTGGTGGCTTCATATGATAAGGCTCCTGGCAAACAACCTGAAACGCATTTCCCCTTGAGGGCTTATATCTTAGGCCTGGTTCATTCTTGTATACACATAGTAGAATCGCAAAGGGTGGGGGTGCTCTGAAACTAGAAGCCTTGCATTTTGCTACACTCCAGTCTGCACACCAAACTCGCCACCCCATTCCTTAAACTCTGTCTCTGTTATAGTCAAATACAGACATTGCTGAGTGCCTGAATAAATTTTTATAATAAAATTATTCGCGCTACGTAGCAGCCTAATCTTAAGTGCCTAAAAACCATATGATTTACTGTGACACATGCCTATACAGTTTATATGTGGAGGTGCCCTACTCCCATCCCCCAAGAGTTACAGTGCCCTCAGTCTATAGTAGCATCTAGTTTTTGGCACATAAAACACGCCAAGAAAATATAACTTAAGCTCCTGTCTAATGTTACTTTTAGTGCTTTTAAAAATTATTGAGGTGCGCAGCTCTCCAGGATGTGTGTCCCATCGGTCCCTCTTTATTATACAAGTAAAAGGGCAAACTTGTTAATCGTAACGAATTTAATAAACCAATTTTCTTACTGCAAGGTTAATCTATCGGGAACGTAATGGCATCACTGTTTCCTTCCCAAAACTAGAATAACTTGTCAAATTTCGCTAATGGCGAATTATTGATAATGTGTATTTTGCACCTTTAGACATGGGAGTCCTGCAGAATTAAAATAAGATAATGATGTTTATCGTTTCAGTTACTGTAAGATTGGAAAGCTGGTTAAGCTAGTCTTTGTGTCTTTTAATAAAGGAATCAAACTGTCTTGTTAATCGTGTCTGGTATCACTCAATCGTGGAACTCCACTTTTCAACAGTAAAAAGCAAGTAATACTTTAAAAAAATAGAAGTTAGTTTTCTATTTAACGTTTTACCGAAAACTGATTATTCTTGTTTTGAAACACCTCTTTTTTTGTTGCTGAAAGTATATAAGTTTCACTACACCATGTTAGTTTTAAATACATTTCCAGCCATTTCAGACGACCTTAATTCAAAAATTTTCCGGGGAAGCATGCCCCCAGACCCCCCTAGTTTACTCACGCTAACGCGTTCGAAGCGAGCCCCCCCAGTTGCAAACTTGCTGCGCGGGCCCTGTAGTCTTCTCGGATAAAGTCCATAAACAGTAAACCTCGTTTCACAACTCTTCATAATTGATTCTGTGGGACGTAAAAGAACCCACACACTCTTCGAAAAGAGTAGGGGACGCAGTTCCCAGTGTGGTGGTACAGGCCCTCTGCGAGAATGGAGAGGTGGTTCCTACGGTTACAGCCGTATTCCTTCTCTGTGAAGTATTTACCAGGGCACATGAATATTGCAGATGCGTTGTCACGGCTTACCAAGATTGAGAAAGCGCAGACCAGGAATGTAGCAGAAGAATACATCAGATTTGTTGCAAATACGGCTGTGCCATTAGCAATGACAACTGAAGAAATAGAAGAAGAGTCTACAGTAGATGAAGAATTAGAGCACGTGCGACAGAGTATCGAGACGGGAAATTGGGAGAATCCCAACTGTACAAACTACAAACCAATCAGAGATTAGCTATGTCTTTTTGGAAAGATTGTTCTTCGAGGAACTGGAATTGTTGTACCAAAGAAGCTAAGAGCAAGAGTGATTGAATTAGGCCATGAAGGACACCAAGGAATGGCAAAGATGAAACAGAGCTTACGTAAAAAGGTTTGGTGGCCAGGTATCGACAGGGAAGCTGAAACATTCTGCAAAACGTGCCATGGATGTCAAGTTGTGAGTGGACCAAGCAATCCTGAACCTCTTTACATGACTGAATTGCCTCAAGGACCTTGGCAAGACATTGCAATTGATTTCATGGGTCCACTACCTTCTGGAGACTATGTTTTTGTAGTCACTGACTATTACAGTCGATATGTAGAAGTTAGTATTTCGAAGAAAAATACGGCAGATGTGGCCATCAATAGCCTAGAAAAGATGTTTGTGACTCATGGTTTGCCCTACACAGTGACAAGTGATAATGGTCCTCATTTCGTGGCAGAATCTTTTCAAACATTCTTAAGGGACAATGGCATAAAGCACAGAAAGATTACTCCTTTGTGTCTCGCAGATCAATTATTTGCCTCAGCCTTCGGCTTCGGCAAATAATTGAACTGCTCGCCACTGACAAATCACAATATTTTGCTCAACCTCGTCCAATAATTGTTTAAGGTGGGACTTAAGGTAAATTGGAGTGAAATTTTAAGGAGTTTAAACAAAGTACACAGTTTTCTGAAAAAATCCACATTTGAGTATAAAACAACCCAGTTCGCCCATAAAATGCCAAATTGGGTGGGAAACACGAGAAAACACGAATTTTAGCATTTTTGATTAACCCTTTGACTCCTACACCGGCCAAAACCGGCCGTGCACAACCACGTCTCTTGTACCACTTGTGACGTCATCAGTTTTAACGCTTGCAGACAACTTTACCATGTAACATGTGTAGGGAGAAGAGATCTTTCAAACCATACCCAAATGAGCACGATTCCGTCAAAGAGGCCGGAGAAAACACAAAAAAAAACAAGTGGCGTTGACCCGAAAATTTGAGTGAAAATCTTGTTCCACTACCCACCTACACTTCCTTCCATCTAATCCTACGACCCTAAAAGTTTTCCCCAAATCTTTTCCCACCGAAAGGAAGCCCAGACGCCCAGCAAGAGAGAAGGAAAGTGAGGCAAGAAAAGCGAAAGAAAAGGGGAGGAGAGGAAGCGAAGGGGCGGTGAAACTTTTCAACCCAAGAAATTTTGCTTTCTGCGCATGCCCGAACTTTGAAAGCTCAAATTAAGCATCAGGAACCGACAGAAGGACGCCAGGAGCTCTACCTTGAAACAGAGTTTTAGGCAAAATGTTCAGGAGCGAAAGGGTTAAAGAAGGGATTAAAATGTACAAAAATGTTTTGAAACACCACCAGACAGCTGACACCCCACAAGGGCACTGAAGGTTGCTGTGGAACTGTTTTGGTGTCCATTTACTAATTTTCGACTCCAAATTCCAATTTTAAACTTCATTAAATCTTCAATATTCCCGGCTTCCCTAAATTTAACAAACCTTCTAGAAAAATCTCTCTTCCCAAATATGCCCAAAAATCACCAAAAATTCACAAAATATCCCACAATATAGCTTCGTGGGAAGAGCATAGAGATTCTGGATCGAGATATTAACGTTAAATCGATGTTCAGAGACGCAAAAACGGTGTTTAGGTTAAGTCGCGCCTAATATTACACCAGAAGCGAATAATTCCTTTAAAATTAACAGTCTGGTCAGCGGTTTCTTATTTTTCCCGCGCTTTTCCTTGGTTTCGTCGTCCCGTCGGAAGTCGGAAGCCATTTTGGATCGTACCTTCTAATATGCCTTCCGAAAGGAACCCAAAAAAGAAGACAAAGTCTAAGCAGAATGCTGAAAGGCAGAAACCACACTCACATGATTTCACAGATGATGAAATCCAGCACGTTCGAGCTGAACTCCTTTCTTGGTATGATAAGAACCATCGAAGGCTGCCTTGGAGAGATCGGGCATCGGAAACAGACCCAAACAAACGTGCATATGCAGTGTGGGTATCCGAAGTCATGTTACAACAGACGCAGGTAGCGACTGTGTGTGATTATTACAAGCGCTGGATGGAGAAATGGCCGACTGTTGAACACTTGGCTCGAGCGAGTTTAGAGGAAGTAAACGAGATGTGGTCCGGACTGGGGTATTATTCGCGAGCCAGGAGACTCCACGAGGGCGCTAAAAAGGTAAGCACGGCATTAAGTAAGCTTAACTCGGAATACCCGGCCGCAACGCAGCTATATGTATTTCCGTTTTGATGTAGCTTTCTGTGGAGGTGCACAGTGTGAACTACACCCCTTCTCCCACCACTCATGTGCTATGAAAAAATTGGGTGGGGGTGTGCGGCCCGCTTCCTGAAACCCTTACCCTGTTTCAGACCAAAATTCCCTACCCTATTTCAGACCTGACCAAAAATTTGATACCCTATTTCAGACCTGTTTCACGTACACAGTTGGCGTAAACATAATTAAAAGACAAAAAGAAGGGCTTTTGTTGATGGTCTTATTGACTAAAGATGAAGAAGTAGCTTCTGCTAAAAAGCATACCGAATTCAAGACGAGTGCACAAACCATACCCTATTTCAGACCAAAACGGTCAAAATTGATACCCCATTTCAGACCAAAACGACTAAAAAACCATACCCTTTGGGGCCACACATACCTATATAGCCCGTATAAGGCATTACCCCCCCCCCCCCCCCCCCCCGGGGTATGAAACAGTCTACAGGTTTCTACGGGAAGCCGGGGAATCTTGCAAGACAAAGGACAAAGTCCCCTGGGTGAGGTGTCTCTCAGCAGAAAATCCCCCTGACATCCTTTACAAACTCGTGAATTCCCCCAATCCCTAATCTTTGATCATAAAACAATGTTGAGATTTTCCCTACCCTCAGGGCAAAGAATCTCATCCATCCCCTTGTATTCCCCCACGTATCTCCCTGGTTGGCCTGGGGGTGGACATGGAAGCCGATGACGTGCATGACTGTTGAGCTGTCTCATTCTTAAAGGGACTATGTCAGCTGTGGCACATGCGCAGTAGGGACCGGCTGGCGCTAATTTGCATATAGCTTATCACAGCAGTCTCGCTCACTTAGTTTCCCATGTGCCGACAGGATGTTCATACAACATGGAGAGAAGAATTTATGTGCCTGTTTTTTTCAAAATCATGGAAATTGACGTTGCTGTCGTCGAAAATGAGTCTAGTGTCGTGAGATTAGCCTGTTTGTTCGCATTGTACAGAGTACCGCCTGAAAGTATTGACCCCTTTACCGCGTCATTGCCACGTGATCTCCTCGCCACTTTCCCTTGGTATTCCCTCGGCGGGCCACTTTTTTACCGAGGAATTTTTTCGGTCAGGCTCTAAAGTTGCCGCGGGAAAACTAAACGAGGTAAAACTGAGGTAATGAAATACCACGGTCAAGTTTGAATAGGCTTTTATTTTCTTTGTGTTTTGGATATGTCACATTAAAATCGCACTGAAGAATAATTATAACTGAAGTTTCGGCAGGAAATCTTGAACTGCGCACCTTGAACAGGATTAAGGACAGTCATGCATGGTAGCTACTCAGATCTATCAGCTTTTTAATACATGCATAGAAGATCATAGGTGGACGAAGAGTGAATGGCAGAACTTTCAAACTGCTACGTATACACTGTAGTTCCGAATGGCTGAGCGACAAAACAAAAGCTGTGAACGGTTAACCAGTCGGGAATACATAAATACCTGGATAAATACTAACGAACAGAAAATCATTGGAATTTCGAAGAAAATAAATAAGCAATTGCATGTAAAAAGTTTATATTTTAAAATGGCTACAGATCACTTTATTAAAGGATGGTGAAACCACAATCTGTTTGACTGGATAAGGCACTAGCAGACGCCAAATATTTGCATACCACGAAACAGAACTTCCACTCATTTTCATATGGTAACGCAATGGGCATTTTGTCAGTTCAAAGTTGTTCGAAATCATTTACTCAAAGTGCAGCAGCTCAAAACGACAACAAAGTAAATGAGCTATATTTTTCAGAGGCTGTCGGAGATTCAAAATTTTTTAACCTTGAAAATCGTCGGGGGCACAAATCACGGCAGATGGTTATTATTTCTCGTCTCATTACGCTTGATCGATCACACCTGTCCACGATCATTTGTTACCTTTGCATTCAAATGCGTTGAAACTTTCATGATCTTTAAATAAACAGACATACCGAATGAAAGCGAAAACGTTTACAAGGAAACTATGAAGAGTCTATGCACATACAAGGATTCCTATAACAGCTGTCTGAATCTTTCTCACATGGCGACTCAATACGCTATTCTTAATTATCATGATCAGATCAAACAATAAATTGCGGCTATCTTTCGCATCACTTCCAGTAACTCACCTTTCTATACTTCAAAAATGATTACTAACCTAATAGTGCAGTGATCAAAAGCTTTTATTAGTATCAGACAAATAAACTTTGAGTTCGAACGGATGAGCTTTTTCCAAACCGATGGGTTTAATTAACCAAAAATGCGAATGCGTTCGTCCGGCAGACTTTAATTTGTTTTGATGGCATAAAATTGTCAGCGCAACGGTTCAAACAACAAGGCAGCGCTTAGACTTCAAGCGCTGAATTAAACAGTACTAAACAGCTGTAGGTTACTTTATAATATTAATTTTGAAGACTTACGATTTTACACTGTATGGAGGCTGGCTCAAAAATTATGAGTCCATACGCAAATAGCGCACAACGTAATTTTTTTCTCCATGAATCTTTGCACCTTAAGAACTTACAAAGTCCTTCCGCTTTTTTGACAACTGTAATTAATCGTTATTGTTCTTTCCCGCAGCATTGCCTCGTCTTTTCTACTGCGGCATTCCCGTGGCAAAATTGTACCTCGGCTTCCCAACGGGAAAAAAATTTGCATACCGCGGTGGACGCACAGCCACAACCCGCGGCAAAGACAAGGTATCGCCTCATCCCGATGGGTCATTACTTTCAGGCGGTACTGTAGGTTGTCTGATGTGAATACAGCTGTCATTTTCTCTTCGGATCGATTGCGGCAGTGACTTACTTTGTTTTCCTTTGGTTTTTAGGCCAATCCTTGCAACTGCAATAATACTTTTTCTCGAAAATTACCTCAAAAACCAATGGTTACCCCTTTAAAACTTCAAAAGTGCATTGCACCAATTTATGTACTTGTGGCACGAAGAAAAAGTCATAAATAATATGTCAAAACAAAGCAGTAAGCTTGAATGTCTCATCAACTGCAAAGCATCAAAGAAGAAGACTACCAAGTGTCACGCATCTCCAATGACTTTTTAGTCTATTTAATCAAAGAAGATGCCCCGCGAACTTGGAATCGGTGGAATAGCCACAATTTTTTATGAGACCCAAGAAGAATAAATTAAACAATCCAGCCAAATCCTCTGATGTCCTTGTTCACAAACTTTGCATCTGATGGCATTTCTGTCGTAAATTCTCTTTTGTCCGCTGCCAGCACGATGAACGCCGCTAGTAGACATCACAATTCCATGAAAATAATTCTTCCAAAGCCAAATCTCAAAAAAATATTGCTACAAACACTGTCTGTATTACTTAAGACTGATTGTGAGCAAAAACTTCCTCAATTTTCCTCAAGATTAACATGATTCAAACAGATGAAATCAGCTGCTTGCATGGAACCTTCGACAGGATTTGAAAAAGTTGGGCCAACGTTTTCAAAAGCTTTCTGTCCAACTTGCACATGTGCGTTGGATGATATAGTCCCTTTAAACTTTCGCCAGCTTTAAATCCACCTTTAGTGGTTTCTTTAACAGTTCTTATTAATATAGTGTACAAAATACACTGCATTTATGGCAAATAGCCATGTCCTAAATTTCAACATTTATTGTACAAAATATATTGTACTTAATGTTTCACTTTATTAAGCAACAAGACACCTATAGGCATTCACATGGGATGTGTTGGTCAATGTACAGTAACACTAGATTTGAATCGCTACCCACAGTGAGATTCTTTTCATATGTACAAATAAATGGAAATGCAAATATAAACAATCAGTATAGTAGTAAGATACCATATTTTCTGGTGTATAAGTCGAAGCAATGCCCAGCCTACTTTTTGAGCCTAAAAGTTGAGATTTTCCTCATTTGTGGATTATAAACTGAGTTTAAAATCCTCAGCATTTTGTTGTAAAAAGGTTTCGTGGAGAAAAAATCGCAATGATCAAGCAATGCACTTTAGCAAGAATTACGTTTAAAATCTCCAAAATTCAATGCCATGCCTTCGACATAAAGGTATAAAAATTTTAACAAATCTTTTAGGAGATGTTTGGGAGCTTTATATGCCAAGAACAATCTCAAACACTTCAAAAACACAAAGAACAAAGTTGTAAACCAGGTGCCATCTTGTATGACTTATGAAAACCTGATGAGCTAGATAAGAGGTTACCATGCTTTGCTGAATTACGGTCACATCGTCCCATGGTGAGATTGCTCCAAGTTAGATCCCTCCAAACAAAAGGTAGATCACCCCACACAAGAATTAACTTCGCTCCATGTGGTAAAAAATAGGCAGTTAGTACAACACTTATCTGCTTTCTAATCCAAAGAACAAAAAAGAGAGAGAATCATCGTAAATAATGCATCGATGTACAATGTATATAATAATTGACTGCATAAATTTTCACTAACAAGACTAACAATGACCTTTCAATTTGTTTGTTTTTTTAAATAAAAATTGCTTAGTGCTAATCACCATTATATCTGTAATTCTGTATTGTACTCTTATTCATTTTTGTCCAGAGGAATAAATAATATTGTTGCTGATAGTCAGACTTTGAATGCTTCCAGTAGACTTGTATTTAAGTACTAAAGGGGCTAAATTTCTGCAAATTACAAGCTTTTCGACTTGTCCGTGCTTTCAGTTCAGCCATTTCCAAACAAATATTTTACAATCACGGCTACAGTACCTAGGAGGCTCAATGTGAATTTAAAATGTTTTGCTACCATGGTAATTCCTTAAACAGATAAAAAGTGTAAGAGTTTAATATTTCTTGTGTTCTTTATTTGCAATTGCCTCGAAAATGCTCTTACAGATTTTTTTCTAATTTGGCCTACAAGTTGCATTAAGTTTCATTAAATGAAGTGTCTGACTGGTTTTGGAGATGATTCACTGTTATTGTCGCTATGATAACAGCTGTTGCTTGGAAACCAATGAGAAAACAAACTTTGATCATGAAGATGTTGTAGTGTCAACCCTTACTGGACTGACAGATATGCTGCATATAATTATATATGCTAGTTCTGTAGCATATTTGTCAAATATCTGGAAAAAACTATCTGCAACATATCTGTGACAGATAGGAATTTGGCCTCATTTCCATATCTGTTACAGATATGTGACAGATATAGAACAAAGCCAAATGATGCAGATCTGTCAAAATAATGTATGCTGCATATATGTAGATCGAGGCTAGCCACTGGCCATTTTATGACCATCAGCTGTTTTGGGGGCTGCCCTTCCTGGCTAGGTTAGTGAACTAGGGAAAGTATTGACCGAAACCCTTGGGTTAGAAATGGAAACACACATTTAACCTCAGTCACAACAATAATTTATTGTACTTTTTATTGCTAAAGTGCTTCTAAGAAGTTGACTACATTTGAAACAGTATCATTCTTATACAGTGCTGAGCAGCAAGGCTTAAACCAATCTTCTAAAGCTTCACAAGGACTCTCAAGGTTTTGATTTAGTCAAAAAAAGTCAAAGAATGCTTCAAAGTATGTGAACTCTGAGAGAACACTCTTTCTATGGTGGAAAAGGTCTGCCATTTTTAGAATAAATTCTACGCGAAGTTAATTTTTTAATTTCAGTGATGCTCAAATGATCAGTCATTATAATTCTAGAACTTTAACACTTCAGAACTAAAGAACGATGGGGCAAAGGTACAAAAAAGAAGTTAAAGTATCAGAGATGAAAAATTCGAACTTATGACAAGCGATATACATTTATGATATGAATTGTGACCTTCTATGGGAAAACGTACACTAACGCTTTACCGTTAAACGGACGAAAATAAACGCATTATAAACGGGAAGTAAATGGGTAGGTGAGGTGTTTAAACGGTCTTCATAACCGTTTAAACGAATAGCCTTGAACGTTAAACAGAAAGCTTAAAACGTTAAACGGTTGAGCAAAATTCATAAACGGAAAGCTCAAATCGTTAAACGGTTGATCAAAGTCCAAAAACGGATAGCTTAAAACGTTAAACGGTGGAGCAAAATCCATCAATTCAACGGATTGGAAAATGTTTAACCCTCAAACCGTTATACTCTCAAAAGCTGTAAAACGAATAAATTAAACAGAAAAATATTAACGCACGGACATGTACATCTTAAAAGGTAACTTAAGTTTAATGAAGACAAATGACTTCTGTACCTTCATTCTTCTGTTTCAGCCATTCAAAACTGTATTTAAGATGGCCATCGTCGTTCAAGATTGCAAAGACAGACCGATTGCCGGGTGTCATGCTCACGCTCCTTCAGTCGAATAGTGCATTCTGACAAATTGCTCCATATTGAAAACAGATTCCTTGTCCATCGGTCGAAATGAACGTATTTCTATGAATATTCTACATGGCGGACTGAAGTGTTCAAGGCGATCTTGCGATGGATAAATGTGACCCTCTTTGGGAAAACGGACACTAACGCTTTTCCGTTTAAACGACAAAACCGTTTACTATCCGTTTAAATCCGTTTAAACTGTTCATGCCAGCGTTTAAATGGTTTGCTTTTCCGTTTAAAAAAAATTGCATCCGTTTAACGCTTTAGCGAAAACGTTTAAACGATTTGCTCTTGCGTTTAAAAAAATTTGCAACCGTTTAACGCTTTAGTAGAAACGTTTAAACAGTTTTCCCATCCGTTTAACGCTTTGGAGAAAACGTTTAAATGGTTGGCTTGTCCGTCTAACGTTAACTGTGGAAGCAGAACTATGAAGCTTACGGTCGCTCGATACTCGCCGATACGTGAACTGCAGAACAACCGTATTAATAATTATATTTTAGTTCTAATATGTCCGTGTTTATAGAAAGCGAGTTATCGTAGCATCCTTAGACAAACGAATAAAAAGTTAAAATATCCATTTGTGAAAAGTATTGCATTGAGAGCCGACGAAGCCATTCATTCACAGGAGTGCGGCGACTGTGATTCTGCCATCGCGATCTTGATCTTGTTCGTTCAAAACGGTGCACTTGATCTTGTTCACGGATTTGGGGAAATATCGAATAGCGTTGTTTTGGTTCCCGTGTGATAGTTTTGAATCTTTCCTCAGACAAGTTGTTTAGCTCAAAGAACACAATCATGCCGGCTAAATAAAAACGATATTTGCGAACAGAACCGATGTGGATCACAATTTATTTCGAACGGCCGATTCTGATGTATCTTTACGAACACGCCGCTTGAAAATCAGTAAGCTTTTTATTATTTCCAATGCTCCACAGTTTCTGATGAACAAAAAGACGCTAAAGACAGCGCGATGTTTTGTTTTGTTTTGTTTTGTTTTTTCTCCCTGCCTTTTGCAAAAACAACTGGTGACATGTAGTCTCGTGACAAATGAAACAACGAATTCAATCCAAATCGTGTTTTTTATCTTACAGTGATAATTTTATCTCTGGTTCTACCGGGCGCAATGAGACGATTGAAACGGCAAAATACTCTGTCTTAAACGCTGGATTTCGTTACAAGAGTGCTAACGATGCGCCGTTTATTGATGAGTAATTTCTTTACAAGCATAGTTCATAGAGTGATTGTTTATTTGGCATGCGCCGGCGAACGTGAATTTGTGGCGTCAGGACAAAGAAAAATGCATCTACAAGGCGCACAAAGTCGATTGAAACGGCAAAATACTCGGTCTAAATGGTGAATTTCATTATGAAATGGTGCTGATGATGCTCCTTTTATTGACGAGTTATTTCTTTGAAGGCAAAATTTGTGAAGTACTTCTCTATTCATTGCACGCCGACAAGCGTGAATTTGTGCCGTCACAACAAAGAAACATGTGATATCTCTGGATTCAAACAGCTAAAACTCGGTCTTAAACGCTGAATTTCGTTATTTTCATTTGACAAACTACAGATCTTCCTTCGTTTCGTCCCACTTAACAAACAACAGGTAGCGGATGTTTATTCTTACGAAGGGCTAGCCTGCTTTGACCAGACCGCCTTTGGTCTGGTTACGCAGGTTAACGAAGGGAGCAAGATAAAAATAGAATGTGCGCGCTCATTTGATTGTGATGTCATTCTTTGCCTTTCTCGCTCTCTCGAGCATTCCCAAAACACGAACAGTCTTTTTACGACGACCTCAATCTATCCTCACTTATAAGGCGATGGAGAGGTCGATTTGGAAGGGCCAGAAACATGACGACCTTGTGGGAAAGTGTCGTCTCAGCAAACATATGAATAAGCATGCTCAGGTAGAAAAGGAAACTTAAATTAAATATTGTAACAGTTTTTACTTGATTTTGCAGGGGCACCCAACGACAAGTTTCGATAGATATCTGTTCGGTGGAGGGTAGTTCGCCTAAGGCCTTCGGCATCGATTAAAGAGTGCACTCGGATTTTCGTAACTAAAACGTGGCCTAAAAGATTCGTAATGTGTAAATCATAACCCCTGAGGTTTTCGAAAAGGTCATTATTGCTGTTTTGACAGTATAAAATGCCAGCTAGCATTTTCGGAAAGAAAAAAAGGATCCCTAGAAAGTTCATTTCAGCTAGTATTTTCTCAAAGAAACATTTTGTTGCCTAAAATTTTCGGACAATTAACATTTCAGCTAGGGAATCCGAACAGATCAAAGTTTTCTAGCTAACCAAAACATCACTTTAAACAGACTTCTAACACCATAAAGTACTTAAAAATGCCTTTCTACAGCTTTGGCTGCTTTGGGTCGTTGGGTGCCCCTGATTTTGCGACTATTGTAACCGTAGTAGATGTATAGCCTTCGAAATTAATGTATTGTTTTCTTTCATTTAGTGTACTAAGTTTAAATAAAGTTGAACTGACCTTATGTTATCTTGCATTTATCGGAGTGTCTGCGGTGATTTCAATGGTACAAATTCAGCCGCGGTGAGCCAGCCCTCCTGATCCATCTTTCTTCATTGACTCCCTTATTTCAACGGCTCCGCTTGTTGCGTGACACCGATTCAATTTTTTATTGAAAATGGAACTTCATACAAAGTAGGGGAAATAACTGATTTTTATTGAAATTGTATTTTTCCTAATTTAAGTTAGCGGGACCGTGGGGAATACTAGCCGCAAGGACGCAGATGCTGCTGTTAAGTTTTTTATTGTGGCGCATCATCTTTAGGGACGCAAAGATGTGCTTTGGAACAAAGGGTCCAAAATGTGTAATCTTGAAACTTCAAAATTAGCACCAGTAATCACACGATTTCGAGCGCAATTTGGAATAAATGACCACGAGTAAATTTTTCAGAGGTAAACAATACTGGCTGGTGCAATTTTTTTTTAAATCAAGAGTTTGAAAGACAAAGCGAAGAACAAAAGCACGTGAATTGCGTACTACCAACTGGCTGCGAGATTGGCAAACTTGGGCGAAAGAAAAAGGCCACGGCGAAAACACTGAGTCATACGAGCCAGGAGAACTCAATAACTTAAGGTGGATTTCCACTGTCGCGTAATTTTTACGTGCGTGCGGACGTTAACTTGAACTGGCTTTACGTGCATAAATAAAATAGAGACGATGTATAAAAAGCCACACGTAAACGTAAAAGTTGAACCTCGCTCAACTTTTACGTTTACGCGCGTCCTTTCACACATCGTCTCTATTTTATTTACGCACGTAAAGCCAGTTCAAGTTTACGTCCGTGCGCACGTAAAAATTACGCGACATTGGAAATCCACCTTTACTCGAGTAATTTTACGCAACCGTACGTAAACAAGTCGGGAAAGACTACGAGCCAGACAGTTTAAGAGTTATTGATACAGCTATCGACCGCCACATGAAAGAACGATACAACAATTCCATACTAAAGAGACAAGCAATATTCAGAATCAAAACGACAGAAACTATTTACGGCTGGAGTGGAAAGCAACGCGGCTCCGTCAAAGAAAGCAAAGGGAATCGAAACGGCCACACAATCAGCGCAGCCTGACCACCAGAGAGGAAATTATTGCAGGCAAATTATTAACAAGTTGATAAACTCATAAAGCGAATAATTTCTCGCGTATTGCGTGTTTTTGACCCTGACGCCTCCTGGCTTTTTGACAAGGTCATGGCATTACCGTTAATTGCGTATGCAAATTTGTTTCATACTTCAAAACAAAAGACAAAAACATGAGACGTTCATTTTCAAGGAGGAAATTTTGAATTAAACCTGGAGTCTCAATTCGCGCTGGCTATGGTTTCATGATACTTGATAGTAAAAAGAGTTAGTCGCTCCTGTTGTACTTACGTTTTGGAAATGTCAAGGTATAATATTAAATACACCAGTTGTTTTCTTCCTGAGCTCGAGGGTACGGTTCTTGTTATTGAAGCGTGTCTTCCAGTAACCGTTCAGCTAGGTTTTTGAGATATTGGCAGCAAAACTGTTCTCGGTAAATAGCGCTTATTTCAACAAACGTCAGGCAAGAGAATCATCGTAACGACCAAAACAAAATGACCGGAACAAGCGACGCTTGTTTCGGTC
This sequence comes from Pachyseris speciosa, assembly GCA_016490735.1. Classification (NCBI taxonomy): domain Eukaryota; kingdom Metazoa; phylum Cnidaria; class Anthozoa; order Scleractinia; family Pachyseridae; genus Pachyseris; species Pachyseris speciosa. The sequence continues at coordinate 409,280 of JAEMWC010000084.1, read as the reverse complement.
GCTTTGGTGGTTTCGCTCGTTTCGTTTCGGTCGGTTTAGTGGTTTCGCTGGTTTCGTTTCGATGGTTTCGTTTTGTTGTTTCGGGTTTTGGTACAGGCCAAGCGAGAAACGAACGAGTGAATTAAAGTTCATCAAATACGGCAATACTTTTTCAGATTGTAGTCCTGTTATTTACCAAGTTATTTCAAGTTATCATGCTCCATGTTTACGCTGAAAGTTTTTCCTCAATCTCGCCGACTCATCCGTCTTGAAACTTTTCCAGCTGTCCTTTTGTGGACTTTCGTCAACCGTTTAACGGTTTAAGCTATTCGTTTTTGGACTTTGGTCAACCGTTTAACGGTTTGAGCTAATCGTTTATAATTTTGATTCGCCGTTTAACGCTTTTAGCTCTCCGTTTTTGGACTTTGGTCAACCGTTTAAATTTTTTGCTATTCGTTTAAACAGTTATGGAAATCGTTTAAACGCTTGTCATAGCCGTTTAGTATCCGTTTACAATCGTTTTTCTTGACCGTTTAACGGAAAAGCGTTAGTGTCCGTTTTCCCAAAGAAGGTCACAAATATTGGGAAAGCAAGAGGTTCTCTGAAGAAACACACGGTTTATATAAGTACTCAAGGGCGAAAGGAAAAGTTTTTTTGTGGTCTTATCAACTTAAAGTGGTCGAAGTGAAAGAAAAACCACTGTAACAGTCAAATCCGAAAATGAGCAAAAACCACTTCACTTAATTGTTGCTTCTTCACCCTGTCTCTTCATCAATCTTGCGTCTTTGGAAACAAAACAGTGTATAGAGGAAGTTTTCAAGGAGTTGCCATTTACAACAGTATCAGCCAACAAAATATGTAAGTTTGCCAGTGAAAGCAGTGGATGAAATATTTGCTCAAAGTGCTATGGACATTAAGTGAGTATTTTGTAAGTTGAACAAAAAGGTTACAGTGCAAATAAATGCTCTAATATCTACAAAACCAGTTTATTTCTTTTCCCTAAATTATAATTAATCGAATGAAAATGTTGGAAATTTAATAATTTATACTGGTTTCAATTTATGACAAGAAATTGAATTTGTCCTATAAACTTAATAAAATATTTATTCTACATCAAACCTGCACAACAATAAAGATCCATCATGTATGCATGGCACTGCAGATAGTTAACAGATATTTCAAGGGAACTCTTATGTATCTGCAAAATATCTGTAAATTACCTACAGACATTTTACAGATATGGGAACACCTACTGCAGATAATTGCAGTGCTGTCACAGATATGTTACAGATAGTTACAGATAGTTGACATATATGTTGGTTTGGTAAGGGAAGGAAATTGAAGCTCAATGCATCTTGTATAGGAAATGTTGTTTCAACAGGTACACCCAAAAGCCAAAAAACCTGATGTGAGCCTCCTTAAAATTAAATTTCATTTTGCAAATTAAATTTACAGCATACACATCCAGCTATAGACCTACAGTAATCATTTTAAAATAATTTCACATTACCCTGTAACAGTATGCATTGCTAACATTTGATTGTACACTGTACTTGTCTCTTGAATCAAAACCTTGAAAACAGCAATTCTGAAATTAAAATCAGTTGGCAAGGAACAAAGCTTCAGAACTCTGAGATTTTGACAGCTGCCGCAAATGTTTACACCTTTAGCAAAGCAGCATAATTTTGATTGATTTGATTAATTGTCATCGAGAACATCTCAATCAACAAAGGTCACACTTGTTACACTGTACATTTCGGATTCTAACCGTGTCTGCACCTGAGAAATGTCTGGATTATTTCTTCACTAAACCCGGTGCAAGTTTTTAGCAGTAGTTAGATGTCTTTGATCAGTCCAACTTGCGTTAAATTTTGAACAAAAAATGAAAAATTGTCTGTCTTCACTCCTTTTAGTGGATGGTTAGTTGTGGCTCTGAGCAAATTTGATAACAAGTTCATCTACCCTAATAAAAGTTGGTGGGAGCTCAGGTTGTTTACTGCCTTCCCCTGTTTCCTTGTTCATCAACCAAACGGAAGGTTTCAGGCAACCAAATGAATAGGAAATTATGACTTGTAAAACAACTTCCTCACATCTTCATTCAACGGGTGGGGGAGCAGTCTTGGTAGCAAATAATTATTACTAGTATAGATAATATACCCTACATGTATTTGAGCTAAATCTTTATGAAACACTGCAGATTATTTTGTGGGATGATGCCATCTAATGCAAAGGAGGATATATCACTGAATATGCTGGGGGTTTTTTAACTTCATGTTTAATTTTTTTTTCTGGCATTACATTGTAGGTTGTGGATGGAATGAGAGGAAGCATGCCTGGAACAGCTGTTGAACTACTGAAGGAGCTTCCAGGTGTCGGCAGATACACAGCAGGTGCCATTGCATCTATTGCGTATGGTGAGTGCACTGGAGTGGTGGATGGAAATGTCATAAGAGTTTTGTCTCGGCTTTGTACCATTGGAGCTCAGAGTTCCAGTAACCAAGCTGTGGAAAAGTTCTGGGAGCTTGCTAACAAAATTGTTCCTGAAGACAGGCCTGGGGATTTTAATCAAGCTTTAATGGAATTTGGAGCAACTCTATGTACTCCACAGAATCCTCACTGCATGACATGCCCCCTGCAAACACACTGCTGTGCTCTGAAGCAAGTGGAAGAGCACAGGGCAGCTGCTTCCATGCTGTTAAGTGGGAAAACTGTGAAACCAAGAACAAAAGAGCAATCTGAGAAAGGTGACTGCACAGAAGATGAAAAAGATGTGGATATCGAAGACTGCGATCTTTGCCTTCCAGCATCCTTGTGGGATGTGACCCTTGGTGTTTGTAATTACCCACAAAAACCCAAAAAGAAGCAAGCAAAGGAAGAAACGCTGGCTGTCTCAGTTATAGAACGAGACTCAGACAAAGGCATTCAGTTTCTCACACTTCAGAGACCTAAGACAGGTCTCCTGGCCGGCTTGTGGGAGTTCCCTAACATTACTGTTGACTCTTGTGTCACAGGTATTGAGATGTATTCATCTTTAGTTGACTTCATTAAAAGTGAATTGGGGATTACCATAGAGAAAGCTAAGTGCAAAGAAAGCATAGCAGAGGTTTCACACCAGTTTTCACACATTCATCACAAGTATGTTGTGTATGCTTGCAAGTGCAATGGAGCTGGTACGTCAGATCAAACCACTGAAGGAAATAGAGAAATGAAGTGGCTATCAAGGGAAGATTTAACTAGTGCTGCTTTTTCCACTGCTATGAGAAAAGTCTTCTCTGCTTTTGAAAAGCACACTAACGTTAGCAGTAAAGTAAACAATTCAAAGAAAAGAAAAAGAGGAGATCATTGTGATGGGAGAAAGCAAATGGTGCTAGATGCATTTTTTAAATCAAAGAATTGAGTATTATCAGGTATTTCCCATTCGTAATGACAGTTTTCCTCTCATTGTACTGTTTATAACGTTTCAGCACTAGTGATTGTTAAATGTTGAAATGTTGATTGTGATCAACAGTGCTACAATGTTTAAAGTCTCAAAACAGTTATTCAGCTCAGAACAAGTCCTTCAAAACAACAGTATATTGTGACAATATAATACCTAAAGCTGACGGTGGTTTACAATACAGTGTAATACTACAATAATTATAGACACCAGTGGCAACTAATTCTGATCAGTAATAGTTAATCAACTGGAACTGGGAATCTAAAATAGCATGATATTATGTACATACAGTCTGTATGGGTTATTGGCCAAGCATGAGGTCAAGATGGCAGGATATTGGCCAAGTTCTTATTTTGCGTGTTTATGGACGAAGTTGAGGTCCATAAACACGTGAAAAAGAACGAGGCCAATATCCCACCATGTTGACCGAACAAGCTTGATCAATAAAGGATTTATTATATGACTCAAAGGACGCTATTAAAAGACAATAAAATGCGGGACGAACGGGCTATCCCGAGCGGTCAAGGTGGCTCCATACAGTCTGTACCCTCACGGGTAGCCAATCACAGCAGGAGAATTGATTCATCTTGACTGCTGAAAGAGCCAGTCATATAATAAAGGGGATTATTAAGAGGCAGTTTCTGAAAAAGTGAATGAATCCATTTTGGTCTAAATGTAATCAAAACCACCTTAGGTTTTCCAAATATTGCAAAATAAATTTTTGCTGGACTAAAATCGCTTAGCTCTGCTCAAAAGTCCCACTTCTTCGGCACAATATTTCAATTCAGGGGGCCCGTTTCTCGAAGCTCTTGGTAATTACCCGGCCTGTTTAACTGTTTTGTTTTCCATCCAGTTTGGAGTTTCAATAGTTTTGAAAATTATACAGTAAAGTTATCAGCTAAAGAAGCAAAATGGACTTCATCAGAGGTCAGAACACACCCTACTTTTCTTGAGATTTTGATTTCAAAATATGGTTTCGGACCCATTAAGTTTACGGGACTTTCGAGAAACGGGCCCCAGGTCAACTAAAATAACGTAGAAGAGCATGGGCATATTAACAAGCGAACTTTTAGCACAGCCGGTCGACAAATCATATACGTTTTTAAAAAATGATTGCTACCAATGCACAAAGTACGGCCTCGATAGTTAACGAGCTTTGCATCGCTAACTCGATATTTGACGCATGGATTTTTTTTTTTATTAATTCACTCCTATATATGTCCAATAGAAGGTCAATAAAGGAATACGGTAGTAAGAACTGTTAATAGTAGAGAAAGGGCAAGATATAGTTAACTAATTAGATGCCCCTCGTTGCCTTAAACATATTTAAGATTGTAGATTAAAATAGAACAAAGTACACACACTAAATCCAAAGACAAATATAGCATGATATAATAGCGAGAAATAAAGGGGATTAATACTGAGCAAGATAATAACGATACAAAGATTGTTTGAAAGAATGCATAGTAGGCTTTCGTCTGACTACTAACAGAATACTGTTCCAAACATAGCATCCTATAACATGCAGAGAGAGCTGCCTAATTCTTGTTTTAAAGTGCACCTAAACCCCCAAAAATTTTTTCGCTAAAATAAATCTCCTTCTGAAGTTGAATTAGAAATTCTTTCGACGCCACACAACAAGGCATACGGATTGTTCTCTTGTCCAATTCGAATGTTGAAATGCGCAAGCAAAACTATATCGAAGCCCTTGTGCAAAATCATAAATGATTCTATTACGAGTGGAATTTTTCCATCTAGATTAAAGCATGCTAAAGTCATCCCAATTTATAAGAATGAGGATGTGACTGATCCAAACAACTACAGACCCATCTCACTTCTTTCCGTTTTTAACAGAATTATTGAAAAACTTATCTACCGCCAATTGAAGTCTTTTTTGGAAGAACGCAATATGCTTTACCATTCACAATACGGTTTCCGAGAACGGGATGAAGAAGATCCACAGAACATGCACTTAATTGACATAGTTAATCAAATCCAATCTAATTTTGATAAAGGGATATACACGTGTGGTATATTCATTGATTTAAAAAAAGCGTTTGACACAGTTGACCACTCGATTCTGCTACAAAAACTATATCATTAACTGTAACTGGGAATAATAATGAGGAACAGTCACGCTGAATCGACCTCCGCATTTTGGGTCCTGTTCCTCGCCTGCACAATCCTGTTCAATCTTGAGAGTGGTCGGGTTAATTGTCTAAGACCCAGGAGCAGTAACTGGACAAGTTTGAAGCAGTTACATGGCGAATTATCCCAGAAAAACTTCGTTTATCAACATAAATGGTCACTCATCTTTGGAAGCTTGGCGACGGAAATTTGCATATGGAACAAACGACCCTCATTAACTGAGAAGATCCTTTTGTTGCACTGTACACAGAATGTTCAATTATCTACAAGATATGTGTACACAGATCAATACAAAGGAAGGCCACGACCAACATTCTTCAGATTGCTGCGCATCAAGAGACACAAGTGTCCGTGTACATATTATTCCAACACTACCGCCTCATTCCACGTGCCGCTTATTGGTGATTTAGTTTTTAAACTTAACCCGGGCCCTGTGGACAATAACTCTCGCACTACCACCTCCAGACAATGGAATTGCAGCACCAGGACAAAACTTTCTACGCGCAGCACAAGGAACCCAATTGCTACTCCTCGGAACCCCAATAATTTAATCAACTTACGTCCTTCATGTAAAACGGGCTTCAACTTGCACAAGCAAATGGTACTATGTAATGTCAATGCTCGTTCTGTGAGAAACAAAACAGCGGTAATTTTTGATTACATATGCGAACGCAAAGTTGATTTAGTTGCCGTTACCGAACACTGGCTGACAGCTAACGACTCGGCTGTCAGAGCAGAGCTGTGCCCAGTCGGCTACAGCATTCTTGATCACCTAAGACCTGATCGCCGCGGCGGGGGAACTGGGCTTATCTACCGCGATTCGCTTGCTGTCTCCAAGGCTAATGCCGGAGTTAGCGACCTCAACTCTTTCGAGTTTTCCGAGTGGATTGTTAAATCGTCACAACACAACATGCGGCTCATTATTATCTACAGACCGCCATATTCAGATGAACATCGTGTTCCCACAAGTGTATTTCTTTCCGAGTTTCCTGAATATCTTGAGACTCTGCTGCTATGCAAGGAGCAACTGCTTATAACAGGTGATTTTAACATCCACGTGGACGATGCTCAGGACTCTTGCGCACAAAAATTCTTAGAGGTGTTAGAAGGCCTTGGACTGCAACAGCATGTTGATCAACCCACTCATCGTGAAGGGCACACCCTTGATCTAGTCATAACGCGAATGTCTGAGAGCCTTATCGCCAGCACGCCTGTGGTCGATCAGTTTATATCTGATCATGCAGCTGTTTTGTGCTGGCTTACGCCACCAAGACCTGGCCTCTCCGTGAAGACTACTAGCTACCGGAAAATCAAGTCCATCGATATGGAGCAGCTGAAAACAGACTTGCGGTCTACTGCGCTATATGCAGCGGACGATCCAACTACTGCTGATGAATTAGAAGCATACGCTAAAGAGTATAGCACCACTCTTTCTACGATGCTCGATAAGCATGCTCCACTAAGGACTCGTACTAGGGTCAGTAGGCCTCTAGTACCCTGGTATAGCGACGCCATTGATAAGGCTAAGCGCTCACGTAGGAAGGCTGAAAGGAAGTGGAGAAGAACAAAGTTGCTCTCAGATTTTACTGACTACAAGAAGAAGAGAAACTATGTTACTAACCTGATGAATAAATCAAGGCAAGACTTCTACTCTAAGTTCATAGAAGATAATAGCATCGATCAGAGAAAGCTCTTTAGCGCGGCCAAAAAGCTGCTTGGTACACATAATGTGCTTCGCTTTCCTGGTCATCTTGACAAGACTGTGTTGGCAAATGACATTGGCAAATTCTTTGTGCGCAAGATGGAGCACATTCGACGAGACATTGACTCGATTTGTCTTAGCTCTTCAGATCGCAGTCTAGTGCCACCGGACAGGTTAGCTACAGATGTCACAGATCGAACGCTGCGCTCTTTTGATACCCTGAGCGAGAGCAATGTGTGTGACCTTATTAAGAACTCTGCCAAAAAATCGTGCTTACTGGATCCATTGCCGACTAATCTGGTCTGTGACTCATTGGAGGTTTACTGCCTGTTATCACGAAAATGGTAAATGCATCTCTGTCTACTGCACACTTCCCTTCCGAGTGGAAGGAAGCGATCGTAAACCCTTTGCTAAAAAAGGGAGCCAAGGACTCTGCTCACAAAAACTTGCGACCAGTCAGTAATCTATCATTTGTATCCAAGATTACCGAGAGGGCAGTATTTGACCAGGTGTACACCCACGTTATGGATAACGAACTATTTCCTGTATTGCAGTCGGCTTATAGGAAATCACACAGTACTGAGACGGCGCTGCTTAAAATAGTTAACGACATCCTGCTTGACATGAATCGCCAGCACGTGTCTCTGCTCGTACTGCTTGATTTAAGCGCAGCGTTTGACACGGTGGACCACACCATTCTCCTGCGGCGCCTAGAAACGTCCTTTGGTGTCACAGGAGATGCTCTCAAGTGGTTCACCTCCTACTTGTCTGGCCGCTCTCAGCGTGTTGCGGTTAACGGCGAACTGTCAGACAGATCTCACCTATCATTCGGTGTTCCTCAAGGATCATGTCTAGGACCGCTACTTTTTTCTGTCTATGCTAGTAAGCTGTTTGAAGTTATTAAGACCCATCTACCAAACGTCCATGCATATGCAGACGACACTCAACTTTACCTGTCGTTCAAGCCAGGCAGTTTTGAAAGTGAGACGGGGGCAAAGTGTGCTATGGAGCGGTGTATTAGGGCTGTGAGGGCGTGGATGGTTGAAGATAAGTTGAAGCTGAATGAAGAGAAGACTGAGTTCATGCTCATTGGAACTCGCCAGCAACTTAGTAAAATCCGAACTGATAGTCTTTTAGTTGGTGACACGCCTATACCTTCAGTTACTGAAGCTAGGAATTTAGGTGTCTGGTTTGACTCTAATCTCCATTTTCACAACCACATAAACAAGACATGCCAGTTAGCTTTCTTTTCATTGTACAACATTAGGCGTATCAGAAAATACCTCCCTTTTGAAGCTGCAAAGACTTTACTACAAGCTTTAGTCATAAGTCGTATGGACTATTGCAACTCGCTATTATATGGTCTGCCAGCTATACATATTCATAAATTGCAACGTGTACAAAATGCAGCTGCCAGGTTACTGACCAACACGCCGCGCTATGCGCACATCACACCTGTCATGATAGAGCTTCATTGGTTGCCTGTTAAATTTAGAATTATTTTTAAGTTCAATTTAACAATTTTTAAAGCTCTTCATGGTCTTGCACCAGCCTATCTTAGCAACCTTTTATCTTTTAAACACTCTAATTATAATTTAAGATCAAATAATAATAATATTCTTGCCTGGCCCGCACTAAAATCGGCCAAGACCAGTGGAGATAGAGCCTTCTCGGTTGCTGCTCCAGTTTTATGGAACGCCTTGCCGCCAAGACTTAGGGCTATGGATAATATTATCATATTTAAAAGAGAGCTCAAAACGCATCTTTTTAGGCAAGCGTATTTTATTAATGTTTAGATTTTATATTTCTGTGTGATGTGATTTTTATTTCTGTAATTATAATATAATTAGCACTCTAGATATAGTTTTACATTTTTAGCATAGTTAATTTAATTTTTAATGATTTTTTATCAATTGTAAAGCGCATTAGATCATATATTTTTAATGAATTTTGCGCTATATAAGTAACAAGTTTATTATCATTACGGTATGAGAGGGATCGTGAACGATTGGTTC
>JAEMWC010000084.1:342500-397500 GCA_016490735.1 Pachyseris speciosa | reverse complement strand
TAAGCGATATTGAAATCTTTGGCTTCATCGTCATGGTACAACGTTCAGTAAGGTACCACTACCGGCTCTTGTTTTTTTTTTTTATTATTATTATTATTATTTTCGTTATCGTACGTCCACTCCCGTTTGGTATAAGCGATGCGTCGGTCGACATTTCGGGCTTCATCGACATGGTACATCGCTCGGGCAAAGAAGTCACCCCCCCCCCCCCCCCCCCCAAATAATCATTCAATATTATTTCTTGATTCACATTTTGACCAAACATCATAGACTTACCACTTTGGGAAGAATTACAAAAAATTCTAAAACTTCTTAAATTGTCTTGTTCGTCTTGTAACCACTATAAATTATCACTTGATATCAGTTTTTGTATCTATTTTAGACAAACACAAATGCAGAAACATTCTTTCACTGCCGACTTTTTGTACGTCTTTATTTATTTATTTATTTATTTATTTATTTATTTATCGTGAAAGTAACAGATGAATAATGGTTTGATAAAATAAAACAACACTTTTGAGTTTAAAACAAGACATGTTTCGACATACTTATGCCATCTTCAGTTGCAAATGTTCGCTACAATTTGAATTTTAACTGTATACAGAGTTTCATATTACAAGGATTAACCATTATTTGAATAATAATGAAAACAAGTATAAAACATGAGGCATTAGACTACAAAACTTACTAAATAGAAAGGGTTAATCCAACATGTTGTAACTGTTGGTTTAGAACAGGCCTCTCCCATTTAATATGCAGAGCCCCTTTAACTTTAATTTGAAACTTAGAGGTTGCAGAGTCTAAAACAGTGAAACATTCCGTAGAACAGGAGTCTCGACAAGCCTGAGATGACACTAAATGCTTGTAAACATGAGAAGCCTTGTCGGACACAAGGTGCTCACGAACGCGAGTAGAAATGTGGCGAGCGGTTTCGCCAATGTAACAAGAGGCTACAATTAGCCTAAGCTCGGGTTTGCAAAAAACAGTATTGTATCCTAACTTAGCGCTAAACAAAAGAATAGAGGGAAGTCTGTCTTTCTTACATCGGACGCATTGTGTTTAGCTTGTGTTGGAGTCTATTTCTTTAGACTCCTATCAACATATATTCCTCTAAAATACAGCTCAGCCAATGAGAACAATAATTATAACACTTGTAAAAAATATTTCTAAAAGAACAAGAAAAAGAGAAACAGAAAAATAAAGCCCGTGATATATACCACTAAAAGACATCGAACCCGGGTTAGCTGCGTCACAGGCAAGAACAGTGACCTTTAGGCCACAGAGGTTTATCGTTTTGCAAGGTGATAAAAATAGTGTATTGATTCCAAAAAAAACTAAGCAGACTTGTTTTCGCTTCGATGGATAATTGTTTGAGAAAGGAAACGCTTATCGAACGATGTAGGATTTTTTCGCATAAACGTTAATGGAGTACGTCTCGGTGAAATGTGAGTAGAAAATTATTTAGCAGAGTGAAACTGTTTACAAACACTTCTCCTTTGTCGTCTCATGTTATTATAATCGGCTCCGAAGCACAAGACCTAGAAAACTCAGACCCCCCCCCCCCTCCCCCCACCAATCTGTAAAAACTCAAACCCCTCATAAACGGCGATAATTCATTTTGCCCATGTTTATTTCACTTTGAAAATTTGTATAGTTATGAGGGGGTCTGAGTTTTCCAGTTTGGGGGAGGGGGGTTGGGGGGTCTGAGTATTCTAGGTCTCGTGCTCCGGAGCCGATTATAATAACGTGAAGTGTTTGTTATCTGCGATAAATAGACGGTGTAACATTTCAGCGCGCACGTGCCCCCACAATCCGTCGCCAAAATTACTCGCAGTCTACTGAAGCAGACACGAGGAAACACGGCAGTCCATCTGCCGTTAAGTTTACTCATGTTAAAAACTTTCTTCTCGCCGTTGAACTTGCAAACATTCGCATAGACACTTCTCTTAACTTATTGTTTCTTCAGACTTCAAAAGACACAAGATGAATCGACATTTCCCCATACGTGACAACACGCATCACTGTTGTTAAAAATAGTTAGCGCTTGCGCAGAAACGCCGGAAGTGCACTTTGTGGATGATACTCGACGAAAAAGAAGAACCGTCGGTAATCTTAGACCCGGGCGACGCGCGAGACCCCCGCAGCCCGAGTAACTAGTAATGCTAACTAGTAATGGACCTAGTAATGTAACTAATAATGCTAGTTACATTGGCGAATCCGCTCGCCACATTTCTACTCGCGTTCGTGAGCACCTTGTGTCCGACAAGGCTTCTCATGTTTACAAGCATTTAGTGTCATCTCAGGCTTGTCGAGACTCCTGTTCTACGGAATGTTTCACTGTTTTAGACTCTGCAACCTCTAAGTTTCAAATTAAAGTTAAAGAGGCTCTGCATATTAAATGGGATGGATTCCGGGACCTTTCATGGCAATTTTGGCGAGTTTTGACCTGCAAATAACGCAATCGGTGCAATATATTGCCAATAGGACTGGGTGGCTCGACACTTCTAAATATATCTGAACTGGAAAATCCAGGCCTTATGGCTTAATTACATTCTCGAGTAGTTACTAGACTTAAACTGCCTTGAGAGATGAGCAAGCAAGTACTCTGATCTGCCCTCTACCATATATAAGTCTGGAAAACAACAGTTCATGCAAAGTACACGGTGACAACAATGCTTCTTTTTATTTGGCTAGGAGGTTTTTTTTATTCTGGTATTTGCAGAACACTGTCATCCATTGCCTATCATTGAAAATACAGCATTGTTGCATTAGATAGATATATAGATGCAGGAGATCGCAGCAAGCTCTGTCGAGCTTTTCACGGGAGATCCCCAAATATTTAACTGATATCTAATTACAATTAGACATTTACAATCCAGTGGCATGTTTAAGGTAAGCTAACATGAAGGAGCCAAACATTAATATCACGCAAACATTTTAACACATTACTTTCTTCCAGCCGTTGCAGGGACGTTTTTAAATACCCACCTATCGTCGCTTACAGACGCACTTCTACCCTTCGAGACATTTTAGTTAAAGCACAACTACCCGCTGTCACGGCTCCTAACAGCACTAATTCACCACCAGGCTCTTTTCTCTATGGGGCTGTTGCACGATGCACCAAGTCCATTGTTAGTGTATTGTATTGTTTCTCCTTTGTTGTGTGCTTTGTGATGTCGCCCATGATAAGCTCGTGAACTTGGTATATGGTGCACCAGCCCGCTGTGGACAAGATTACGCCACTTGTCCTCACATTACTAACGGTCTTAAACACTAAACGTTTTATTTCACAGGCGTAACCTGTAACATCACTTCACACATAACCTGTAACACCAAAAAATTAATCAACATGATACAGTGTAACCGCTAGCTGCCATTTACAATACACAGGTGAAATAAGCGACGTCTAAATGACAGATTCAACGAACATAGACGCCCAGTCGACAAAACTAATATTAAATCAAAACCTAACACTGTTTCCGACGATTTTCGCTCTACTGACTGCTAACTACCGCCACACTGATATGCAACTTAACCAACTTGAACTAATCCATTACTCTCGTGATTCACCCAGAAAAGCCAGAGAGTCTGTTCTTAATTATAGATTTCGCGGGGACTTATTTTTATTTTCTTATATTTGCATCATCTTGTAAATGTCATTTCCGCCACACCTACCACCACACCTCCATAATATAATATTACAATTTCAATTTTATAATTTATTAACATTTGAAATTGATGAAGGCTGGTTTGGCCAGCCGAAATATTGTTTTCAAATATATTACGTTGTATCAACCGTGCAGCAGTCTTTGGACTTCTAATCGTCTAAGTGGAACTTTACTTTCTCTCAAATTTTCGATCTCGAGTAATGTAACGTTGTCTGCGTCTACACAGCGCTCGACCTAGTCTTCCAACTTTCTCTCTTATCTGCATTTTCTCTTTTAAATGTCAAATGCCACATGTGAAGTGGTTGCTTTCAAAATGCCCCACACAAATGCAACCTCAAAAATCCTATTTGCTTTTCAATTGATAGACATCTCTTGACAGTAGCCTAAAACGCTAATTCATGGGTAGTCACGTGAATGATGACGCCATCACCTTTGGTTTGAGTTAACGGGAATACTTCAGCAGGGACCACCGTTGCAAAATAAAGAGCCGGATCCTGTAATAGGTCTAACCAGATATAAAATTGTAAACTAGAAAACGGTAAAAAACAAGCAGAGCCGGTTACACGGCGAGGAATAGATATATTTAAACCGTTGAATATATTTATTTTTACCACTGAGTTAACAGATATTTTATGGCAAATGTGATTTTTACCTGGTGTGACACGCCTCAAGGTACTAAATGGCCAAAAGTATAAAGCTTAAAAAATTAGCCTCAAGGGATTCTGAGAAATTTTAATGATAATTATAATTTACTTTTATAATAATAATATAAAACTAATAATAATAAGAATTATTATTATTATTATTATGGAAATTTTTGTTATTGTTGTATTATTTATTGTAATATTATTATTATTATTATTATTGTATTCCACATTTTTATACTTAATACGTTGTTTAGATATTATTATTATTATTATTATTATTATTATTGTTGTTGTTGTTGTTGTATTCCACATTTTTATACTTAATACGATGGTTAGACTATCAAGCAAGTTTTTTAGGCTAGTTTTTGCCACATTTGCTGGAAGCTGAGCCATCACTTTTTATAAATATTTTAAAGCTTCACGTCAATACATGTTTTTAAGCCTTTTATCACGAAAATTTTATTTTTGCTAAAAGTGTATATAAAATTTAAGAGTGCGCAAGATTTTGTTAAAAGTTGGTCATTTTCTAATAAAGTATTTTCCATAATAATAGTAGTAGTAATAATAATAATAATAATAATAACAATAACAATAAATATGGAAAAAACTTCATTAGAAAAAGATGAACTCTTATTATTATTAGTATTATTATTATTATTATTATTAGCAATTTTATATGAACTCTATCTTAACTAACCACGTTTGTTTCATCATTTTAATGTGCCTGTGTTTAATTCACTTTTCAGTTGAAATTATTATTTTATCCAGGGAAAGTCCATGTTCTAATAAATTAAGGATACATGTAAATATATTTTTTATCATACCTTCTGCAATTACTGTAAATATTTTGAAGTAGAAATAAAGTCTGTGAATATTTAAAAATATATTATTATTATTATTATTATTTTACTTCACTTTATTACTTGTCTTATTATTATTATTATTATTATTATTAAGGAAGTTTTTTAGCTTAGTTTTTTATGACATTTTTTGGAAGCTTTTTTAAAACAAAAAGGATTAATACAGTTTTCTCATAGTTTGTAACTTAATAATTTTGCAATTATTTATTGTTTTGTAAATATTGGATGAACTGTTAAATAAAATTATTATTTATTAACAATTATTATTATTATTATTATTATTATTATTAGCGAAACTCCATGTATTGCGTCATTCAGACAGCAGATGTCTCTAGGCAGCATTTCCAATGTTTTCGGCTGGACTTTCACGACGGATCTTATGTAAATAAGAAAAGATTAATCAAAAATTAAATTGGGTTCATTTCATGGAGCAGGTGTTCAGTGTACACTTTAAGTGTTCTCGCTGAAAAAAATTATAACTACTAAAGAAGTTTAAAGGCAAGGTATTTGTGCTGCTTTTTTAAGCCTTATTACTGGCGGCAATAGAGTAAAATCACCAATAGTTATTAGCAAAACCAGATTTAACCAGTAGACATATGCATTACGGCAAGCTATTGACCGACACGTGCCAGTCATGTTTGTACTTTTAATGCGTTCGTGACCAAACCCTTGTGCCCTAGGGCGACGTGTTTCCGGTGACTTGCTTACAGTTGTGAGCAGTTAACACGCTATAACGATAACAGTTCACATTCTATGCTTCTCTTATATTCTATGCTTCTTTTGACATAAGATCTTCCGTTGGTAAGTTATTTGTCTGTATCATTTTGTTATCGCTGCTTTGGGGACATATTCTGAAATAGTTGTAATTTGTATTGCTTTTTTTCGTCATACAATTAAAACGCAAAATGAAGCTCCAGCAATTATTTCATTGTGCAAAATCGTCAAAACCGAAATTTTTGGGGCTTTAGAAGTGGAGCTGTAAAACCTTTAGAGCAAACTAGCAGATGATAATCACACAAAAAGCGCTAATCTTGGTAAGTATCCATTATTTTTATCTAAATACAAATTGTTAAGCCATATTTTGACATCTTTCTTACTTATAACTTTGTTCTAGATCACCTGTGATATAACATCAAGTAGTTTTAAAAGAAAAGGTGAGCCACGATACGTTTTCACCAGCAGAATAAGTTACCTGCTTCTAGTTTTTGCAAATTTTATCAGTTGCACTAAAGGGAAGAACTTCAGTGAAAAAGTCGGCCTAGCTTTTTCAAGCACGTGATCATATCAGTCTCGGCAAAGCATACCGTAAAAGCTCTATTAAGCCCCCCGTCTCTATTAACCCCCCCCCCCCCTTAGGACACGAGATTTTGTAAGTTTTAGTCTCTCCTATTCCCTTTTACGAAATCTTCTTCATGGGGCCCAGTGGGTTTGTTTTTAAACAAATATACACTCAAATTCATAATACTGTTTACTGCTCTTTATAAAATGATAAAGTTTCAGTGCAGTTGTTTGAGCTTTGTACAAAACCTATTTGAAGACGAAAACGGCGTGTTTAAGGTTTGAAATAAGCCCCTCTCTCTATTAAGTCCCCATCTCTAATAAGCCCCTCGTTAATGAGGCTTGAAAACCGCCTGAAAACTGCGTGATGCGGTTCCAGTCAAAGCCCACATTTCACCCTTGCTCACCATAGAGTCTTCAGTAGCTCAGTGGTTAGAGCGTCCGTCTAGATCGCGGAGAGTTGTGGGTTCAAATCCCATCTGGAACTCGGATTTTTTTCGAGTTTCCAATTTGGGGTCTCCTGCATTTCTATCATGTTGTATTTCTTATTTGACTCACTTTGGAAAACAACTGTTTTGACGAATATTATTTTTTGTTCGTCATCGGTGTAAAGGTGTCCTTTTCTTTTTTAAAGTGTTTTCCTCTTAGCTGAAAATACATTTTACTGGCTCAAAATAAAAATAAATCAATATGAATATTCAAGACTCATATATTGAACTGCAGATTAAAGAATAAAGGTGAGAAGCATCAGAGCAGTTGTAAACTGAAAATTGCCAAAGTCATTCCAATCTATAAAGCAGAGAATCCCAGTCTTTTTGTGAATTATAGACCAATGTCTTTTTTACCAAATTTTTCGAAATTCTTTGAAAGAGTTATGTATACTAGGATAGTAGAATTTGTTGAAAAATATGAAATATTATATTGTTATCAGTTTGGTTTTCGGAAATATTATTCAACTTCTTTTGCATTAACTCACCTTATTGACAAAATTTCTTCCGCAACTGATAAACAGGAAACCCCCCACCGTAGGAGTGTTTTTTAGACCTTTCTAAAGCATTTCACACTCTTAACCATCAAATCCTGTTTACCAAGTTGGACCATTATGGCATTCGTGGTGTGACTCTGCAGTGGATTAAAAGCCATTTTTCTTGCCGCCAACAATTTGTTCAATTAAATGTATCCCGTTCCCCAATGCAGACCATCAAGTGTGGCGTCCCTCAAGGTTCTATTTTAGGTCCTTTATTTTTTTTCTACTTTATATAAATGATCTTCCTAACGCCTCTAAATTAACCCATTGGCACCCGTGCCGGCCAAAACCGGCCGTAAAAAACTCCCATGCTTCAAAACATTGCAACTTTCTCAATCGCACGAATATTGCCTTAACTGTTAGTTTTGAGCACGAAATGGAATGCCCTTTAAATTTGGATATCCAATAAATGCAAGAAACGTAGCGATTTTTACCAAATATGGCCTTTTGAGTTTGGACAAGAACGAAACTGGCCGTTTTTAACGTCAAAGAGAAACAACAAAAATGCCCCTTTTTGCCTTCATGTTTTTTTAGGGAAATCATCGTCGAAAAACCAAAACTCAACCATCATAACGAAATTCAGTCCTTTTTCTAGCTTAGAAATGACTTTTTTTGTTCATATTCTTCTCCCGAGCGTAGATACAGCCTTTTGTTCCAGTGCATTCGGGCCTTCCCGACATTTTCAACATCTTGAGCGCATTGCATGCTGGGAACTAACGAGAATTTTTGACAGCGCCCGTTCCTTCCCCCAATTCTTTCACATATAAACTAAGTCTACAGCCACTCCGACCTACCGCCAAAATTTCCTGCTCGTGGTCATCTTCAGTACACAGAAATTCCAAAATATGTGGCGGTAGGTCGAGAAATTCATCAATAGTCGAGTCCCAAAGGTACTAAGTGTTCGACCGGCCAAATTCCCAGTTCGTCGAGTAACAAGCCAAATTCAACAACAAAGTACATCACCTTGCTCGATTCTTTGAGATAGTGGACTCTTAGCTACCGTCACGCTTAATGATGCTCATCAGGCAGCCGCTAAAGATGAAAAATGGCTGTAAATTTAGCAGAAATCGCAAGCAAACCGAACTTGGGCCATTGTTGTCGCTTCACGGATAAAAAATAGCTACGTCAAAATGACGTTTTCAGAAACCTTGAGCCTCCAGTGGCTTAGGACAGCACCACTTTTCCCTGGTAGTTCAAATAAAGAGTCACGAATTGCTATTCATCGTTTATAGGTGGAAAATCACTCCGAAAATGTAAAAACCTGCGGTAGTCAATGGGTTAACTCAGTCCTTACTTTTGCTGACGACACAAGTATTTTTTATTCTCACTCTGACCCCATTAAGTTACAGTGTTTTAAATGATGAATTGTGTATCTGTGACATGTGATTGAAAAGTAACAAGCTCTCTCTCAATACAAAAAAAACTTATTATGTCATCTGTAAGTCGAGACAAAAGAAACGTTACTGTAATCTCTCTCATCTTTTTTTTTTTTTTGAGATCATTCTATGGAACAGACTAATGTAAGTTCAAGTTCATGGTAACATAAACTGCTGTTAATAAACCTGAGAATGATGCCCTATGAAACCACGCTTAGGACATACTAGCAACAATCATGTCTCTGTTCTTATGTCACACAACATGAAACATTTGTATAAGCTTTTGTACTAAGTAATGGTAGATACTAGTTCAAAGTACAAGAAAGAACAATTAACACTAACTAGTTGTTTGATTACAATGTATCCTTGTTCTTTGGCAAAGTCCACTGTAATGTAGCATGATATATTACTAGACTCCACAAGGGTTCCATTCATATTATCACATGCTCATCATGCACATGTGCTCCCTTTCTTGCCGTACACTGTCCTTTCCCAGTCAGTTCTTTTAGAGCTTCGGTGCATTCACAACAGCGTTTTTTCGCCTGGTCTACTTCCTCACAAATCGCTCCGCTTAAATCGACTTACATAACTTAGTGTACCATGCCAAGGCAAAGGAGGAACATCAACCGTCGAAATGCCGTCTTGGATGGCGCCAACGTACCAGCAGAACCAACAGACTACAGCGCCATGTCTACCGAAGCTGGGAGAACGTCACCTCCAGCAAACCGGGAATCACCGCGAACTCATTTCGCGACTACAACAGAATGAGCAGCAAAGACCGCCCGCATCACAATCAGCAAGTGCCCCGTCCAACTCCAGTATCGCCACCGGCGTTCCACACGCGGAATTAGCTGCCTTAATCGCGTCCATAGTGGACGAGCGGATGAACCGCCAACTAATCCAAGATGGCGGTGCCAGCAATGCGAATGCTCAACTCGCTCGGCCCAGTCCTCCGAGTAACCTTCAGGACGGCCTTAGGTCCAGTCCTCCTCCACCGCCACAAGATGGCGGCCAAAACACAACCCGTCAACAACAACCTTCCCTTCAAAATCCCCAACAAGTAATCTCCTCTCAAACACCGCTGTTTCTTCTGGTCTCGCCGCTTCTTCTGGTCTTGGTTCCCTCTCTTCTCCTGTCGACTTTTCCGATCCAGCACAAGTAGCGTCGCTTCATCCTAACTTCCGACAGTCTTCCCTCGCCAGCCATCTGACTAAAGCCACCTCGACGGCCATCACCAACGGTGAGTACGTGGACTTTGCTACCCTTTTACCAATGTCCTCCCTTCTCACTGACACCATCCATTCCCATCTCAACCTTAAGGTAGGCGATCAGGGTCTAACTATTCCCCTCCCCTCCTCCTCTAAACGCCCCAAAATCACCTCTTTCGATCGATGGCTCGATGCCTTTGCCATATATTTCGCCGTTATAGTGTCTGTATTTCCCTCTCGTGTCGCGGATTTAAGAGCCTACCAACAGTTGATTCGCGATGCGGCACGAAAGTTCCCTGGGATGGCTTGGTATGTCTATGATGCGGAATTCCGAAGGCGTGCCTCCCATAACCTTTCTGCCAAGTGGGGGGAACGGGACGTCCAGCTCTACCTCGATACCTTCACAGGCCTCCCCAAATCGGGATGCCGATCTTGCGGCAGCACCGATCATCTTTCTGATACCTGCCCTTTATCTCCTCGTAGGTCCCGGGATGCCCTTACCCAATCCGACCTGTGCTACAACTTTAACAAAGGCCGACCCTGCGCTCGCACCCCATGCCCTTACCAACACAGGTGTAACCAGCCGGGATGCTCAGCAGCTCACTCTGGGGAAGATCACACTAAACTCACCCGCCACAGAGAAGACAGACCTAAATCATCTTCAAGCTCTGGCAATTCCTCCCGAGGACACTCCTAATTACCTCTCCCAACTGACCCCTCCCACCCCCATTGACATCAACAAATTTGCATCCTACCTTCAGGGCCATCCAGATCACACAACAGTTAATCATCTTCTCACAGGGTTTTCTCAGGGCTTTAAGATCGGCTGTTCAGGTCCAAGGGCCACCAAGGAATATTCTAACCTTCCTTGTGCAAATATCAACCCATCTATTATTGACAAAAACATGCTAAAAGAGGTTACCCTGGGCCACACAGCAGGGCCTTTTCACACCCCTCCTTTCCCCAACCATATGGGGTCATTCCCAAGAAACACTCTTCGGAATGGCGTACCATTTTCCATCTCTCCTACCACAAACACGGCCCCACCAGTGTCAACGCCCACATTCCTCCCGAATCCTATTCCTTGCAATACATAAAGGTGGACCACGCAATTGCCATTCTTCAGGATCTCGGTCCAGGATGCTTCATGTCCAAACTAGACATAAAATCAGCATTTCGCAATGTTCCCCTCCACCCCTCCGATTGGGAACTTCTGGTTATGAAATGGGAAGGGCTCTATTTCTTCGATATGGTCCTCCCCTTCGGTCTCAGGTCGGCCACCTTCCTTTTTGATGAATTCTCTTCTGCAGTTGAATGGATCATTCAAACTAAACTTAATATTCCCAAGGTTATCCATATACTAGATGATGTCTTTTTTGCTACCTCCCCTCCCAGATCAAAATGCATGACTGCTCTATGCCAAATTTTGCACCTTTTTACAGATCTAAATATCCCCATAGCTCCTGGGAAAACCTTCCCTGCATGCACATGCATTGAATTTATGGGTATCCTACTAGATTCCAATAAAATGGAAGCCCGTCTCCCGGTGGATAAACTCACCCGCATTCAGGAAGCCCTTGGTCAGTGGACTACTAGGAAATCTGCTACCTTACAGGAGCTACAGTCTCTGATTGGCACCCTTCAATTTGCTTGCAAGGTTATTGTCCCTGGCCACCCCTTCTTGCAACGCATTATCCACCTTACAAAGGGTATCAAGTTCCCCCATTGGCACATTCGCCTGAATTCCGGTTTCCATAAGGACATTTCTATGTGGCAACATTTTCTCCAAAATTGGAATGGGGTGTCTCTTTTTAGATACCCAGGCCACCTCTCCGCAGGAGCTTCAGCTATACACTGATGCTTCTGGTTCCCTTGGGTATGGGGGTTTCTTAGCAGGGGAATGGTTCCAGGGCCACTGGCTCCCCCACCACACCCTCAGCCAAAAAAGGGGTATTAGTATTGAATGGCAGGAGCTATTTCCCATATACTTGGCCTGTATTTTATGGGGTCCCCGCTGGTCCGGCAAAAGAATCCGCATGTGGTGTGACAACAAGTCAGTGGTGGCTAGCATAAACTCTAAACACTCCAAGTACCCCCGGGTAATGGACCTTATTCGAGCAATCATACTTCAAACGCTCCAATATAACTTCACATTCACAGCTACTCACATCCCGGGCTTAGACAATTCTATCGCTGATTCCCTTTCCCGTTTTCAGATGGACCGCTTCCGTGCCCTGGCGCCCTCAGCCTCTCCCACAGCCTCCACCATCCCTCCATCAGCGATGGACATCTGAGAGGTTCTGTACAGCGATACCTTCATGCTTCCCTTGCCCCTTCCACTCGACGCACCTATCAAGTTGGCGTCAAGCACTTCCTCACCTTTACACTCATGCATGGTTTAGTAGGCCCCTCAAACCCCCTCCTACCAGCCTCAGAGATAACCCTGATGTATTTTGCATCTCATTTAGCCAACACAGTATCCTATGAAACAGTCAAGATGTACTTGGTGGCAGTGCAGAACCTTCATCGGGAACTTAACTTTCCTCTTAAGCTCAATGACATGCATAGGTTACAAAATGTCCTGACAGGCATTAAGCGCCTCACTCCTACCAAGCGGCTTGACCGTTTTCCCATTACCCTTACAGTTCTCCATTCCATTCACTCCTACCTTAAGCCCGAACTTTCCTATAACCTGGACCATCTTATGCTTTGGGCGGCCTTCACCCTTACCTTTTATGGGTTTTTAAGATCCAGTGAATTCACTGGCAATGGCTCCTTCGACCCCTCTGTTCACCTCACTTCCAAGGACATCACACTGGTACCCAACTCCCACTCACCCAGCCACATGCTAGTCCACATCAAACAATCCAAAACTGACCCCTTCAGACAGGGCCAAACCATCACCATTGCAAAGTCCTCGTCACCTATCTGTTCGGTGATGGCCATGAAAGACTATCTCCTTCAAGTCCAGCCACCTTCAAGCCACCCTCTGTTCGCCGTCGTCCAACCCAGACAATGGCTTACACGGAACAATCTCACAACAGAGCTTAGGTCAATTCTTCAACACTGTGGTCTCCCTGCCAACAATGTCTTCTCCCACAGCTTCCGTATTGGAGCCGCCACCACAGCAGCCAAAGCTGGCCTTCCACCCTGGCTTATTAAAGTTCTAGGCCGCTGGAGCTCAGACTGTTATGAACGCTATATAAGGACCCCTAAATGTACCATCTTCGAAGTACCTAGACTCTTAGCTAATACTAGTCCATAACTAACTTCAGGACAGCTAGTGCCGTCTTTAACTTTCGTCGGATCACTTGCGAAGTCTCATAGAAGCAGAAGGTATGGCTCCCTCTTCTTTCAGGAGCCCGACTTTATTTGCCTTCTACTGTGGGGGGATTGTGTCCCCCGTCTCCCCATGCTCCACAATCCGTGGCAGGGAAGTGCAACCCCTGGCTGCACTTTACCCCACAGTAAGGCTTAGCCCTTGGAGACAGGTCCGGAAAAATATCCACTCCAGGGTGTGGACCCCCGGTCCAACCTGATCTGTACTCCACCCAGGAGGGCCACCCCTCCTGGTTCCCCTTAGTTCCTGTACAGGGGGATATGGGCCTCACCCCCGGAGACTGATCAGGACTCCTGTCCAGGGTGGCTACCCCCAGTACCACTCGATCTTGTCTCCCCCCAGGAGGGCTTCTCTCCTGGTCCCCTTAACCCTAGATTTAAGCGCTTCCCTGCCACCAGAATTTTGCCCATTACCCTTTGTGTGTTTTCTGTGTGGTACCAGACATAGAGCATTTATGCGAAAAACACTGCCAATTGGACGAGTTTATTAACTAAGTTTCTAGGAATATACATGGACGAGCACCTTACTTGGAAATACCACATTGCTATATCTGTAACTGAACAAATCTCGAAATCACTTGGTATAATATTCAGGGCCCGATTTTATCTATCAGTAAAAATTAAACTGTCTCTGTAATACGCGTTAATTTTTCCCTGTATCACCTATTGTAACTTTACTTGGTCGTCCACGTATGTGCAACTTAAATTTCATACTGCAAAAGCGTGCTGCGCGAGCCATCATCAATTCCGATTATCGAGCACATTCTGCTCCTTTGTTTGCTAAATTGGGTATCCTCGATATTTTTCAAGTGAACTCGTTTCAAATACTCAAATCAATGTTTTATTACCATAATCAACTGTTGCCTCCAATGTTCCTCAACTTGTTTGAGACAAATAGTCAAGTTCATAATTATGGCACCAGAACGGCTGGCTGTTATCGCCCTCAGTTCTGTCGTACAAACATTAAGCAATTTACAATTCTCTGTCAAGGTCCTAAAATCAGCAAGTTTTCTTACCTTTAAGAAAAAGATGTTAGAATTTTTATTTAAACAATCTTGAATCTGTCATGCCGCACTTACACAGCACCAAATTTTAATGTAATATTGTCCTTCGTGGTGGCCTCTCATATAAGCCTTGTGGTTTCCTGAGGTCTCCTTGCCACTAACTTAGGTGTAATACTTCTAAATGTTATGAAGATGGCAAATAAATAAATAAATAAGTTGGACTGTTAGCTCGGTTGGTAGAGCACTGCACCGGTATTTCGCAGTAGTCATGGGTTCGAAACCCGCACAGACCTGAATGTTTTCAGGGTTTTCTTTTCGCTTCTGCTCAAATACCGTTCACAATTACAAGCACCTTTTACATCCGTGGTTCAATATCTGATCTAATCATATATTCATATTCAGCTTAGAACTTCAACCATAACGGAAAGTGACCTGGCCTTAGGAGCTTGCCCGCCACGCTGATAGTGAACATTCTGTCCCGACTCCCTATGAATACCTTAAGCAAATACTTGAATTGGTCTCTTGCATTTATTCTCAAGGATTATCCATAGTGGCAAAACTTTAAAGATCAAATCACATAAATAAACATTACCTTTCATAGCCGAGTATCCTTTAATAAAAAAAACTGCATTAAAATTTCAATCTCATCAAAATTTAAAAGACTATCGTCGCGTCTCTTTTGCACACAAGTCTGTCACAGCTCTCTTAAACAAATGAACTAAAGCCTGGTTCACACTAGCGACATAGACGTAGACATAATGACGAAAGGAAAAGATCAGTTTTATCCTTATGTCGTTATGTTCATACTGTTGTTGCTAATATCTCAATACGTCTATATGTTCACAGTGGAAAAATAACGTCTATTTTCGTCGTTATGTCGCTAGTGTGAACCAGGTTTAAGCCATGATCTTCGTAAAAAGAAGGTATTCTTGTTAGACGTTGTTGCATACTGCATTTCCAGTAGGGATTCATTATAGTTTTTAATTTTTGTTGTGTATTTATATAAAATATATAGTTCTTCTATATTGAAGCCTTCTTCGTGAAATCAGATCTTAATCGAAACAAGTGGCCGACCTCTATCGCTGAGTTCTGCAGAAGGGAGCCCACTCATGGAGATCACCTAGGCGGATTTCAGTGCGGCCCTGCAAATCATAAATTACAACAAGAATAAAAATAATGTCTACAAAAAAGTATAAAACGAAGAGTGTTGCCTCATGTGTTTCCATTTATGTGAACTTCCATGAAGAAAGAAGAGGACTCGTAGAACGGGA
Organism: Pachyseris speciosa; assembly: GCA_016490735.1. Lineage (NCBI taxonomy): Eukaryota > Metazoa > Cnidaria > Anthozoa > Scleractinia > Pachyseridae > Pachyseris > Pachyseris speciosa. The sequence goes on along the minus strand of JAEMWC010000084.1, from coordinate 381,822 downwards.
CAAGGCTTCTACTTTCAACACATATTTAAAACCTCTAACCGCTTCCGAACTTCAAACTATCACATACTCTTGAATACATGTATATATCAGTAGGTACCATGAATTAATTATTATAGAAATGTTCACGAGTTCTCACGTTCAATATAACAATATAAGCTAATTGAATATCACGATGCAAGATGTAATGTTGTATTACAACATCCCCCTTTATTAAAAGACTAAGGCATCCATGCTACACACCCAATTTAGTGTCCGTGAACCAAAAACGTGTCACAAAAATACGACATGCTCGTCTAGAAAAGTTGCTATAACCACAGTTAAGGAAATAACAAGCGAACGGGTGACAAACGCAAGCCTTTTCGTGTACACTTTTCTTAAATTAAGTAAGGCCTTAAATTACTCTGGTGTCGCTACATTTCTTCAGTCAGTCTTGAAGGTGGTCTAACGTTTCGTCGCGGTCGAGACATAGCGATGCCTACCGGGGCTTGATCTGGAATGCATGGCTTCGGCAATGACGTTAGGGGCGGACTGTTGGTGACATCAGCTAGCGCTGAACTTGGATACTTCACTGGTCCAGATCTGGGCAACCCTGGCTCTGGCTCTGGAATGTCTGGACCTGATTAAACTCTTGTGCTTGGTCCTGGATCGCCGGACGAATATGGCGACGACTGGCACCGGATTCGGTCTGTACCTCATATCTCCTGGGTGAACTGTCAGCTGGCTGGCGGATCGCCGTGGCTTTCTACCAGATTGGTTTCTTAGGGTCTAACTGGATACGGACACTCTGAAATTGCTGCAGGTCCTAAAACGTCCTTCCTGTCCAATTGTAGTGATCACCTTGGGCCTGTTTCTGTGCTATCTGCGCTTCACTACAGGAAATTTGCTGAAGTAATCGGCGATCAGTAAGTAGTGCTGAGAAGGATGCTGAAAAATATAGACTGGAAGTTTTAACCATGGAAATTAGGCACATTATGTGATAGCAGAGGTTCTTTCTGCTGGGCTGGTTTGTGTTCCTGGCAAACGTTAAATGCTTTCACTGCATTTCTCACGTCATCTGAGATTCCGGGCCAAAAGACTGTCTCACGTGCCCTCAATAGGGTTTTCTCCTCTCCCAGGTGACCTGCATGGAGATCCTTCAGATATTCTGCTCTCTGTGAGGTTGGAATTACAAGACGATGAGCCCTGAATATTAGACCATCTTCAATTGCAAGCTCTTCGCGGTAATTCCAGCAGTGATGCACTCGTTCCGGAAGTTGCTGCTTCTGAAGCGGCCAACCTTGGAAATGTAATGTCGTAACTGGCTTAGTGCCGGATCTGCAGTGGTGGCAATTATGGTCCTGTCAAGTCGGTTGTTTGTTGCCGGAACGGATGAAGTAATTTTATGCACTGTAATCACATCCATCTGCTTTGTGTCCATAGGGCGTCTGCAATTGAGTTATCCTTTGAGTAATTGAGTAATTGAGTAATCTTTAAAGCCTTGGGCTTGCGGTGGCGATGCTTTCTTCCAAACCTTTTCCAGAGGTTTGTGATCTGTTTGAACTCGAACTGACTCACCATAAACATGGTTATGAAGCCTCTCCATGGCTAATACTACTCCTAGTAACTCTCTTTCGATGTTGGAATAGCGTTCCTCAGCTGGAATGAGAGTTCTGGAAAAGTAGATCACTGGTCTTCCTTCTTCAAATCTCTGGCTGTGACCACCCCTAGTGTCTGTCCTAGATATCTACATGTAAACCGCCATGAGACTATGTGAAATGAGCGGTGTATAAATACCTTACCATTACCAAATACCTTACCATGGTAGCAATACTGCACCGAACCCTTTAATGGAGGCGTCTGCTGGAATGACATTCTCAGCCTTTGGGTTGAAATACGCGAGTACTGGGGGTCTGATGAGTTCCTCTTTGATAGCATCAAAGGCCCTCTGGTGGCTGAAGTCCCAACTCCATTCCATAGCTTCTCGAAGTAGACGTTTTAGCGATTCCAAAAGCCTCGTCAACTGGGCTGGATAGCGCTTCAAATAATTGACCATGCCCTGGAAACACTGAAGACCTTTCTTGTCTTTTATCGCTTGCACCTGCTTTACGGCTTCCACCTTCTTGTCATCAATCGTCATACCTGTTGGTGTTAAAGTCTGCCCCTAAGAATTCGCTCTCCGTTGTCTTAAACTGCAGTTTCTTAGGGGTTGATCTTAATTCCATTCATCCCTTGCCGTTTCAAGCAGCCTGAGTAGGTTAACATCATGGTCCTTGGAATCTTTACCTCTCGTTAGAATGTCATCCACGCATTCAGTAATTCCCTTCATTTCTTTAAGAACTGCATTCGGTCTCTCTTGGAAATACATTTTCGCTGACTCTTAGACCAAACGGGAGTCTGAGCCACTTGTACTTTCCCCACGGCGTATTGAAAGTTGTCAAGACTGAGCTTTCAGAGTCTAACTCCACCATCCAGTATCCTGACTTGGCATCGACGAGCGTAAAGTATTTTGAGCCATGGAGTTCGGGTACAACCTCATCAATCGTCTTCGTGTAGCACTGGTTCCTTTTAATGCTTGTGTTAACGTCCTTTGGATTTAGGCAAAGTCGAATCGATCCATCTGGCTTAGAGACAGGAACGATGCTGTTGATCCAGTCTGTGTGTCCCTTAACAATGTCAGTGATTCCTAAACTGCATAGCCTTTACAGCTCGTCTTTATAGGCTGCCTTTTTCTTTTCGGGTACTGCCCGAAGTGGGTGTTGTACAGGTTGGGCGCCTGGTTTAATCTGAATATGGTGCTTGCCCCCTGGTAGCTTTCCTATGCCTTCGAATACATCTCTAAATTTAGATAACACATATTCCTTGTGATAGGCAAAAACTGTGTCTCTTTCTTTTCAAGATGACAGCATCGTCCAATTCTTTACATGTGGGTACGTTGACCTTGCTGAAGTCTGGTCGTAGGGCGTTGACACTTATATCGATTTGTGGCGTACCGGTTAAAGAAGGTGGAGTCACATCTGGAAAGGCAATGTAGCCGACTTGCTGGGCTGTTTCTCTGCCTAGGATAAGATACCCTCGAGTGTCTGTCACTTGGCACGTCGCCATCTGTGGCTCCTCATTGTTACCAATATGAATAGCAATTGTGCCGGCACGCTCCAAGATTTGCTATAGGAGATTCACCATATTCGAAGATTTAAACCGAAGTAGGCAAAACTTGCCTAGAGACTCTTGTCCTTCGGCCATCGAAGTTTTATAAGAAAAACAACACATAAAGCGGTTATAAACATCGTGAAGCAATGCATTTTATGAAATTTGACTTGACGTTTCGTATGTGGCAACATACATTTTCAAAGTTACTTTTGAAAATGTATGTTGCCACATACGAAACGTCAAGTCAAATTTCATAAAATGCATTGCTTCACCATGTTTATAACCACTATATGTGTTGTTTTTCTTATAAAACTTCGATGGCCGAAGGACAAGAGTCTCTAAGCAAGTTTTTTATCACCAAACAATGACTTGTGCAAATACAAGGGCATCACATTGCAACCTGCACCTGAGTCAATGTCACATTCAATCTGACGAATAATTCCACCATTTGCTGCACTCAAGCAAAGCGGCTTGATGTACTTGTTAGAAATGTCATTGATGCTTTGACGTGGAAAGGCTGAATATGATGAAACATTGCCGGGTGACTTAATTGTGGCTCTATTGGTTCTGGCCCTCCGTAGTAGCCTGACGTTGGCATGTGGCCTAGAAGCTGACTAGCACTGGTCCCTGGCTTCGCCTGCAGGCCATATACTTGAGCCTGTTTGTGTTCCACGGCTCTGCTTGATTTAGCCATTTTTCTTCTACAACACGTCTGATAGTGACCCTTTCTTCCACACCTATGACACATAACATCCTTGGCCGGACACTAAGACTTAGGGTGAACAGGCGTTGCTCCACAACAAAAACAGCTTTGCCTGTCAGTTCCTTCCTGTTCTTTACCTTTTGTAGTCTCGCCTTTGTTTGGCCCCTCTGCCGATTTCCGGCCTTTTCGGTGCTTCGCTTGGACTGTGTATTTGCATCGATCCTCGTTGGAAGGCTGTAACTGCCTCCGTTGCCGTCCTCAGAGTCTGCATAATTCGATCTTTGACAATCACTGTTTTCAATGAGAGTGGTAATCTGGATTACTCGTTCCGCCGTAAGCGATTCCTGGTCTTCCTCCAAGCTCTTCGTTTGATAAATCAGTTTTCAATTCTTTAGACCAAGGAGAATAGCGTTCCTGAGAGCCATGTCCTCCGCTTCCTCTGGCCAACCACATGCATCTGTAATTTTCCTGCACTTTTCGATGTACTCTGGTAACTCCAAATCACCTTGTGTGAGCACTTTGTACTGAGTAGCTGCGACCAATTTGCTCCCTCTGGGTTTGCATTGCTCCTCCACCTTTTCCAGATGCTTCTCCCATTTCTTGCGATCGTCTGCCGAAAGCGTTGCCTTGTCTAAAATGTTCTGCCCACGTTCGCCCGACCACTGATAAATACACAAGCAAACGAACTCCGGATCTGCCTTGGTCATTACAAGACCTCTGCATGAAATCGAAACCTTCACTTTCCACTCTAGGAAAGGTTGATAATGTTTTCCGTCATTATTCCATTCCAGAACCGGTCCCTTAGCAAGAACGTGGTCTGTGAACGCAACCCTCGAACGCTGTGATTGTCGATTATCGATAACTCGAAACGGTTTCTAGCTCGAAGATTGGATTTTTACTCTTGACACCATGTTTCCTTATGTGCTTCTGTTACTCCCATGAAGAAAAGTAAAAGGACTCGTAAAACAGGACAAGGCTTCTACGTTCAGCACATATATTTACTGAAACCTCTAACCGCTTCCAAACTCAAACACAAAATTCAAACTATCACACATACTCTTGAATATATATCAGTGCGTGCCATGAATTATTTTAGACATGTTCACGAGTTGTCACGTTCATAAGAATGTAATATACTTTATTGGGTGGGGTGTGCGGCCCGCTTCCTAAAACCTTTACCCTATTTCAGACCAAAATCTGTGATTTTCCGTACCCTATTTCAGACCTGACCAAAAATTCGATACCCTATTTCAGACCTATTTCGCGCACACGGTTGGCATCAACATAATTTTGTTGATGGTCGCCTAATAATGACGAAGTAGCTTCTTCTAAAAAAACATACCCAGTTCAAGACTAGAGTGCACAAACCATACCCTATTTCAGACCAAAATCGTCAAAATCGATACCTATTTCAGATCAAAACGGCTAAAAAACCATGCCCTTTGGGGCCGCACATACCTATAGAGCCCATATAAGAGAGTACCCCCCGGGACCAATATAAGCTAATTGACTACCACGATGCACGATGTAATGTCGTATTACAACAAAGAGAACAAGAATGGTCATCTTACAAAGCATTTGAGTAGTGACAATGTTTTTGTTACTTTAATATCATTCTCTAGGCTGTTTCAATCGCTGGAAGCTTGAAAGATAAATGTTTGCTTTCCCTCATTGGTTCGGACACGGGGAGGATGTAAATCATTAATTCTACGTGATTTGTAGAGGTGAACACTACTACAAAATGACAGGTGCTAGTGATGTTTGTCCTTTATATGAATCATTAAATCCGTTTGTGACCAAACCCTGACTTAAGGTAATGACATTCACTTTAACCCAGACTGCAAGGTGAAAAACGATTCTTTGAGCATAAGATTTTCCATTGGTAAGTTATATATCCACGACAATTTTCTATTGTGTTTCAGTTTCAGAACTGAAAGTACCATAATTTGCATTTTTATCCCTTTGTGCAAATGTCGTAAAAATCGTCAACGCGGAAATACATTATGATTCAGTGGTGGAGATCGATTAATGTGGTTACAAAATCTTAGAGCAAACCAGCAGTGTCTAGAAATGATCACAATCACACAAAATTACCTCACCTTGGCTAAAAATGTATTTAGAACAGTAATGATCGTAAAATCATTGACCACCGCTGCAGGGAGCCCGTTTTACCAGATCTAACGAACAACACAAACGAAATGAAATAAATATAGGTAAGACAGTTCAGAACCACATTGGTCAAAGACACGGTCTTTTAAAATGTTTACTTTTCTCACATTTACACGATTCAATCACCCAAAACCTGAACGAAAATAACTTCAATTGCGGATTTTCTTCAGAGGAAAACAACTCGCTTATAAACAATATCAAAGACATGCTGAATTAACTACGACGATTTTCCCCTGGCTTGCTTGCTTCAAATTTCGCGAACCTATTTCAGTCTGCGGCAGTCGGTGATAAAGATCTCGCAAATAGTTAGGGTTAATTTTTACAGAGGAAAAACAACCCGACTTCTCGTTGACAACTAGGTAATCATATGACAACAGGTGTAAACCAGACATTGATACAAAAACAGTGTTTAAATATTGGAAGAAAAACTTTTCAAATCTTTGAACTGACAGTTCTTAAATAAATAGCATTTCGTGGAACCTGTTAGGGCGCAGAGCAAAGACATTAACTTGCTGAGATGCGATGAGCCATGTCAGATGGTCTCGTTTTGTGCAGAGGAAATAGAGTACTAAAGTGTGACGTCACAAATATTAGAAGTTTTGAAATTATGGGATTTGTTGAGATTTTCAGAAAGAGCAAGATGAAAGATGCTAACTTGCCAAAAATCAGCATTTAAAGCCAAATTGTGTCTGAGATATTAGCACCATCATGCTCTGCTGACTCCACGCAAATTCTTCTAAATTTGAGTCTGTTCATAACGTTAGAAGCTGAGTAAGATTTAGAAGGATTTGTATGGAGTCAGCAGAGCATAACGGTGCTAATGTCTCGCTCTCAAACTGTAAGAAAATGACAATTTTTGGCAAGTAGATCTTTTTGATCGTGTTCTTTCTGAATATCCGAACAGATCCCATAATTTCACTAATTTGGTTTTTATGACGTCATCACTTTAGTACTCTATGCTCTTGGCATATGGTTAACCAGGTTGAAATTTTCCAATTTTCAACGGACACGAAACAATTTTAAGGTGGCTCAAAATGGTTACGTTATTTTTTAACACCAACTCTTAAATGGACCTATACTCGCACAGTTTTACGTTTGTTTTCTTGAACATGATATCAAAAAAGTTCCCAATTATTTCTCAACAAGTTGTGATCAAGTTTTTGACATATAAGGTAAACATAACAACAATAAAGTCTCTTGGAAGCAACCGTAACTTTAGCTTTATGTCAATGTGACTCAAAAACGAGTCGGATGACCCGTTTTTCATTATTGAATTGCAATTAGCATATGAAGATTCATCTTTCTTCAAAGTTTTTAAAAAGTTGGTACATAGGGTTCAGAGCCACTTTAAATTATCGAAAAATTAAAAACGCACGGTCACGATATTTTGGGATGGAGAAGATCGAAAGATTGTAATCCGTTTCAATCTTCTCCATCCTTCACCATCCTCGCCACATTTGCATTAATTCTTGTTTCTTTGGTGCTTACCTTCCATGCAAATTGGTTATTTCATTGTTTGGCATTATTTAAATGCATTTTGTCTCTCTCTAATAACGACCCAAAATATCGTGACCGTGCTCCTTTAATTTTTCGATAATTTAAAGTGGCTCTGAACCCTATGTACCATTTTTTTAAAAACTTGGAAGAAAGATGAATCTTCATATGTTGATTGCTATTAAAAAAATAAACAACGGGGATCATCCGACATGTTTTTGAGTTTTTCCTGTTGTCTCCTGGTCTTTTCGTTGTTCTTTTGTTCTATTTCTGTATTTTCTGTTTGCTCAACAACATTACCTCTTTCAGTGGCTTCTTTTTGTTCATGCAGCCTGATGTAAATCCCGCGGCGGTGGGGGGTGGGGGGAGAGGGAGCAGAGAAGGGATACAGATTCGAGAGGATCATCGGAATATAAATGTAAGAAGCAAGGCTGATACTACGCGAAAAAAGTTGACTTTGCGAGACACCAACATGACCGACACTCGATAAAGTAGGGCTGCAACCATGGACAGCTGTTTCGTCCTTATTGGGAGTCGTCGGCATGGTGTAGCAGATTTAAAAGACGCCAGCTTCAATGCGAGCGCCAATAAATTGCACAATGAACCCGCTCACGATATCAAGTTCCCTACCTTGGACTCTCTTGCCATCCGATCCACGCGTTGCCACACCACGTGGCCCGGATAGCAAGGAATCCAAGTGTCACGATGGCGTCTCGCAAAGAAAAATGCAGATTTCCCAATACCAATCTTAACATTAAAACACATGGACAAAACCATGCTGACAAATACACAGCATATCGGATCTGTAAAGACCTACGGTCCAAAAAATACAGTAAAGTGAAAATGATAAGCAAAGGACCGCCATCGATAATGCTGTAAAACGCAGGATCTACAAGAGATTTAATCAGCCAAAAAATAAATCGGAATATACATGTAACAAGCAAGGCTTATACTACGTGAAAAAAGTTGACTTTGCGAGACGCCAACATGACCGAGACTCGATAAAATAGGGCTGCAACCATGGACAGCTGTTTCGTCCTTATTGGGAGTCGTCGGCATGGTGTAGCAGATTTAAAAGACGCCAGCTTCAATGTGAGCGCCAATAAATTGCACAATGAACCCGTTCACGATATTTCCATACCTTGGACTTTCTTGCCATCCGGTTAGATCTCTTGTAGGTTTATCAACTGCCAATACTGTACATAAGCCGTCGGCTGTTCAGCTCATTAACTGAGAGGACTGGGTTGTGAACGGTTACGGGTTCAAACCTCGGGCCGGACCAATCACAAGTGTCTGAATAATTGGTAAGGTTCTGTTGACTAGGGGTTTGGTACGTTCGGGGAGATGAGTTAACCACCTGTTCCCACAAAATCCTCATTTGGTTAAAAAACCTAACATCGATTTGACTGTTGGCCCTATTCTCCTACTAGGAGTGGACAGGACTTAGGTTGAAAATAGAGGAATGTGTTAAAGACGTAAAAGGATAACACGCACACTTATCCGCAGCTGCACCTCAACAGTTTTCTTTACTACTCCCTTTCAGGCTTGCTTCCCGTAGTCATGTCCCTGTTCACGGATTCTCCGTCTTCTCACGTTGCCACAATGACGTTGTTTTCAATACTCCTGATCCTGGACATTCTTGGGAACTGTCTTGTTTGTCTAATTATTGCAAGAAATCAGGACATGAGGTAAATAAGAAATTTAACGAGTTCTGACGTAAGTTTCTTTGTCACATTTGTCAACGAATGCCCCAAACAGATTGAGAGTAGTCGTAAAGAAATAACACCGTAACAGGGAGGAGGATATCAAAGACGGTAGGCATGTTCAAATGCGAAACACAATTTCTTCTGTAGAACAAGTGACACGAAGTCGATGTAATGAGCTCATATTTCCTTAAGCTTGACCTGGGGAAGGGGATGGAACACCTGTTCTTATGTCTTCAAGTCTTCATGTAAAAATTAACAATTTTAATTCTGCAGGACACCAATTAATTATCTTCTTGTGAACCTGGCGGTGGCAGATCTCATGGTAGCTGTATTTTTCTCTCTGTTGCACATTTTCATCCACACGTTCACTCACCCAGACGGAGTCGCGGGAGAGGTGTTATGCAAAGCACTGACTGGTGGCAACTTAGGATGGGTTGGAGCAGCTTGTTCAGCCATCACCCTTGTTGCCATAGCCACCGAACGTTACTACGCAGTAAATTGTCCCCCTGGCATCAAAGGAAAACTTACCTTTCGGAAACTCAAGGTAAACTATCAACCTAGGCATGGTAAGGTTGCCTGGTTTTTATATTCTTTTTGACCGAGCGACGTGGGACAGTAGATCTCCAAACAAGCTATCAGAGCTGTAGCTACAATAGATCGGGCTATTTTTCGTAAACTTCAATACTTGATTAAGTCCCTAGGGAAAATCCTACACTATATAATACTTACACGGCGATTCTTCTTCTCCTAAATAAAAAATAGAGTTATGCATCTCTCCCTCAAGTAAGAAGTCCTCTGACAGGCGTAACATTTGCCATGAGGCAGGACGGATGAAAGAAATAGAGTTTTCCAACACTTTTGTGATTGATTGTACTGGAGATGGCACTTATTTTTCGGGGGTTCAACCAAAACAAATTTATTTTGTAGTTAACTGGTGTTTATCAGCCAATAATTTGTGGGATAGAAAATCACTGCCTTCTATCACACAATATTGGGCAAAAATTGCTACTCAATAGGATACCTGAATATGGAATTTTAGCGACATGTTAATTAAGTTTGAAAAGTCTGTATTTTAGCATCACTTTAACTTAGCGATTTTGTGTGAAGTTTGAAAAATAAATCACTCACATTTCACAAATTTATTCAAAACTTTTTCAAAGGTTCGCTATAATAGAGTTACTGTATTGTACTCGGTTAACACTTCCAGGGGGATTTGGTCTGCATTAATTTTGAAAAGTCTATTTTAGCAGCACTTTAATTTAGCGATTTTGTGTAAAGTTTGAAAAATAAATCAATCACATTTCATAAATTTGTTCAAAACTTTTTCAAAGGTTCGCTATAATAGAGTTACTGTATTGTACTCAGTTAATACTTCCAGGGGGATTTGGTCTGCATCACCGATAGACCAGGGAGTAGTGACGTGATGCTGATTGCAGAAAATTTGTCAGTGTAAATTGTCTCCTCGGACTTGACCACTATAAGGCCATATGGTGTATGTGTTGTACAAACATTGTTTTGTGTTCCCAGTGTGGTTGGTTCAGTGGCCAAGTGGTTAACGTTTCTGACCGGTAATCTGGAGACCTAGGTTCGAAACCGTTCAATTGCTGGACACCCGACTATTTTCCGAGGGACGTGGGTTCAAAAATACGCTAAGTTCTCTAATTGGCTAACAATATTTTCGCCACTTTCTAAACCAATGAGAATCCATCGTGACTTACTCGTTACACATATCTGCTTTGATTTCAGTTCAGTTCAGTTCAGTTTATTTTGCCATTTCAATTGTATGTATATATATATATATAAATATCCAAATTATGAAATTTGAAATAAAATGGCGAGGAAGCTCATAAAGAAACCACTGGGCTTATAAGCTATGAGCTCCCTCAAAATGAAACAGAATAGATAGGCAATGTCGAATGCAGAAAAAAAAAATAAATAAATTATGAAATTATACAGATTACAACAGTTAGAGTCATATTGAGTATTGCCTACACAAAAACATTGGAAATCATATTTGAAGCATATTTATATATAAAAAGCAGCGACAGACAAAAGACAGACACAATGTAAGGCGAAACAAGTAGCAGCTCAAAGTTAACCTAATTTTGCTAGAAGAAATTTTTACGCGTTCAGGTTTGCTGTGATTGGCTACAACAAAAAAATGGTTCTGGCTCATGACATTCAATTGATAACCGCTCTCACACTTATTTTTTGGAATTAAAAAACTATGGAATTAAAAAAAAGACCAGGGAAGTTTCATTCTTATCCATATGTAACGACGTTCAGTGGAATTGACAATGAGGGAGATTAAGTATTATGTTTATGATAAACCCGAACGGAACTGCACTGAGAAGAAACCAGCAACCAGTAACTAATGACGTAAGAAGACAGAAAACAGGCTGATATTTGCCGTTTGCCTTATAAACTGATCTCTTCCTATTTTCTTTGTTATTGTCGTTCCAGATTATCATTCCTTGTTGCTGGACCTTTTCGCTCATCTTGAACATTCCAGGCTACTTTGCTACAACATTCGATAAGAGTCTCAACATCTGCATCGAGGCATTTCCTAAGCTGTGGATGGGAAAGGCTTTCAATATGATGTGGTTACTGCTTTTCAGTGTTTTTCCCATTCTCATAATGGTGGCATTGTACTCTAAAGTTGTGTACAAGTTGTGGTTTGAACGTCAGGAAGCCGATAGTGGACTTTCCTTTCAACGAAAGGTGCGAGCTTAGAAGAATAGGTGTCCTCGTGATTGATTCAATTGAAGATAATTTCAGCTTTGTTATGTGTGTACGAGTCCGCAAATGATCCCAGTACCTCTAATTTTTAGCTATTTTAATTCTCTTTTATCCTTGTGACTACATGCTCCATTTTCACTGAAATCAAACTTGCCAAACTTGCCATCAAGCGAGTTTCACAGTCTACGTTCACAACAATTGTCTCTATAAAATCAATTAATGTACCACGCAAAAGGTCCTGAAATCAACAAAATTTCTGAACCTTAAAACGGACTGTGTTGCTCGACAGAACGTCACGCAATGTCGCAGATTTTCCACTAAAGCGAACAAATAAACAACTATGGAATATTTCTTATATCAATCCATGCCATTCCTTATTTTTCGGTAGGGATCATTTGCGGTCTAATTTGGGGATCATTTGCGATCCGGGATCATTTGCGTACAGGTCGACCAAAATGTAGTTCCGTATAGGGGAATCCTTGTTTACAATATTTGCCTCATTAGCATGAACAATTCAGTTTCTGATGGAGCTACAAATAAATCAGTTCTGAATATTGAAAGGTCGTGGTATGAATAACTCTGCCAGTGAATATGAGCCTCATGTATTGAATACTTTTTGTGCAACGCGGGTTTAAAAACTCAAATTTTTGCAAAGAATGTATGAGGTCATTAGTGCTTTTGCCACCCAGGAATTTTGCAGTTTTTGGAAGACAATATCTCCTTGAATACTATACCTAAAGAGTTAAAAATTTCACAATGTATTAAATTTCACTAGCTCTTTAGCTGCCTGGAGTCAAATCACATCTAACATGTTTCCTTCTGTAAGCAAAGCCGTATGCAAATGAGCAAAAATGTAAACAATGACGTCAGCATGAATCCCCCTATTCAATTCCCTGTGACTCACCCCTTAATAGGAAAATTATTAAATTATTAAAATTATTAAATTCCATTCGGACATAATCGTACAGTTCAACAGAATAAATAATAACACCCTATTTTTACCAATTTTCGCGGGTTCTAATTTTCGCGAATTTCGCGGTTTCAAAAGAATCGCACCATATTACATCCATAAACGATATGTATTAACTGTATTAACGATTTGTTTTTACGAGACTCGTACTGCTACTGTACTAACAAGTGCGCAATTTTAGAGTGGTTTTTTTAATTTCTGTTACCAGGTTACTAGAACAATTAATGAAAACGTCTTCTAAATAAAAACGCTGCCGAATAAGGTACAAAGTGGACAAATCCCCGCTTAATGATCAAAAGTGTAAAAATTGTATATAGAATTCTGTGCATTGAAAACAGAGGCTTGGTACGTTTCTCCCACGCTTTTTCATTGAATGGGTGGTGAACAATCAGGGATCAAAACAAGGAGGTCGCCTTACACAAAATGGGCAACGTCTTTCGTGGACCAATCTCTTTAAATGGTGTATAGACAGCACATTCTGTACATCCAATACAAAAACATGTATCGCATGTGCATTTCACTTTACGTTTTTTGGGATGGATTAGGGGAGGGATTTCTCTTTCAATAAGAGAAAAATAATCAGGATAGCAAAATAAACAGGTTACTTTGTACAAGCACAACCTTTATCATCTTTTCATGTTTAAGTTTATCTCCTTTTATATCTTTTCTACAATTCTTAATTGCTGTGCGGCTGGAACTCGCAGAGGAAACGCCTGGAGATGCGGCTGATTTTCAAGCTCGGCACTCAACTCAACTTAAACTCTGACTTCCACTTTCTTTAGGCCGTGCGTGCACTATAAAAAATATTTTGAATGAATTTGTACTCGCATGGCGCCGCATACAAAAACTTGCGAAGAACTTGATTTTCCACTGATGAAGGGCCAATCCCGAAACGTTAGGAAACATTAGTATAAAAATATCGCACTTTTCGTTTACTTCAGGTTAACACCTATATACTAATACACACACTGTTTACTCTTAGGGAGTTATAAAAGTTCGGAAGCGAGTTACTTTGATGGTGGTGATGGTCAGTGTCATCTTTGCAGTGTGTTGGCTAGGTGAAGGATTAATTTATATGTTGAACAATAACAGCACCATCATCAAGCCAGACGATGTAACCAACGCCATTGGTTTTGCGTTGATCCTGTTCAACTCCGCTGTCAATCCCTTTGTATATGCTCTGAGCAACGAGCGATTCCGGAAGAAAATCAAGGGCGTGATCAGCTGTAAATAACGCCCGGGCAACGTGGTTCATCCTGCAAGAGAAACGTAGGAAGAAAAGAAAGTAGGGCAATGGCTATACGATTTCCTCCGCCTACACTCAACTTTTCTTCAAACTGCTTACTGGAATTTTTCAAGTTCTTGTTGGATTCCTTATTTGTAGTACTTTTGTGAATTGATTCTGAAAATTCGTCAGGGGATGATCAATCAGCTTACCCGTTTGTACATAAAATACTCTTAACCAGTCAGATATCATAAGAAGTACAAAAGTTAATAGATCAAGTGTAACATGTAGCAGCATGTGAAACCACTTATGTTTTTGTACCTAGGCCCCCTACTGAAGCTGCTAAGCAGGCTTTTAGCTATAGGGGTAGTCATGTGGAATGGCCTAGAAAATGTGCTCAAAGACGAGATAAATCTCAACTCTTTCAAGTCTGCCCCGCTGTCTTTGAACCGGGGATTGCCTTAAGGGAGTTGCGATAGAACTTATTTTAGTTAAATAATATACATTTTAGGTTGATTTTTGTGTAATTAATTATGTAATTGTTTTCTTAATATATAGATATATTTTTAGTATTAATATAGTTTCTCTTAAAATTTGTTAATATGTAAACGGCTCACTGGAAGAGCAGTTTTAGTGAAGTGATACCATAAATAAAGCTGTCTTAAAAGTTGGTGGCGGCTTTCATTGTGACAAGGGAGTGCGAGGCTGAAACAATAGCTGATCGCAATAGCAAAACATTGCAATATATATTTCCCTGCTCATATTCTCCTGCTCATAACTTGTAAACTCTAAAGAAGAAACAAACAATCGCAGAAGAAATGTCAAACAGTTACCGACCACGCGGTGGTCTTTCGTGTGTTAGCTGGTATCTACTCACTGTTTCATTTAGCAGCCTCTTCGTCGCTAACGACTTGTGTACCGCGCTTTTCCCCTTCTCTCCTCCATAACGTCTTCGTAGGGCTTACTCGCTGCAACGGCACTGGTAGCGGATTGACCTTCAAGCAATAAATAATTTTCTCCAGGAGTGTTAAAATCCGAGACAGCATTTGTAACGTTTCAGTCTAAGCATCCTGGCTGTGAGTCTGACTTGTCCCATTCACAAAGGAAATCCAACTGCCGAGAAGTGAGCTTCCAAAGACCCTGACAAGCTGTTTGGGGTTAAGAAAACTTCATCTTCACTATCGCTTAAGTTAACTAAACTTAATAACTTAACTTTAATAAAGATCCTTCTTATGAATAAAAAATTGTAGATAGACTAGGCCGCAAATTGCTTTAGAGCTAATCGATGCAGAATCATCATTATCATCATCATCATCATTGTTATTATTCGTCTTATGAATACCAAAAAGATACCATGAATGATGACAAACACAATGATGTAAGAGAACAAGCTTTTGTCAGATGTCTTTAAAGGGACACTGTCATCTTTGCGCATGCACTGACTCTTGAAATCCAAACTTGAAAAGTTGCTGGGGAATTTTCAAGTTGGAGAGCTAAATGGAAAATGGCGTCGACCGTCGAAACCGGTGTTTAAGCGCTCAGCGCGAAAATGATCATTCAGTCTCCTCAAGAGAACAAAGCAAAGGGAGGCAAAATACATCAACGCATCTACAACGAGGCGTTTTCAAGGCTTGAATTCATAACAAATTCCACGTACACAGCATTGTAACTGTTGCGGTAATCTATCGAAGTGTAGTAGGCGATGAAGTTTAATGCAGCGATTCCATCTTCGCGATTCATTTGAAGTCGCTTGAATGTCAGAGACTGTCACTTCATCGTTTGCTGATAAACGTTTAATATCATCGCTTTAATATATATATTTAGCCAAGCCAAAAAGCGGAGCTCCAAAAGCATTCTTTTTCTACTGGCATTTACATATAGTGTGCTTGTCATATCACCCATCTGACCTCACTCAAGCTACAGATCCAATGCTGTAAAAAATAGTATGGAAAGGTGATCTGAACCAGTGTCATAGTGGATTTGAACCCCCCGCAGATTTGCACCCTCCAGTCCAGATCTGCTTGTGGATCAGATTTGGACCCCCTAGTCCAGAACTGCTAGCAGATATGAACCCCCTTTTACGGATTTGGACTCCAACTCCTCCTAAAAACAAGCGTTCTATTGAGTAAGGTTATAAAAATCCCTTTGCAAATTGAGTTTGGAGATGTTAAAAAGCAAAATAAAAATATTGAGGTAGGTTTTTTTAAAAAATAATCTTTAATACTTTGTGTAAAAAAGAACCTGCAACGCTAGTTTGCATCTATAAATATTTAAACAAAACATTTCTTAACATCTTAGAGCTATACCTAAGGACAGGTCTGTTTCCCCGTTCAACTGTAGGCTACTTAGTTATGGCTTAGAGCCACTAGAAATTGGTGGAGAAGCCTGGTGAATGCTATTTTGAATCAGTATCCGACATCAGATATATAGTGATTCAGATCATCACTTCATAATGAATGCAATTTCAGTTATCCAAAGCCTCCCATGAGACAGTTGGAAATCAGAAATTGTGTATCCTCTGGATATATGTATGCCTCAAAAAAATTATGAAAGAAAGATAGATGGAAATCAATAAAAATATTTAGATGATATGCATTAAGACCAAGATATTTCTTTTGATCAGTTACTTCTTGACCTTACTATCGCAAAAAACTGCTTGCTGACATTAAGTTCATCAATCAATGCACCTACAGTGTTTTCAAAAAGAAATCCAGCTGCTCTTCTGGCCAGCCAAGTGCAAGACTAAGCAACTTGATAATAAAATAGTGGGCATTTGGTTGATATCAATATCAAGGTAATTAACAATGTAGTATGAGGATTTAAGGTAATGATTCACCAAAGCAAAAGTGCTGGAAATCCGCGTTAGCCATCGTAACTTGATTTTCTATTTTGCAAGAAAGGTAAGGACTAGTCTCACATTTCTCCATGTACATTTGAAATTGCACAACATACTTCATCAAACATCAAAAATCCCATTAAACATTAGTGCCAAATGTCATCCAAACATACCACAAGATTGGTGTGACCAGCTATGAATAAAATTAATTGAAAGACTGCATGCAGGAGAAGAAAGTCCAAAGGATATGTACATTGATGAGAAAGAGGTCACTTTAAGTTTAATTTTAAGTTTTAAGTTTAGAAATACTTTGTCATGCGAATACATCTAAGTTGATACAAAACAAAGTGCATGACTGGAGAATAATTGGGAGAAAGTAAATTCCCATACAAAGAATATTATCTAATACAGTAATAGCCTACGTATAAGAACCTGGGTTTTAAGAATCTGTTAGGCTAAAATTTTCATTTTAAGTCCCCTCCACATAAGAACCTATTAAGGCTAAAATTTTAAATTAGGTTCTTATCAGTGGGATTGCTGTAAAAGTGTAAAGGTAGAAACTGCTGAATGAGTTTCTTGGTTATGTTTTGTTAAGGACATATACTGTACCTGCAGTGAGCTGCCTGTAGGCATTTCTCTATGGTACAAATAAATGATTTATACTGTATTATGAGATGATATTTATCATATATACATATATATATATAGTATATTCAGATAAAATTCATATGAAAATATAAGAACCTATTTTAAGAACCTTGGTAGCCTAAATTTGCTTTAAGTACCATTTATATAAGAACCTATTTAGGCTAAATTGGAAAATTCAGGTTCTTATACGTGGGCTATTACTGTATTACACATTCTAAAAACTAAGAGATGAAATTTAAACGTGGCCCAAAGCTAACCTAATCATATTAAATCGAATACTTGTCTCTTACAAGTCACCCCTGCTTTGAGATTGACACTAAAAATAAAGAATTAAAATTGAAATACAATCGAAAGCTAACCTAATTAAATTACATACTTGTCACTCACAAGTTACATCTGATTTAAAATTGACAGAAATAATGTTATAGATAGGACTTAAAACTGCTTAAAGAAGGTGCATGCATGATGTTCGATGGAACACCATTCCAGTCTGGTATGTAGCGATTATAAAAAGAAAAGCTGAAGGCCATATATATATTTACCCAGGCCAAGCCTAGAATCGGAGCTACACACTCTCACCGAGCAACTTCGCATGGCTTTATTTGGGCCAGTTTAATTTGTGTCCAAAACAATTGAGCAGCAGCAGGGAAAACGAAGAGTTTTCGATAGCAAACGTTTGCAAAAAAATACAGACATTCTTGAGTCCTAACTACTTTCAGATGAAAGCGTAACGGAATTCAAAGCGGATAAAAAAAAACACCACAAGCGAACAAAGTACGATGCGAGTGTTTTGCTGGAAGAAGGAGAAGGTGGAGAAATTAAACAAGACTTGCTTGTAATAAAAATAGCTTGTACTGATTAATCTAGAAAAATCGGTATTTATTTTGACATAAATGCCCGTAGAAAAGACAATAAAGGGTAAAAACTGATCGTTAAGAGCAGTCAACAGGAATTGACCGAGGTTCAGAAACAACAGAGCAACAAACTAAGTATTACAAGAAAACAAAGCACAATACGAATAATATTTCTTCGAAGATTCTTGGAGAAGGTGGAGAAATTAGACAAGTAACAAAAATTGCTTAGCAATTTTGACATAATGTCCGTAGAAAAGACAAAAAAGAGGTTCACACCTGATCGTTTAGAGCAGTCAACAGGAATCACTGAGGCAGCAATCACTCGGAACGCGACAGAGCTAACTCAAGCAGTTTAAGGCCTGGGCGTTTATTAGAGAAAACGGTTTTTTGCGATATAACTGCCCAGGGGAATGACACTGAAACGAAATTCGGCACATGGGTAGTTCTCATCGTCCTTAACATTTTGACGTGCAATAAACGTTATCTTAGATCACGTGGCGTGTCACGTGACCATTTCTTTGAAATCATCACTTATTTGAGGAGTAGGTGACTTTTGTGGGATATAATATCGAATAAAAACGCTTTTCTTAAGCGTATTAATTATTTCCAGCGTCTCACGTTTGGAGTTACCGTCCATTGTTCTCAACAAAAAAGTTGTGAGGGCAAAGGTCATTTTTCTTCCCAGAATTCAACCTTTAGCTGTTGATAATTTAAAAACTAAAACTCGTGAGCAATCACTCCAAGCGTAGAAAGTTAGATATGTTGGATTTATATTACAAACGCTGATTTATTTATCTGTAAACTTAAAATCCGCCACCGCATCGCCGATTTAAGACTTTTCCAAATTTTGATCACGTGATCAAATTTATACGTTAAGGCAAACAAGGACAACAAGATTTATCTTCAGGAAAAGTTTCATCCAGTTCTAGGCAGTCTGGAATAAGATATTGGCGATCAACCATATTTATGAACATATTTCTAAACCCAGGCCTTAAACTGCTTGAGAATAATAGCGCCATTTCCCACAAAATCTTTCCTTGGCTGACACAAGACGCTAAAGAGCTTTGATAGTTTTACTGGTACATCCCATGTCTTCCGAAGAACCTTCTTCAATTAATGATTCTCAGTGGCAAAGCGTCATCCAGTTAACGAAGAAAGCGCTTGCCAAACCACACCAGCATTTCTCTCGCAGAGCCGTCCACTATAAAATTTATCAAAGCCAGCCCAGCCAGTCAACCCATTTCGATGTTTTTAACATCCAAACGCTGATTCTTACCGGTTCAAACAAATTAAGACGACATTTTTATAGACGGCGAAACTAAATATTGTTGTTTACAGGCCGCTTTCGACGAAGATCTCTAAGACGTTTTTCAAATGACGAGTGAAGCGCGCTGGTCTTTGACATTTTTGACAGCATTTTGACAACTTAATGTCAGATTTTGAGACGTGCACATGCACATGCATTTGATCGGCTTTTTTTTGTGTGTGTTTTTTTTACTCGAGCTTGAGTTTCCGCCTTTAATCCTTAATTTTACGAGGACTCATTGTGATTACGTGTTATTAAGATAAGGGCAAAAGTTTCTTAACGCTGTTGAGGTACCAAGGTCGAAAAACAGTCAGCCAAGCCGAGTAAAAACACTCGTTCGCTTGCAAAGAAAACAACGTAACAAAACAAACAAACAATTCAACTACTTCTTTGCGTCCAAAACGAGTACAGATGATTGTTATTTATATCCATTCGAGAGAAAAATACAAGTTTCATTCCTGGACAAAAGTAACAACGATTAAACCAAAAGTTAAGCTTCTATTTATTTAATTTACCTCACTGTCCTGCGCTGTGTTGTAGAGGTTTCTACCACTTGAAAATACGTAAGCTTCAGTAAAGTAAAAACAAGCATCCGCAAAAATAGCAAACGGTTTTTCCAAAGAAAGAGCTTTTTCCACAGAGTTTGAGCTACTCGTTCCTCCCATTAACATAGGCGAACTGTTAAGTGACCTTTCTTAGTGAGATGCAAGATGCCGCGGTGCTTGAAGCGGTGCCCTTGAAGCGTTGAATTATACTGTTTTCAACCGCACAATCGATCCAACTTTGAAGCTTTTCTTGACAAAATCGCTCTTCCTTTCATCACTTGAAAATTCACCTTCCGGAGTATCTTTTGACAAGTTCGTGATTTTTATGCTTTTTACGCGAATTTAAAGAAAAACTTCGATCGAAGAGGATGAAGTTGTTTTGCTCAAAATGAAGAAACCAAGTGAATGTGAAATTACGAGCCGCAGAAAGCGCGCGAAAAATTAAGCCTCGGTTTGGTTTGGGTGTCCCACACCTGGCTTGAGCCTGCGATCAAATCGAAAGCAAGTACATGGTCAGCGGTCAACTTCAAAAAAACAGCTGACCTCGATGAGCCTCATATCGCGAGCTTGATCCCGCGATATGGTCACGTGACACTGGTCAGCGGATACCTTGTTTTGACAGGTGTCAATTGGCTACAAGATGGATGTCCAGTATCAAAGATGTACGCAGGGTGTACACTGTAAACTAGCTGGTCAGCTGCTGGGCTAGGTGGAGTATGGCCGCCATGTTGGATTATTATGATTATTATTAGGATATTATTAGTTATTGGGCAACACCACCGTCGTCGTCGTCGTCGTGCGCGCCCACGAGCAATACCGCTAGCCATTTTTGCCATGAGAAAAGCAGTTGACGGGTTTGTATAGGTACGGTGCTCCGCTTGGCGGCCCTTCGGGCCGCCGGAGCTCCGCTAAAATTTGTATTTAGCGTAGTATTTTGAAGAAAAACCCGTATTTATAGTTGAGAGGCACTGTACTGGTTGTTTACTTAGGTCACAAATTAACCACGCGGTGAGTACTAAAAACAAGGCATGATATTTTCCTGTCTACCGTCATTTGACTTCAAGGTCGTCGTTCGCAAATAAATTTATTCTCTTTCAGCTTTAAAAGGGCATGTTAAGATCAGCAATATGTTGAGGTATGTTGGAGAGAAAAAATTATTTGTGTGAGAGGCGAGCGCTTGTTCAACCGACAGTGTTTCCGGTCACACGTCACTGAACTCGACTGTAAGTAATTTGAATAAATAATTTTTGGCTTCTTTCATATTTCTTGGATTCCAAATATTCGTCTACAGATAACTGCACATTCTATTAGCCTCATAAAAGCTTATTTAATGTAGACTTTTAAAGAAAGACAAGATATCAACGCGTTCAGGAAAATCTCTCCGTGTGAGAAATACTGCGCATCAATCCATGACAGTGTCCCTTTAATAGTGCTTCCTCGTTAAAAATAATTGAGCAGGGACACTTAGTCAGTGAGGCAAGAAACATTTTTGACAAATTACGTATGTATTGGTCTATGCTGTGAATTGACTCTGGTTATTTGCAGAGAGAAAACTCTTCAAAGTTTCACATTGCCAAACATGGGTGTTTTTGCCTATACCTACCATCAATCTTTGGAATGTTATGAAAGAAAAATTCATCAGATTGGTCGGGCACCAGTCGAGCACCAGGTGGTGCATCCTCAAGCTATACAATCGTGGAGAATTTTTCGCCTCTGAAATTCATTGACAGCACCAAGCCGGAGAAGCTCTTTGAACAAAGAAGAAACCTTTTTCCGGAGTTTTGTCGAAGAGTTGCAGGCTTTGATCGAACCAAGCGCCACAAAGAGTTGATGGATCTTGTCGTCGGCGGCGTCTCCCACACCACTGCCTTCCGTTCCCCACTCTTCCTCCTCCTCTTCTTCTGGCCCACTGATCGAGGGCCGGCTGGACATGATGGCCTGTTCCCAATCTGTGGGGGGTCGGGCTCTTGTTTCTTTCGGAGGGGTTCGTTTCAATGCCTTTTTCCCCACTTGCAGCTGCTGTGGCGAAACCTCCCGCCGCCCTCCCCTTCTTCGGTCTTCCAATTCAGCCACAAAGTTGTGGAGATCTGTCACCTTGAAACCGTGAGACAGGGATGTTTTCTTTTTCACAACTTACTGGGGGTCACCCCCGTATTGTGTGATAAGCCGTCTGGCCGTTCGCAAAGCATCCGATTCATTTGTGCCTTTGAGAAAGCTTATCTCCACCGGCTCTCCCCATGTCGGCCGTGGAGTGCGCTCAACATCACTTTCCCGTTCAAAGGTGGGTTCTTCCTTTTCCACCAATGGTGGTGGGGGCGCTGGAAACTCTTCTTCTTCTTCTTCGGATGGCGACGGAGGAGGTGTTTCAGCCTCCTGCCGAAAATCGTCCCAACCGAACGGGTTGATCCTGTCGAGTTCGTCCATGTCATAGTCGGCCCCTTCCACCTCCGGTGCGGGGGCACCAAACTTTTGTCCAACCTGGTCGTGATCGGTTTGAAAAGCTTTTCAGCCTCGACCTGACCAAACTCCTTGGCGATTTTGTTTGTTTTGAATTTCCGGCGGATTTCATCCTCCTGCCTTTCGACCTCAGCCTTAGCTTCTGCCTTCTGTCGCCACTTCTTCAGAGACATTATATAGGAAAATGAAAATTCCAAACTACGATCCCGACGTCGCTGCCACAAACAGTTTCCGGCAGGGGCATCCGGCCATGCCCGACGACGTTTTTCGGATGTTGATCTGTGGGCCAAGCAATTCAGGCAAAACGAACATCCTGCTCCACGTGCTTTACGAGCTGTTGGAGTTTGACAAAGTCTTTCTCTTTTCGAAAAACCTTCACCAAAACAAGTATCAAGCGCTCTTGCGGGACTTTGCCGAAAACATTGACCCCAAGGTCGGTTACTAGGTCATCGAGGCCCCCGGTGACGAAATCATTCCGCTGGAAAAACTCCCGCCTGACAACCAAAAAACAGTCGTGTTCGACGACTTGGTTTGTGAAAAGAACCAGAACGACATCATAAACTATTTCATCAACGGTCGGCACAGAAACTGCAGCGTCATTTACCTGACCCAACAAACATCCGGGACAACTGCAGCCATTTCTGCCTTTTCAGCTTCCTCCCGAGGGAGAAAAAACGAATCGCCGACGAGCGGGGGGTTCACCACAACCTGCTGGACTGCGTCACTGACAAAAAGTTCTCCTTCTTTTACTTCGACAAGCCGCGAAAACTGATGAAAAAAAATTTCGACGAAGAGATATAGCATGGGGGTGTTTGCCAGAAGGCTCGGTTTCTTCCGAAGATTCAGAGCACCAGCCCGCGGCCAAGGTGGTGCTGCCGGCCCCTCCTAGACCACGAGGTTTGCGTGGAGAGAAGGGGGATCCTGGCCCACGAGGCGCTAAGGGACCGCAGGGGCCAACCGACCCGCACGGACCTCAGGGGGCGCAAGGCCCTCACGGAGAAGAAGGCCCACCAGGTACAGCAGGCGCGCGAGGACCAACAGGTCCGCAAGGGCTGAAAGGTGACCGTGGGAATGTTGGGCCCAAAGGGGACAAAGGCGACAAAGGCGACAAGGGGGACAAAGGTGATGCCGGCCCCCGCGGCATTCAAGGGCTCAGAGACCCACAGGTCCCGCAGGGGTTGCAAGGGCCACAAGGCCCCACCGGTGCGATGGGGGCTTTTCTGAAACTCGACGGGAGCACACCAATGACCGGCAACCTGGACATGGTGGAGAATCTCATCACCAACATGGGTTACGCCAAGAACACCCTCGATGCTGTGAACAAAAGCCTTCTTGATTCGGAAATCGCAGGGTGTTTGAAACGCGATGTGTCCAACCCAGCGTGGGATGATTTGAATATGGATGGAAATGCCATCATCAATTTGAAAGACACCGATTCCAACACACCCGCCGAAAACGCCGTCAACAAAAAATATGTGGACCAAGGGCTGCAAACCAAAATTGACAGGATATGCGCAACAAGACTTGAACATGAACAACAATGCAATCGTGAATCTTGCGCCCCCCTTCTACCACGGTGACACGGCGAACAAAGAGTATGTAGATGAGTATTTTCTCCGAAGAGACGGAACAAGTCCAATGTATGGGACCTTGAACATGGGACAAACTACACGAACCTTCAGCGGCGCCAACGCGCCATACACGAAAACCCTCGTTCAGCTGCATCAGTGGAGCACCAACGCACCTAACTACATTTACCTGGATCTGCACGGCTCAACTTCTGGCTCAATCACAGGCCACCTCGTTGTTTATGGGGTTTCTGGGTATGTTTCCAGCGTGGACACGGGTGTCTTTGACACAGTTTGGACTGTCGACAATGGAATGATGACCATGCAAACCGACTTGAATTTGAATTACAAAAATGTTCGCAACGGTAGTCTGAAGTTGTTCCGCAGGACCGTTGGTGGGGTAGTAATGGGAACCGCCCTCGACCTGGGTGGGTTTTCCCTTTATCAACCGAAACTGGGTGATGATTTGGATTTGGACGGGCGCAATGTGAAAGATGGGCGCGCAACGTTGTTTGGTGGAACAGACGGGCAGATGACGTTGCAGAGTGACCTGAACCTGAATGGTCAATACGTGGTCGATGGGAACGCGTCATTGTTTGGTGGAACAAACGGGCAGATGAGGTTGAGAAAGATCTGGACATGAACAGTTATTTGATTCGCCAACCAAAGTTGGGTGGAAATTTGAATTTGAATAACAACGCGGTTTACAACAACGACACCCTTTTATTCAGATACAGCGATGGAGTCATTCACTTCTCAAAACCTGTGTACTGGCCAGGTATGGTTTATCAGATGGACAGTGCTGTTGTTGAGGGAGTTGATAATAAACACCAGTGGTTCTTTCTCCCTCTGCCGGCGCCAAGCGTACCATTGCGCCTTTTCTATACTATTCGCTAGAGGGTGCTGTTGTCTCAGGAAATGAACGGCCCTGTGTCTGTTGAGTTGAAAGATGACCAAAACCGCACCATTTCCACCCCCGCTATTCTCAAGGTGGTTATCAAACAGCGATTTTCATTCCCCTGGGCGTGTAGTTACCCGAAATACTGCCTCAATTTCATGCCGCATGAAAGGCATCTGGAGTCATATGAAGGCACAAGCTAGATTCATTCTTTCAACAGAATAAAAATTCTCCTTTTCAATATAATGCCTCCCACCGAACCCAAGCTCTGTGTGTTCGACTTCAACCACATCGACCCCTCCCTTGAACGGGACACCGTCGAGATGTTGAAGAAGCTTTACGCTTTTTATCGCAAAAAACATTGGGGGTACGACAGGCTCTTCCGCTCCTTTCAAAGGAAAAACCTGTTTTGCAATGTCGTGGCGGGCAAGGCCATCATATCTTCTGCAGTCGCGGGAGGCATTACCTTGAACCCGATTGTGTTTGCCACTTTGACGGGTTTCGGCCTTGTGGTCAAAGGTGTGGCAAGCTTCAAAAAATACGACAAAAAAGCTGAGAGGGCCAACTTCGCCTAGGTTGAGTACAAAAAAATTCTGGGCGCAATCCGCTGCCACCTCAGGGGTGAGACTTTCGATGAAAAAGCCTTTCTCGACAGGCTGAAAATGGTTGACGACTTCATCAGTGACCACTGCATGGAAATCCCTGAAAAAATCCAAGCGAAATACGCCAAACGTTTCGTCGCGGAGTAAGGCCGCATCACGTTGTTTGATTCACAAGCCCCACCACCATTCAAGGAACCTGTCTTTCGCTCAGCTCTGTGTTGCCGGGTGTATTTTTTCGACGGCAAGAATGAGGTGTGCGAGAATTTCTTTTTTGTGCGGCCAGACTCCTTCTGGAACCACTTGAAAGTAATCGCGCAGAAAGCAAACGTCATTCACCGACTTGGGAAAGGAAAACTCCCTGAAATCACGGAGAAGATTTCCCAGAAACTTCCACCGCAGTGGGTAGCAGAGTTCTTGCCCGCCATCCGAAATGGTGTTGACGGTGTCGAATATTCTGTGTTTCTCGAGAATTTTGCGAAGATGGGTGAGTGAAACAGGGTTGGCTGTCCACCCCACCTCCTCCCTGGTTTTGGTTGGTGTGCCGAGCTCCTCAACTTTTCCACAGCTCCGACACACAAGCTCGAAAGCAACGAAATCCTCAATCATTCTTTCGCCACAACATTCGTGTGCGTTCGCTATTATGCCCACCTCCTCCCTGGTTTTGGTTGGTGTGCCGAGCTCCTCAGGTTTTCCACAGCGCCGACACATGAGCCCGAAAGCAACAAAATCCTCAATCATTCTTTCGCCACAACATGCGTGTGCGTTCGCCATCTTTCCCACTGTTTTATATGTTCCATGGAAAAAACTCCTGCCTTGCAGAAACGCCTTTCAAAAATTTTTTACAGCCCGAAAGGTTATTGGAAAAGGTTTGCCGCAGTGAAAAAACTGGCCCAAACCGCAAAAGTTTCGGAGAATGTTGCGAAACAATGGTTACAAAGGCAGTCGCTTTGGCAGATCTTTCTTCCCGCGCCGCGGCACGTTCCTCGGCGGAAGTTTGGTGTGCCAACACCCAACTCGGCGCACCAAGACGACCTGCTCTTCATGCCGCACGACAAAGTGGGGCGAAAACTTTCAAATACACGCTGACTGTGGTCGACGTGGCCAGCCGCCTCAAGGCAGCTAAGCCTCTGACCTCGAAAAATTCTCACGAAGTTGCCCGGGCATTTGAGAAAATTTACAAGCGCGGCCCTCTCAAATGGCCAAAGCTGCTGCAGGTGGACCCGTGGCGGGAGTTCATGGGGGCTGTCTCCAGAGTCATGGAGGCGCATGGAACGGGCATTCGTCGTGGATATGTTGAAATTCTCCGCGACCAGGCGATTGTGGAACGCTTCAACCGCACGCTTGCCGAGCGTCTGTTCGGGCACCAATACGCGGTCGAAATGCGTTTTCCAGAGGGGGTGCGGTCTGTTGTGTGGGTGGCCAGGCTTCAGAGGGTTGTTGCTGCGCTCAACAACCAGACAACGCGGCTGACAGGTTTGAAACCCGCAGAGGCGATCCGAAAACAAACTGTTTTCCCACAGCCCGCAACTCCCTTTTTCAGACCTGTTGGTGTGGCCGAAAAAACCCTCCCCCTTGGTGTGAAAGTGCGCTATCTGTTCCAACCTGGGGAGTTGGAGGGAGGCACACGAAGAGCCACAGATCCGGTCTGGTCCTTGCAAACTTTCACGGTGGACAGGGTCATGGTGAAAGCAGGCCAACTTGTTATGTATTTCCGACGGGCCAAAACGTAGCTTCTGCGCGAAGAGTTGATGGTTGTCCCCCCAGACACCGAGTTACCTCCAGCCAACCCTGGTTAGTGAGGGATGTGAAATTCGATGGGTTCTGTGTGAATCCCGTCCGGCAGCACCCACCGTTTGTCGTAGTACGCGCTCAGGCCCGCTTCTGTTGGTGGTACGTAACCATCTGCCCTCCTTTCAGGCGGAAACCCCGGTTCGCCGCCATGTCTTTGTGTCCCTCGAGTGCCCCCTTGAAGCGCAGCCAAGTGACTTTGTTTTGTCTCTTCGACATCCCCTTCGTGCTGAACTTGGCGTGTTCCTCAGAACCGTCGACGTCCACGAAATAACACTTCAAGCAGGTCGCAATCATCCGCCGGCCTTCGCACTCGAGTTTGAAAAGTCCAGGTGTGCGCCTGCTCCACTTGTCCCACGCCAGCCAGTTCTCTTTGTCCACCTCAAATTCTGCCCGCATTTCTGGTTTCACGACATCTTCCAGCTTTTCGCCGCTGGTCGCCATGTAATTGCTGTCGGTGTCCATCTGGATCAACTCGAAGTCTTTGCGGTCGACGAACTTGTCCAGGAAGTCGTAGTAGAACTCCAGCATCCGCAGCTTGGCCAGCTGGTACACTGCAATCCCGACTTGGAAAGGCCTTCGGAATTTGATCTGCGGCTTCCGGCTTTCCAGCTCGTACGCGTCTCCGATTTCGTTCAGATCCTCGAAGAACGGGCTGCGCAGGGCTCTGTCGACAACTTTCTCGTCACGGGTGTAAATTACGTTCGTTTCCCGCTCCACCACTTCAATCATCTTCCCGTAAGTGCTGTTTCCCAGTAGCTTGAATATGTCGGCGAGGAGCGCTTTGCTTTTGTCCGTGTCGCCTGTCCGCCGGGCGGTGGTGACTTCTTCCACAAACCAGGTGAAGGGTTTGGCGGCCTGGTAGTCAATGGTGCGGTGAACTGCTGTGATCACAACCCCGTGGTCGACGTACCATTTCAACAGGGGGGCGAAGACCAACATTTTTTCCGCGGCCAGCGCGCCCACCAGCTTTTTCCCGTCTGAGCGGCTTCTGCCGGGGCGCCGCAGGTAATCCAGCATGTGTTGTGGGACAGCTTCCGTGGGCACCTGCTGGTTCACGAAGAATGGACACATCTCCTCGAATTTCGGCCACAGCGGTCTGGGAATCTCGATGTCCACCTCTGCGAAACCAAGCCAGGTCCCCGCTTCAAGCTTTCGCGTGAGGCCTGGCGCCTCTCTGATCGGCTCTTCGAAGTGTACGACCCTTTCCTTTCCGCAAGGCATGTCTTGCAGCATTGTCGAGAGGTACAAAGCGTTGGCGTGGTACCCCACGATTTTCCGGCATGGATGGGGGCTCGGGACTTGGTGACTGCGGATGTTTGTTTCCCCCACTTCGTGGTGCCTTCTGAAAACGATGCATGGCCCACAAAACACCGCGCCCGGCGTCCACAGCTCGGTGCCTCTTTCGACCGCCCCCCCGAGGAGATAATGCATGCTGACCCCAGGGATCGACGCCGCGTCTTTCAAAATGTCAATGCCTTTGTCCGTGTAGAAACTCCGCATTTTGTTCAGGGCCTCCAACCCCGGCGCCACGTCCAAGTTGTAATACCACAGCCAATCTGCGAAGGTCCGCATACCCTTTTCTCGGAACAAGGGTTGGCACCTCGTATATTCATCCAGCGTCAGCACGCACTGACAATGCAGTTTGGAATACCACTTGGAATAGGTTGGGAGCTCTTCGTAATCTAGTTTGTCGGGCGTGTCAAACCATTCGTATGGGAACCATGATTTTCACCCTCACACTCGAAAGCTTTTACCCATTAGTCGTAGCTGGTTCCTTGGCCAAGGTAGTTGACAATGTCGAGAAATCGAAATCTAGGTGTGGTAATGTACATAATCTTGTTGGCTTTTTTCGCGACGATGGGCTTTTTGGTCATGTCGGATAGCCTCCCCACAAAGTGGTTTCTGATGAAATTCAAGTCGTAATTTCCAGAATTGAAACCGAGGGTCGGGACCTGGTTGCACCACTCTTCGATAACCCCCTGCTGCTTTTTGGGAAGGAACCCAAAGTTGGAAGGTAGGAACTCGACCCGCACTGTCGCTCGAATGTTTCTTCCCCTCCGCTCCAACTCTTCAACGAAGCGTTGAATCAGAACGGAAGGGTCTTTATCACAAATGTGTGTGAGCTCTGGTTCCAGTGTGTCTCCGATGGAAACGGAGATCGGAACATGCACGTTTTCGATCGTCAGGGTTTCTGTGGGGGCCTTCCGACGGTTGCAGTCTCCAAAGGCTTCG
Organism: Pachyseris speciosa; assembly: GCA_016490735.1. Taxonomy (NCBI): domain Eukaryota; kingdom Metazoa; phylum Cnidaria; class Anthozoa; order Scleractinia; family Pachyseridae; genus Pachyseris; species Pachyseris speciosa. The sequence goes on along the minus strand of JAEMWC010000084.1, from coordinate 351,953 downwards.
AAGTCGTAAATGATCGCGTGGGGGTAGCTTTTTGTGAAGGGCTCGGGCAGAAGGTCGCCCCGCAAAGGTCCAACTTCGCACCCCCACTTCTCCACAACTTCGAAGCCAGCCTCACGAAGTTGCACGGTACGTTTTTGTGTGGCTTCAAACCGCGATTCCAATGTTATCTTGTTGCCATTTCTCCCCCTTTCGATTATCACTCTGCGGTTTTCTGGGTGACACCTGCGGCATCCGTGAAACCAACAACCATGAAACTGAAATATGGTCTTGGTTGTGGGTTCGAACCCATCCACTGGTGCTCCCTCAATCCAACACTCACCCCCATGCCCACACATTGCGTGGTGAATGTGGGTTTTGTGTTTGCGCGCCTCTTGTTCCAGCCAGCGTGTGGCGGTGCGCGAAAAGGGGACCTTTGGAAAGAACGCCCTCTCGAAACATGTTTGTTTTGTCTCAAGTTGCAACGCGTGCCCTTCGAAAACCCCAGTTGTCAGAATGTTCCTTAGCTGGTTGGTTGGGTTCCGCCGGAGGTACGACACCGCGTTTCCTTCAACTTCCTCAGGCTCGTAAACACGGACGCCAAGCCACTGCGAGGCGGGCAAGCCCCGGTTGAAATGACTTTCGATCTTGTCCAACTCATCCAGTGACGTTCCGTGACAATCGTTTGGGGGGGGGGGGGCTGGAAGTTGGAAATAACTCTGAGCCAACTCGCGGGCTTTGTTGGTGCTTCTGTCCGGTCTTGCCTCACGGTGTACAGCCAAGCAGCGCCAGAAACAGAGGTTGTCTTGAAAAGTGCGCGATCATCGACGATCATGGACCGTCCGTGGGCCAGGTTGCTCAGCCAAGCTGGCAGCGGTCCCGTGCCAAACAGCGGCTGGCGGTCAAGCACAGCCTTGACATCCACTCGATAGAAATCTTCAAACACCCATTTCACGTTCTGGCGTGGGATTTTTCGAAGCTCCAGACGCGCCTTTTCCCTTTTTCCTCAACCAACGCACGGCCTCCTGCAGGGAGTGAAACCAAGGGGGAGCCGTTCTCGACATTGTCGGCGTACACCATGAGCGAACTGTCCTCGATGTTGCGCAACCGAAAATTATTTGTGTATCTCAAGTAAAAGGTTTTGTTGACGTTGTTTGGTATTTTTTCTATGAGGTTTGCTGTTTGGTCATTTTCCAAACCGTCATTAACACGCCAAAGAATGTAACGCCTCCCTCGACTATCCTCCTCAACCCCAAATTCTGTTTGACCCAAAGACAAAAGATCTTGCTGATAATTGGCTGCAGTTCGCCGCCTTTTGACTGGTGTTTCAAACTCTCGCAGCAACTCGGCCAACTTCTTTTGCTTTGCAGTTCTTCGCCGGGGCGGGGGTGAAGGGTGGGGTGGCTGGTACTGGCGAAGAATGGGGGAGGGTGCCGTACTGCACGTTGGGGGTAACCGTTTCTGCAAAGGTAACCAACGGACCGCCCACCACTCCTCCCAACACCCTTCTGTGGGGAGGAGGCACTGGCTGCACAGTGTTCGCAAACACACTGTCCAAAAAGGCGAAGAGCGCCCCCAATCAATCTCATCTTCCGTTGGCTTCGAGTTGGTCCCCAACCTATATAATGGGCCGTGATTTTTTCTTTGTTTGGCCTCCTCCTCTTGGGTGGTTTGCACACTGCGGCTTTTCCCCATTGCTGATGGTTCGTGGATACCCCCCGCCCCCCTTTCTCTAATACCCGCACCCTCTTGCTGACGGTTGGCCCTCTCTGCGGTTTGTTTTCCATCTTGGTTACCATGCACCCACCTCTCTCTAATTGCCCGCGCGGTGGTGCGGGTTGGTGCGGGGTTGTTCAACCTTAGTAGTATATGCGGCGTCTGACAAATACAACCGACCCTGGCACCCTCGTCGCTTCGCTCCTCGGGTGCGGGGCGAGGTGGTATTTGTCAGACGCCGCATATACTACTACATATCAGCTCCAAAATGGTGCAAGAATTAAATGCAAATCTTACCTCGCAAACGAGCAGTCTTTTTCAACTGAATCCTTTATTTAGAGAATAAAAATTACAAAACAGTTCTTCTGCTTCCAAATTAAAGATGAACTTTGGGGAAAAAGGCAAAAAGAGCTCTCTCAGCTCCCTTTTTATCAGCAACCTCAACTACACAGCCAAACAGCAAGAATTTGACCCCATTGCAACCCGGGAAATTCCAAATATCATTGAGTGGGAAAGGCTCCTCCAAAACAATTTACTGTTTTCTTGTAAGTCTCTTACCAGGCTTCAATACCGCACCAAGAGTTGTCTAGGCACTTTCAACTTTCAATGAAACTTCCACTCGTGAAGCCAGCTTAGTGAGACAAGGCCCATTTGCTTTTAGGCCCCTTGCCCATGAACAACAAACCGTTAGCAGTTTGTTGCATTCACAGTGCCAATAAGCAGTTCTTTGGAATTGGCAAGGTGTAAGTCTTCGCAGCCCTTGATGATGAGCTCCAGCACCAGCAAATGACCTAAAACACAGTAATTTAGGGCAATTTTGACACTTTCCAGGGTACATTCTGCAATTGATTCGGCTGACCAGAGAGTGAATTCAAATGAGCGGAGTATAGCCACGTGACCAGCAGTCATGTGACAAGATACATGCATAACAATACCCAGTCTTCCATCAAAATCTTTGGAGAAATAAGAGTCTTAATATATCCACCCCCTAACTCACTTTTAGCAAAAAACTTATGGTTTCCTCATATGGTCTTGAGTGGAAGACCACATTAATAGAGATTATGATAAGTATCTCTTCGTTTTTTTATTACCTCAATGTCAAAATAAGAGTCTTCATGACTTGGATTGTGTCAGAGGATTATGAATCTTGTCCTTTAACACCGTTGTCTTGGTAAGTTTCTTAAGTTGATAGGTTTCGCGTTCCACCAGTTAGCACCAACTCGAGAAAAGGAATTTATTTTCACTTCGTTTAATTTCTAGAGCTATTCTTTAGCGTAAATGTTTTCTGTAAGCCTTTAAGTGTACTTTGGTCATGTTTGTAGATTACACAAGCTGCAGTGATTAAATCACCAACGTCCATCAACTGATGTTTGAGGGTTTTTATTCCTTACCACCGTGAGAACTGAAAACAGTGCATACACGTTTCGGTAAGGTTACTCTATAGATAAATTTAATACGCTCGGTCACGAAGGAAGGTAAACGTTCTTGCAACAAAGTTTAAAACCAAAACTTTTTAAAATGGTCTTCAATTCACAAATGTGACAGCTATCTTTAAAAACACAACAACGCTTTTAAGTTCTGGTACATGTTTCGATGTTTCAAACATCATCTTCAGCCAAATGAGTACAGTAGTAAACGATTTCAAGACTATGAGTATATATAACGATTATACGATGCTTCTTTATAAATTCAAACGTACATGTAAACAAATTAAACTAACCAATAATATCACAGAAACCAAAACGGATAATAACGAGAACAGCATTTCACCGACCACATGCTATGGTAAAGTTGTATGTCAAAAAATTGATCGCAAATTGTTGAGAAATAATTGGGAAATATTCTGATACCATGTTCAAGAAAGCAAACAAAAAATTGTGGGAGTATCGATCCAGGTGTTTAAAAATAACGCAACCATTTTGAGCCACCTTTTAAGGTCAACTTAAAAGGTCACCTTTAGGGTCACGTTTTAAGTCAATACGTAAAAATTTGTTATCTTATCTTTCTGTAAAATTCAAAGTCGTTGTTGTGTATCTAAGACTTACTGTGACCTTCCTGCTGTCGAGCATTTGGCAATTTCTTATCTTAAACATTGAAGTATGATTGATAATAAATACACAAATCGTCCGTTCAGGCTAGTATCCTTTCAGAATTTGTGGCAGTGTTGTCACAAATAATTGCATATCGGGCTACACGTACTCAGGCAAGTCACTAATCTAGACTAAGAGTAGAACCGATGGCAGTCTTTTCATGGAACGCGAGACGTCACAGGCAGGAGTGATAAACTCCCTCTGTCGTCTACATTACAACGAGTTCTGCACAAGTTGAGATAACGTGATCAACAGTTGCTTGGGATCTATTGCATACACGGTAATGTGAGCCTTTTTTGATGTGATAATAGTATGCTCCGGTAGGAAGGGTTTGGTTTTGCGCTGCTATTATCAGGCCGGCCCCTATATTAACTGCTGATTAAAGAAAGATGTGAAAGAACATAGCAGTTGTAAAATGACCATCCCCCAGTTGGCCTGTTAGCTCGGTTGGTAGAGCGCTGCACCGGTATCGCAGAAGCCATGGATTCGAATCCCGTACAAACCTGAATTTTTTGAAGGTTTCTTTTCGCGCCTGATCAAATACCGTTAACAAATACAAGCGTCTTTCACTTCTTCGTTTGTAAAACCCGGCCGCTGTTCAATATCTGGTTCTCTTTATATTCATATTCAGTTTAGAACTCTAACAATGACGGAAAATGAACGGTTATTAGGAGCTTCCCGCCACACTGTTAGTGAACATTCTGTCCCGACTCCCTATGAATACGTTAAGGAAGTACTTGATATTGTTCTCTTCCATTTATTCTCAAGGATTAATCATAGTGAAAAACCTTTAACAATTAAATCACATGAATATTTATTACCTCTTATAACAGAGTATCCTTTCATAAAAAAAAAACTGCCATTCGGTTTCTTTCGCAAACCACTCTGTTACAGCTCTCTTAAACGCATGAGCTAAAGCCTGGTTCACACTAGCGACATTGACATAGGCATAATAACAAAAGGAAAAGATCAGTTTCATTCTTATGTCGTTATGGTCATGCTGTTATGTTGCTAATATTTCATTACATCCATGTGTTCACACTGGAAAAATAAGGTCCGTTTTACGTCCAGACAAGAGACTACAATTGGCAATTGTATCCTTAATTAGGCGGGAAACAAAGGAAAGGAGAGAGGTCTGTCTTTCTTTCGGACGCATTGCGCTTATCATGATGTTCGAGTCTATTTGTTTGTACAAAATATCCATAGACCCTGTCAACACATGTCCCTTTAAATTTCCGAACTACTTTACAGCTAATCCATTGACAGCAACAATAATAATAATAAAATTAGAAAAGAAAAAAGGCAAAAGTTGCCCCTACTAGGAGTCGAAGCTGGGTTATTTGCATCAGAGGCGGTGACAATGATCATTACACCATATATGCGCAGCATAGCTAAAGAGGTTAAAATAGGATATTATTACAATTACTCTGTTTAAAGGCCTCATTTGAGGCTTTTGTTGCACTTCCAATTGGTCGTAGTTATTCATTGGCCCCAACTGGGGATTTTGTTGGTTATTTGTATTGGATAACACTTAAAATTTCTTATTTATCTTTATTAACACCTTCTATCTCTACCTATGCTATGTATTAGCCTTTCGTAATTCGTCAGTAGCAAGAAGATCAGTTATTTTGCCTATGAGCAGAAAATTATTTGCAGCAAAATCACAGCAAAAACGGTAATGCACAGAAGCAGACCATTATTTGTTGGCAGTTATTTGAAGGTCTCGTGGTAGGCTCTTGGCCAGTGAAAAAGAAAGGGGAAAAGTACCGAATGATACTTTATCGTATTTGTGAAATGAAAAAATAGATTTAATGAAAGGATTGCTTTATGATTCAGTAATTGGACATGTATGCCAAAATATCGTAAGTTCCAGAGGATAGAGTGCATATGCCAATAATTTTCAGTCACTGATGAAGCGTGATTATGGCGACAGGACGTTTTCGTTCTCCAAAAACTGAGAAGGAAGAAATTGCCTTGTTGTATGAGACAGTACCTGAAAAAAATACAAATATAATACAAAATGGGCGGTGAACGTTTTAAATGCCTGGCAGAACAAAAATTCACAGCTGAAATAGATGAAGGGAACGGACTTGAGTCAACCGATGTCGAGGAACTATCAGTCCCAGTTGAGTACATGTCCACAAAAAGGTCAAACTTCTGGGTATGAAAATTCATTTGTCAGGTAGCGAACCAAAGTGGGGAACGCTACCCTTCTGAGACGTTTTACCTACTTGTTTGCAGCATTAACCGACATTTAGGAAATGTTCAGAAAGTAAAGTTGACGGGTTAATCAAATTAAATTCATGATGAAAATATGTCTACTGTGTTTTGCATTTCAATCAGTAGAGATCTGTATCAAAAGTTAATGAATACTAATTAAACAACCACAGAAATCACCTCAAAAAGGGAATCAGCAGTTGTGAAATTACAGAACATTTTCTACATAATAAACGAATACATAACTTTGATAATAACGTGATCAGCACAATAATAGAGCAGATCAGAAAAGAAAATATAAGCAATGAACAGAAAAGAGAGCTCCTTAGACACCGGGAGATAGTCTTGCAAAAGAAATCAATCCCATGCAGCCAAATGGACTTAAGAAACGAACTGGCTAACCATCCAATATCAGTGATCTTTACACAGTTTTGGGTACAGAAAATATTGTCAACAAAACATTGCATTGAAAAAAAAAAAGAAATAGTGATGCGTACGTTCCCTCAAAGATTCTTGGCGAAGGTGAAGAAATTAGCAAGTAACAAACATATCTCGTAGTAAGCTACAAAAATTGCTAAGCAGTTTTGACCACAGAAAACACAAAAAAGAGCACGAACTTGTTTAGTCAGTTAGCAATCACTCGGAACGCGGATCTGCATAATAGCGCACTCAAAAGCTTTCCTTGGCTAAGCAGACACAAAACCCTAAAGTGGCTTGATAGTTTTACTGTTACTGTCCACCGAGGAAGCTTGTCCAATTAAAGATTCTAAGCGGCAAAAAATTATCCAGTTGTAAAGATGAAAGCGCTTGGGAAACCACAAGAGCTTACAGACAGACCCTCACAGACCCGTCCGCTATAAAATCAAAGCCAACCAACACATTTCGCCTTTTTAACATCCAAACACTGATTCTTACGGTTCGAAATAAAAACTCGAGAATTAATCAAGTTCAACTTCGTTGTTTGCAGTCTTTGGACGAAGATCTGTAACTATTTCAAATGAAGTGTGAAGTGCGCTAGTTTTTGACATTTTCTTGACATCTTTCTGACAACTTTCTGTCACTTTTTGACATGTCTACATGCATTTTATTGGTTTTATCCCTCGAGAGGCCCGGTTCAAACGTCGAACTTTTCATGCGCCGAATCAAATCATTTAATTCGGCACATGAGAAGTTCGACGTTTGAATCAATTAAATTCGACGAATTTGATTTGCGTCGACCCAACTATTAAATTCGACCGGCTTGGTCGAATTCGACCGGCTTGGTCGAATTTAATAGTTGGGTCGACCCAAATCAAATCGTCCAAAATAATTTCCTGTTTATTCCTTTGTATGCTACGGCGTGGTCATCATAAGAAAAAAACATCTCTGAGAAATAACAGGACAGCACGCTTTTGTTTCTTGCTACAGCGTTCCATCTTGGCGGGTAAGCGAGGCTGTATCAAAAATAAGACGCGAACCATTTATACGAGATCTTCGCGTCTTATGTAGGACGCGAAGGTATAAACGGTACAGTTCGCGTCCTATTTAAGGTGGCCGAACACAGTTTTCGCGCGCGCTCTCCAGTCTTTGGTGCTGATGCGAGGCAGCGTGTGCACAAAGATAAGACAACAACAAACATGGAGCCGAATTAAGAGTGATGAGTTTTTTGTTCTAAGGCGGTTTTATATGAGACATTTTTCTTCTTAAAATGGTAGTGTGTTGTGTGTCTTGTCAGAAAAAGTCAAATTTGGCAGGTTTTTCAGAGTTACCGTCAGAACCGTGAGAACCGACTGAGAACCCAATTAAATGCAGCGCATGCGTAGTTAGTTAAAAAATTGAGATTGAACTCTTTCAGGTCCAGTCTCCGAAATACGCGTATTTCTCGAAAACGGCCCGTTAGAATTTCACGAAATTTGGCAGGAAAATACTTCAGGAAACAAGAAAGTAGGTTATTGCAACAATTCTGAAATTTAACAGAGGAAATTGTAAATAATGGAGTTATCTTTCAAGGACAGATAGCTAAAAATCGGTCTGTTAAAATATCATTAGAATAGTGTCTACATGTGAGTAACCACTGAATTTTCCGCAAATATAAAAAAACCCGATTATAAATTGATGTTTATATCCAGTCACGTTACCATGGCAACAGCGCACACGTCAGCGTAACTATCAAAATTCGAAAGTCTATCCTTTTAACTCATGTCCTGCCAATTCTGGGGACCTAGAGTTCAACGGTTTCAGAATAAAAAGCAAATGCTACACATGTGTCAAAAACTGTGTTCGGCCACCTTAAGTCGCGTCTTAGATAAGACGCGTCTTATTTCCTCCCGTATAAATGGCCCTATTGTCTTCCAAGTATCGGTTTCCATGGGTATTACCTTGTTCCATCTTTTCATGCCAGTTTCCTCGTCCATGTAGGTTTTATTAATCAATAACCAGTAGAAGTCTTTCGATTTTGTTTTAGTTAAATTTAATTTAACACCAGGTTCTAGACAAAAAGAAGTTGGATCGAAAGCAAAATCGTTTGATTCTTCTGCCGATAGTTTCTTACTAACTGATTTGGCGAGTAGATGCTTAGGGATGGCATTGATGACCTGATAAAACGGTAAAAACTTTGTCCTTCTTAAACGGTATTTGCTTTGCAAGTCGTTAAAGGATAAAAACGTCCATAAGAATCCAGAAGGTCCATAATTGAGATTATTCGTCTGGAAAACCATTCTTTGTTGAAGAAAGGTTTTCCTCCGATTAAAATATCTTTGTTATTAATTAAAATTGTTTCGCACATGTTGTCATGGTTATAAAGTGCCTTAAGTTCACTGAAATATAAGAGAATAAAATATAAGAGAATATCCTTGTAAAGGTTGGTAGGTTTTCAATGAATTTAACATGGTAATTACAGCTTAGAATAAATTCTAGGCCTCCATGTCTCTTAAAGAAATGGTCGGGTACAGTCTTCAGTTTTGGTGACCTTGGCCTTTTTGGTGATAAAGACCAACCCTTCTTATCTTATCCCTCTTGTTCTTCCACAAAAAACCAAATAGTTTTTTTAATAGTAGGAGTAACATAATTTGGAGCGTCAACGTTGGATGCAAAGTAAATAAGTTGAGATATTCCCAATGACTTAATTATCATTACTCGTCCAAACAGGGTCAGATCTCGCATTCTCCATATGTCCAGGTTGGTTTGCAGCTTTCCGATCTTAAGATCAAAGTTCGAATGATCATTCCCCTTTTTGTCATACGATAAATGAACGCCTAAAAATCTTGTTGGGCAGCTGACCCGCTTGAGGCCCAAAGGTTTAGCTTTATTGTTAGCCGATCTTCCTAACTATGGGGCGCCGTTTGTAAATTTATTATTTAGACTAAATTCATGCCGTTTTTTTTTCCCTTATTAATAAATAAGGCTATGTCTTACAAAATTATATACATATCATGAAGTTAGGCAAAGCAGTCGTAAATCTGTTATTTATAAATAA
>JAEMWC010000084.1:272500-340000 GCA_016490735.1 Pachyseris speciosa | reverse complement strand
GAACACTGCTTTCATAATTGTATTTTATTCTTAAGAACGGTATTCCTTTTAATTAGCTGTCTTGGAGTCTTTCTCTCCCCTCCCCTGAGGTCCCCCACCGCCATGTCAACAGGCCCTAATGAGCTCGCAGTTTGTCTGGCTGTCCTAAGTTTTTTATTTCCGGCCTGTGCACATGGAGGTGGGGGACCCCAGGAAGGTGAGGTCCCCCACCTAGGTGGGGTTACCAATCTCTCCATACAATCTCTCTTCATTTCTCGAACGCGTTCACATGTGATGTGGGGTACCTCACCGGTCAGCAAGGGCAGGTAACCCGCTTAGCTGGGTTGAGTTTTCTCCATGTTAATCACAGGGTGCAGAGGAGTTCTGTTCGATCGTACACTAATTCCAAAATATGTTTACTTTGCACGATAAAGATTGTCGAAATGAAATCCTTCTGATTTGTGAATGTTTTCTGCTTCCATATCCTTCTATATCCCCCGATCTTGTCTCTTTCTGGTACGGTTTCAGCACTGTTTATTTGCATGTACCGCGGACCAAAGTACTGTGGGCGCGCACGGTTACAAAAGGTTGGCTTACAGTACAAGAAGAGTAAAGGGAGGAAACCGATTTAGGCTCAATTTTTCGATCCCTGTAACTAACACGAAATTCAATGAAAAGGCCTCATTTTTCGTATATGGTTTGGAATTTTCACTTTTTAGCCAAATTGAACAAGAATTCTGTTGAAACGGTCCGAAAACTAACATTTTTGGCAAAGGAGATTTACGGCCTCATCACACCGCTAGCGTTCAATGTGCACCGCAACAACTGGTGACGGAAATGAAGTATAGTGTGTTGCGACCTCGAAGAATAAACGTGTTGGAAGTACTCGCTGGCGGTCTCTATTTGTGTTTCGGGGTTCTACAATAAGCGACAAGGATCGTTCTTTTTCACTCGCGGTTTCGTGGAGGTATTTGTCGAGATTTTTCTCTTTCAACGGCGGTTTATAAGCGGCGCGAGATGAGCCGAGCTAACGCTAGTGGTTCAACCAGCGAGTCGGGAGGTGTTGGAAGCGTTTCTGTTTCCCTAGGTGTCGGTTCGTTAGAAGCACTGGTACGCAGACACTTGATGACTACTTCGTTCCAAAGGCAAACTTACGTTTGAGAGGCACATGTTTCTGCAGATTGCACAGGAAGTCAGTGAAACCGTTGATCAGTTTGTTTGTTGGCTTCGTCAGCGTGCGGTTAGCCGTGACTTTGGTGCCCGGGCTTCGGTGATAGAGAAGACCACTATATTCGAGATCATGTCATAGACATGTGAACATTCGACACATGCGTCGGACGTTTTCAGAAAAGGAGGAGACTTTGATGCTCGAAGGTTTGCTGAGAATTATCGAAGCGTGAGAATTGTTCTAATTATTACTTAGCTATTGTTTGAAGGGTATATGTTGTGACCTCGTAGAATAAACGTGTTGTTAGTATTTGCTGGCTATCCAGTCTGTCTAGCTCAATTTGTGTTTCTCTGGTTGAAGGTTTCGATTTTTTTTTTGCCTGCGGTGGGTTTTCCTTGAGTGGAGCTGGCCTTTTGAAAGACAAACTTGCCTTGTTTTTATCCTTCCCCAACGGGAGATTACTCTCCCGTTTCCGGTCACTGCCCACTTCCGTCACCAGTTATTGCGGTTCACATCGACCTAGTCACGTGACGCTTGTTTCCTCCCCCTACTCTTCTTTTACTCGGCACTTCGTGCCTCGTTCGGAAAGCTTCGCTCTCCGATTACCGAATCTTAGTCGTTGCCCTTCGGGCAAAGATCATATGCGCCCGCGGCCAGCGTCAGTTCGACGCGGTATATGCAAGTAAACATGGCGGAAAGCCATACGAGAGAGACAAGATCGGGGGATATAGAAGGATATGGAAGCAGATAACATTCACAAATCAGAAGGATTTCATTTCGACAATCTTTATTGTACAAAGTAAACATATTTTGGAATTAACGAGGTGAGACTTTGTCGTGTATGATCGAACAGAACTCCTCTGCACCCTGTGTGAATGCTGGAGGTGGGGTGGGGTGATATTCATCCGGGCAATTATCTCCGAATTCTTTTGTCAATATACGTTCTTAGAGACCACACGATAGCATTTTAAACCTCACCCCAGCGCCCCGGGGTTGCATGTGAAGCCTAGCTAGCTTTTTTGGACTACGGGTAGGTGGGGGACATCACCTTCTTAGGGTCCCCCACCTCCATGGGCCTTAGTTTGCCTGTTGCCTCGTGGTCTTAATGGCAGGGGCTGCTTGTTGCACGCTCGTGTTATGCGAACTCTAGAAAAACAACGCATATCTAACTTGAGAAACAGTAATTCAGTATCGTTGACTGTTTCAGAGGACTAAATTGTAATATGGTTAAAGAACTTACCCGAGGCAAAGCGCTGTTCAGGGCGTCATTGACTGCTCGAGAATCAGCTTCAGTAATAGGCGAGTTCATACTAGGTACATAAGCAGGCGTTAAGTATGCCGGAGATCTACTTGGAGTGTGAAAGGGGTCTATTTTGGTTCAAGTACCTTACTTTGTAACCTTGGAAACGACCTATCCTCAAAGAAGCCGAAGTACGCTCTCAAGTCTAGTTTTACCGTGCTCGAGTGCGTGCTTACGCACTATCAAAACATTCGAAAGCGATAACACGTCAATCAACTAAACGGCGGGAAAAGTTGGTGCACGCAAACCTTCTTGGCGAAGCAAAAAAATGGATCACAACGGAAGCCGACATCGTTTCTTCTCTCACCAACAATACCGAGTAGACGACGACGATTCTCTGGACGTAAGCCTTATGTAAGTGTAGTTTTATCTATTTATTAAACCAGTTTTAAGAGCGCCTTTTTTGTTTTACTAGTAGCGTTTTACTGTGCTAAAATCCTAATAGCTCTTTATCACAAGCATACTTTCTATTCTATTATTTATATTCTATTATTTCTAAAATGGCTATCGAAGGATCTTCTACGTTTGCTTCCGAAGATAGCAGCAATACTTCACTCTCGCCTCAATTGCAAGAAAGCGGTAATGACACAGAGGAAAACCTAGACGATGAGTTACAAGCCGCGACGGGAATGAAACGAAAGGCAACGGATAAGTCAGCGAAATCTGCCCGCAAAGGAAAGAAGAGAAGTGATGAGCAGCAAACTGAGTGGCAAACAAGTTTTCTTCAGCTTATGGAACGAAGCTTAGAGCAAGATAGCATACGATTTGAACGTTCCACAGAAATGCTTCGAGAATCGCAGAGGAATCAGATGGAGCAAACAAATGCAATCCTCGCAGGGTTTAAGGACATTTTCAAAGATTTGGTATCAAAGTAGATCAATGCATGTATTCGATGTGTTACTGAAAAAGAAGACAGTTGACCTGTCTATTGCCGGTAATTCTTATTATATATATATATATATACATACATACATACATACATACAGACAGACAGACATACATACATACATACATACATACATACAATAAGAATATATATATATATATATATATATATATATATATATATATATATATATATATATATATAATAGCCAAGAACTGGAAAATACGACTTTGCCAATATTTCGTCTTTATTAAAAGACTTCATCAGGGCAACTCAGGGCAAAGTCGTATTTTCCAGTTCTTGGCTATTATTTTAATTCGTCTGGAGACACAACCACGACAGTGGATGTTTTTGACATTATTATATATATATATATATATATATATATATATATATATATATATATATATATATATATATATATATGTTGATATAATAGTTACTGTTCCATTGTTATGTTGTTGCCTTCATCGGCAAGTTTATTGTTGCAAAAAGTTGAACTGTTTTTGTATGACATTTTTTTCTGCACAAAGCGATCAACAGCAAATAAAACCTACAGTTGGAAAATGTGGTGTTACAAGTTATCCCACACAAAGTCTTTTAAAGCATCTCTTACATCGGTGCCAGTTTCGAATACGATTCTGTCTTCATCTTCATCGTCTGAGTCGTCGTCGGAGTCACAGTCATCATCATACGAGTCACCTCTCTCAATACAGATGTTATGCAAAACGCATGATGCAACAACAGTTTTCGTTAACGTTGATGTTTCCTGCTCAACTTTTTCATGACAATTCACCACCGTGATTTTAACATGCCAAATGCACGCTCCACTACACATCGTAGGGCGCTGAATTTTTTGTTAAATTTTCTTTGCTCAGGAGTGAAGCGTCCCCTGTCTGGGTAAGGTTTCATAAGCCAGCTGGTAAGGGGATATGCGCTGTCTCCAGCGAGAAGAGGGCCGATTTCTACTCCATTGATATCTCTAGTCGGACCAGAAAGAATTTGTTCATTTTGTGCCATATCGTATAGTCCACTTAATCTAAGAACGCGAGCATCATGTATGCTGCCGGATAACCAACCGTAGCATGACTAAATTTTAGGCTAGAATCAACCTTGCCTTGAAGTATCACACTATAATGCTGCTTGCGATTATAATAATCCTCGTGATTTCGTGGTGGAGCATTTATCTCTATGTGGCAACCATCTATGGCTCCCACAATTTGAGGTATGCCATACGTTTCTTCAAACTCGTCAACCTTATCTGTAATTTCCTGCCTTGTCAAGGGAAATTTTATGAATTGATCCTTCATTCGAAGAAGAGCGCGCTCGAATTCACTGCAGATATATTTCGCTGTTGACTTTCCATATCCAAATTGTAACCCACAGCTTCTATCACTGTTGCCAGTTGCAAGTCGCCATAATGCTAAACCAACCCTTTCTTCTACACTAATCGGTGCTCGCATCCGCGTCTGTTGTTTTTGTAGATCTGCTCTTACAAGGTCACATAGATATTCAAATGTTTCATGAGTGACACGAACATGCTCCTTCCAAAGAAAATGCAGTGCTGGATTAGCTATTAGAAGGCGAAACCAGTTCTGTGGTCGAGGCCAAACCCAAGTCTTCTTCTCAGTTGTGGTCTTTGTTGCTGTGAAAGTCCTGTCATACACATAAGCAACATCAGACGATTTCTCCGGCTAATTCTAAAGGCTTCCTCCATCAAAGCAAAGCAATACATTTGTTAAAGCACGAAAGACCGCTGTCGCAAGAGTAGAGAAGTAAAAATCAAAATAAGGCATGCTATTCGAACGTTTCGAGGTCGCATGGTGAAAGTTTGAGTGTCTTGTTATTTGCTTTGGCGGGTTTTGCCACGTAGTTTGATTGACAAGCGATCCCGCAAGTAGCATACTTGACAATTTAGTATGAACGCTTATCTTTAAAAGTGACCATCAGCCGTCTCAAGTTCACTTGAGCTGTTATGGTAATTAAGGCCTACTTTGGCCCTAGTGTGAACCCGCCTATTGACGTTAGACAACGATTCCCGAGACGCCATAATGATGAGTTTCTCGACTCACTATTCCCCGCCTTAAACTGAATAAATTACCATTTGGCGCGCTATCGATGGCATAAAGTTACGCTGAGCCAAGTCATCTCCCTTGCGATTTGTAAATGGCAAAGTTATGTTGCTGCGATTTAGAAATCGCAAAGTCACGCAAAGGTTGTACAGTGGAAATTTATATATAGGGAGCTTTAGCAACGAGAACGGTAACGGCAACGAGAATGCCACAAAACAATAACAAACAATGGCTCTGCACGTGCGTTTTGGTACATGTGTTTACCGTCCTCTGCAAAATAAAAACAACAACGTGAAATGACCAAATTTTAGGTTTTCTCGAGAACGTGAGTGCGTTACGGTAAATGTCACTTTCTTTCTCTTGCTGTAACGCCGTTTATAGTAATTTAGTCCCCGGTTAATATTGTTAACATCTTACAAGCTAAACAAATTGAAATAATCGCGAAAGAATTACAAAAACGAGAATTTATATTTTGAAAACGACTTTTTCGGCCGTCGTCGTTGCGAAAGCGCTCTTTTTATGACCAAACGAGTACATTTGCAATGTACAAAATACCAAAAATTGCACCAAACTGTTGAGTAAATAATATTTTTACACTTGGCGTACTTTTACACTTGGCGCCCAACCGCCACTAAAGTCATTATTTATAAACCATGAAATTTTGCAAGCGCCGCTAAAGTCATGATTTATAAATCATGGAATTTGCAAGCGCCGCTAAATTCATTATTTATAAACCATGGAATTTGCTAAACGCCGCTTAAGTCATTATTAATAAACTATGGAATTTGCCAAACGCCGCTAAAGTCATGATTTATAAATCATGGAATTTGCCAAGCGCCGCTAAATTCATTATTTATAAACCATGGAATTTGCTAAGCGCCGCTAGATTCATTATTTATAAACCATGAAATTGTGCAAGCGCCGCTAAAGTCATGATTTATAAATCATGGAATTTGCCAAGCGCCGCGAAATTCATTATTTATAAATAATGACATTTGCCAAGCGCTAAAGTCATTATTTATAAATAATGACATTCATGCAGCACAGCAAAAAGGCATTATATATAAATCATAGAATTATGCTCATGGCGTGAAATTTCATTATTTATAAATAATAAATTTCCACAATTGGCAAACTCCATTATTTATAAATAACAGATTTACGACTGCTTTGCCTAACTTCATGATATGTATATAATTTTGTAAGACATAGCCTTATTTATAAATAAGGAAGAAAACGGCATGAATTTAGTCTAAATAATAAATTTACAAACGGCGCCCCATACCTAACCACATAGCTTTAGTTTTCTCTCTGTTCAGAGTGAGGCCCGAAATTTTACCAAAGTCCATTAAAATTTGTAATGCATTCTCGGCCGATGGTATGTCAGCGCAGATTAGATTGGTGTCACCTGCGAGCTGGCGTATTTTAATTTCATTGCCGCCTAGAGGAACAACTTTAACAATATCACTTTGGCGGATTTTGTTAGACATAAGCTCTGTAGCTAATACAAACAGAATCGGAGAAAGCGGGCATCCTTGCCCTACCCCCTAGAGGTTTTTATCCATTTCGAAGCATAGCCGTTGTTGAGAACTGTGCTTTCACTGTTATTATAAAAAATTTTAATCCACCTTCTGAGGCTTTCACCAAAGCTATAAGTTTCTAGTGCCTTATGAAAAATTGGCTATTCCAATGTATCAAAAGGTTCACGGAAATCTATTGAGAGTAATATCCCAGAGTTCTTATCCAAATTAGTTTGCTCCAACAAATCACATATAAGTCTTCTATTTTCCCCTATATATCGCCCTTTAATGAACCCAGTCTGATCTGTATGGATCAAAAAAGGAAGTGTAGATTCCATTCTAGTGGCTATTGCTTTTGCTGCTATTTTATAATCCACATTTAATAGAGTGATCGGGCGTCAATTCTTAAGATCTAATAGTGAGGATTCGTCCTTTGGTAACAATGTTATCACGCCCCTGCGCTGTCAGATTGATAGTTCACCTTTTTCGTAAGCATGGTTAAGGCTTCCTAACTAAATTTTTCTCCAAGGATATGAAAACGTCGATATAAAATTCGGCTGTAAAGCCATCTTCGCCCGGCATTTTGTCTTTACTGAATGACGATAAGATTTCTTTACATTCTTCATATGTTAGAGGACCTTCTAACTTATCGCGCATATCTTCCGTTATTCGAGGAATTTCCAGATTTTAAGTGAACTCCTGATATTCATTTGATGTTACCATAGTTTCAGAGGAGTAAAGATTATTATAGTAAGATTCTATCTCTAGCAGAATATGTGCTTCATTCGTTATGTGTTCCCCGGTTTCGATTTCGAGTTCCGATATCACTTTTCTATTGTAGTTTCTTTTCTCTAAATTAAAAAAGTACTTTGTTTTCTACCCATCGGCACTTGGATCTGTACATTGCCGCACGTCCTTTACGCTCATAAATCTCATTTAATTCTCTTTTTAGATCCTCGAAGTGTTTAAGTTCTTTCTCTATATTCTCTAGATTGTCACTATTACATATGATATTATCCAGTTCCTCCAATAATTTGTTAACTTCAAGTTCGCGCATCCTCCTAATGGTCGCTTTACGTTTAGCAAAAGATATGGTAGCTGATCTGATTTCCATTTTAATAACTCCCAAAACATTTGGGCGTCCTTAACGTTTTAGTATTTATTCCTCAAAGAAGGGTATAACTCCCTCACCATTTCCAAATATTCATCATCGGCAAGTAGCGACTTATTAAATTTCCAAAAACCTGGTCCCCTGGAATGGCCAAAGTTAAATTAACTGCACAGTGATCCGGAGCTATTGAGGGTTGGATATCCGACTTAATAACATGCTTGGATAGGTTCTTAGCTATAAGAAGAAAGTCTATTCGCGATTTCACATCTAAAGCTTTTGAGAGATAGGAATATTTGTTGACGTTCGGGCTTTTCACCCTTTGGAAATCGATTAAGTCGAACATTTCCATCGTAATTAAACCCGCATTTCGAAAACCTGTTGGTTTCCATCTTGCGCCACCTTTTTGTCTTTCCTTGATAAAGTGCAGTTCCAGTCACCTCCTACAACTAGTGCATTCAGTTCCGACTTATCAATTAACAAACTATTGAGTTCTTGAATAAATTGAAGCTGTTCTGATAAATTGTTCGGGGCGTAAATGTTGCACAAAGAAAGCCTCAAGCAAGCGAAACTCAAGGTAATTAACACTATTCTCCCGCAATTGTCTGTGAAAGAATAGTCGGCTTTGACTTTGATCGAAGGATCTACTAGGATGCATACACATCTGCTGTGATTACTACCATGAGAGAAAAAAATCTGTGCTCTCCATTCGTTTCTCCAGACACTTTCGTCGGAGCTTTCGGAATAAGTTTCTTGTAGAAAATAGAAGGATGCTGTTTGATCTTTGAGATAGGTAAAGATGCCTCGTCTTTTAGTTGAGTCCCTAATGCCCCGCACATTAAGAGATTTTACAATGTTGTTACAATGTTTGTTATCACCAATAACCATACTGACTAATTGCCTATTAAATGATCAAACTCCAAAAAAACGACAACAATTAATGTGACAGAAAAGAAAATGAATAATCGATAACAAAAGAAAACGGAGAAAAATGCAGTAACAACAACAGCAACAACTGTCCAACAAATACACTTTGGACAAATTATGTTATGGAGAAAGGAAAAGAAAAAAAAAAGAAAAGAAAAAAAGAAAAACACTGATGATTAAAATCTAAGTGTAGGAGACCTTCTTTCCTTCTGCATCAGCAAATCCTTTCCCCTTCCGAGCTTAAATTCCCCTCATGTATTATTAATTGTGTGGTTTACTCTTTAGAGACTATCAAGATCGCTATAATCATGAATCCTAATTGGTCTGCCGTCAGGCGAAGTTTTAACAAATATTTTCCCATCAAGGGTCCATACGCTCAGCAGCAGACCTTCCAACCTTTTCTCGTTGGCTTTTTTAACTAGACCTCGTCTGAATGAAGTTAAATTTTCATTAATAAAAATTTTTTTCCCTTCCACACGTGTTGCAGCCGACGCATCTGGGTAGAGATCCGCCAAATTTACATGTTTCAAACCAGCTCTCTTCTTGTACAGTTTAGTTCTGGCTTTGTCACCTTTACCATGAAGCTTATGTGATATGTCAATGTCTTCTGCGGTGATCTGAAGCTCGAGGGCCTGTGCAACTCTCAACACAGCATCTTCTGGCGATGAATAGGCGCTCTCGGGGATTCTGTGGATTTCTAATGATTGTCTCCTAGTATATTGTTCCAGTGCATCTTGCAAGTCGTAAAGTTCTTTTATTTCCATTTCTCTTTCACCCGCTTTCTCTCTTACGTCTTCTAATTCTCTCTGTAAATCTTTATTTTGCGTCTTTGCTTTTTCCAAAGCGTCTAGCTCTCTCTTTTGTGACTTAACAATGTTTCTTAGCGCCGCCATTTCTTCAACAAACTGATTGTTTTGTCGCTGGATTCCCGATACTGTGATCTGTATATCTATTAACATATTCCTAATCTCATAGAAACTAGGTTGGTCGTCCTTGCTCGTTGCGTGCTCACCGTTGTGTGTGGAATTGTTGGCTTATTTCTCGCTGCCCACAACCGTAGGTTCTTCGTTGTCGCTCTCGGCATCCTCTCCGGCTCCGTTGTCATTGCCACTGCCGTGGCTTCGCTATTATTAGTTGTGTCCATGTTCAAGCGTTTTGGGTCTGACCCTTCGTCCTCAGTTGAACCTCGAGTCCCTCTTTTGAGCTTTTTTTCCCACAGATTAATGCAAATTCAAGCACTCGGGGAAGGATTTACACTCCCGGTTCAGAAAACGTGCCGCACTCGGCCAAGTCCACGCATGCTCCCCTTTCTTGTTAGACATTGTTGCATATCACTTTTCTTAATGAGGATCATCATAGTTTTTAACTTTAAGCGTATTTAAGGAAAGGTATTGTGTAAATTCTAACGTTCTGCGTGAAATCAGTTCTTAATCGCTTTTCTCGCTGAGTTCTGCAGAGGGAGCCCACTCTTTTAGGCGGTTTTCAGTGGGGCCCTGAAAATAACAAATAACAACATGAATACAAATAAATACCGACTAAAAAGTATAAAAGATAACAATAATGTTCATGGTAAGATAAATTATCTTTAAAAACGTTTGAGTTTGGCTTTAAGAAGTGAAAATGTTTTTGTTTCGTTAATATCATTGTCTCGACTGTTCCAATCTCTGGAAGCTTGAAAGATTAACGTTTGCTTTCCCCAATTGGTTTGGACACGGGAAAGATGTAAATCATTCATTCTACGTGATTTTTAGAGGTGAACACTACTACTAAATGACAGGTGCTACTGATGTTTGTCCTTATATATGAAACATTAAATCCGTTTGTGACCAAACCCTGACTTAAGGTAATGACATTCACTTTAACCCAAACTGCAGGGTGAAAAAACGATTCTTTGAGCATAAGAGTTTCCATTGCTAAGTTATATATCCACGGCATTTTTCTATTGGTTTTTTAGAACTGAAACTAGCGTAATTTGCATTTTTTTTATCCCTTTCGTGCAACTGTCATACAATGAGAATCCGAAATGAAGCTATCGCAATTATTTCATTGCGTAAAATCAAGATTCGGTGATGGGGCTCGATTAATGTGGTTACAAAACCTTCAAAGCAAACCAGCAGTGTCTACAAATGATGGCAATCACACAAAATTACCTTATATTGTTATCTTCTTGGCTGAAAATGTATTTACAACACTAATAATCGTAAAATCATTGAACTCCGCTGCTGGGACAGACGTTTTACCAGATCTGACGAACAACACAAACGAAATGAAACAAAAAGAAGTAAGACAGTTCAGAACCACATTGGTCATAGACACGAATTTTAAATTGCTGACTTTTCCAACATCTTCACCATTTAATTACCCAAAAACTGCCCGAAAATAACTTCAATAGCGGATTTTCCCCACAGAAAACAACTTGCTTATTAATAGTATCAAAGACGTGCTGAATTAGCTACGGCGATTTCCCCCGGGTTGCTTGCCTCAAATGTGGCAAACGTATTTCTATCTGAGAGATACTCCGCCTTCTGCTGGAATCTGAACTATTTATTAGTCGCCAATAAAGATCTGAAAAATAGTTCAGAGGGGATGGAATACCAATTGTTACTGAAGAAAAACACGCTGAAAAACGTTTTCAGATTTCTCGTTGTATAAAACGGAAATCATATGACAGCAGGTGTAATCCAGACATTGATGCACAAACAATTTTATTTCTAGAAGTTTAAATATTGAAAGAAAAACTGAAATCATCATCGGTCATCGAACTAACCGTTTTTGACAGTTCTTAAATAAATAACATTTCATGGAATCTTTCAAAGCGCGGAGCACAGACATCAATTTGCTGAGAGGCGATGAGCCATGTCAGATGGTCTCATTTTGTGCAGGGGAAATGCTTTTGGCATATGGTTACCGAGGTTAGCGTTTTTGCGGAAATGTTCCCGATTTTCAAGCTATAAAATAATTTAAGATAAAGTATAATCCCAGTGGTCGTAAACTTTTTCCGAGAACAGGCCATAAATGTTTGCCCAGAAAAGGGATTAAATTAAAACCATCGATCATTTAAAATAGGTCGATTTACATTTGAGACACCTTTCGCTACCTGATGGAGGACGCGGACGAATCCTGGAGTGGAAAAAACACAAATGTTTCCGGGATTGTCGAGTTAATCCCTCCCCATCAAATGAATAAAAAGGCCTATGAGTTTACAGTGTAAAAGACGATGGGGCAAACTGCCGAGCGCGAATCGGGTTCAATCTTCATCCAGTGCAGGTGGGATACTATACACTCGCAGCCAACCAGTTTCCACCCAAGATGGTGAAAGCCAGCTTAAATTAACAGCAAGTGCAACCACGAAACTATTTTAAAATCTTTTGTAAAGGCAAGGAAGGTTCATAAAAATCTAAACTATTCGCAAATTTAATATCGCTCAGTTCAAAGAAAATTTGATATTTAAGGTATTCATTGTAGTATTGAACAGCAGTATGTGTCATGTGTCATGTGTCATGTGTCATGTGTCAAACAGGTCAGTTATGAGCTAATACGTTCCCGTGAAAGAGAAGAGTGTGAATGATGTATATGGAATGAATCATATATGAACTCCGGAAATGAAACTAAATGAAGAATGGTCCTCGCAGTTGTGAACGCAATTTATGTCATTGCGAAACGAAGCCTGAAAAAATTTCAGGATTTCAAAACTTTGTAAAGATCACTGTTATTGAATGGTTATCCAGTTCGTTTGTTAAGTCCATTTGGCTGCATGGAATTCAATTTCTTTTGCTAGACTATTTCCCGGTGTCTAAGGAACTCTCTTTTCTGTTCATTGCTTATATTTTCTTTTCTGATAAGCTCTATTATTGTGATGATCACGTTATTATCGAAGTTACGTGTTCGTTTATTATGTAGAAAATGTTCTACAACTACTGATTCCTTTTTTGATATGATTTATGTGGTTGTTTAAGCGAAGATTGGACGCTGTTTCGCTCTTCCGTATGTATTGTAAATTGCAGATAATACACTCAATGATGTGAATAAGCCATGAGGACTGGCAGTTTACAGAATGAAATATTGCAAAGGTCTTATTACTGTTAATGCTGGAAAATGTGCTGGCATTGTTGATTTGATTGCACTAGCTGCACTATGGTTTTCTGCATTCTCGCAGCGTTAGATCGTTTTGTACAACGTTTTTCTTTGCTATTACTTTTGGGTCATTTTTAAATGACCAAAACCCACTAGTTTTGCACTCTTAATGTTGTAACACCTATTTCTTATTATGTCTCTTGTCCCGTTCTATTTTCGTTTTCTTTGTGACGCAACTTGGTAGTTAAATATCGGCGTACTACCCTCTCAAAGACCAGGAAATGACGTCTTGACACAGTGTTTGATGAATTAACTATTTATCTATAGGATAATAGAATGATTTTTAACGTAAACTAAAGCCTAACCTAGATAGTTAACAAGGTTGCATCCGACGTGTCAGACGATAAAAATTGTACATGGTCCTCATCACGCCAAGCCCAGGACACCCCCTCCGCCCCCAGACGCCCACGTATTTGGCTCTTGTCTTACAGCTTCCAAAGATGAAACAAAGATTACGTCCTGTGCTATTCTAAGGCTTCCAAAATCCTGATGAACTAAAATTTAAAGGGTAATGTATCAAAAGTAGGGCAATAGCACATATGCATGATCACGCCATTTGACTACAACTACCAGCACCCTTCGGGATTTCCTTTTCTTGTGCTAATCAGAGACATTGTTTATTTTTACCCCAGTGGGATTACAAGATTTTAATGGGAAAGGAAAAACAAACTGAATTCTGGTAGTTGTAGTCGAATGACGCCATCGTGAAAGTTACCTATTGCGACTTCACAACATACTTGAATGCAGTTTTACCAACTTGTGGCTCACATTCACGTTTTAATATTGACTTGCATTTGTCCCCTATATTTACGTTTCAGGTTAGCTTTGACAAGTACATAGTCCTTTCAATCATGACCTTGCTCGCGGATTCCGAGTCTTCTCAAGTTGCTATAGCGACGGTATTTTCAATACTCGTGTTCCTTGACGTTGTTGGCAACTCTCTTGTTTGCCTCATTATTGCAAGAAATCGTGACATGAGGTAAGTGCGGCATGTAACGGGTCCTGACTTCACTTTCTTTTCACATGCTGAGGATAAGTGACTATTTACAGAAATGTGCTTTCCAGGCCTTTTTAGAAACTTACTATTTGCGGAAATGACACTCAATGACTTGGCGAGGGAACCTAATAAAAACCATGGGGCTTGTAGGACTTAGGCTCCCTCCCAAGACATAACAGATTAACAAGCGCGTCCATTTTGTCATGATACTCTTTCTTGTCCATAACAGCAGTAACACGTCCTTTCTCTGCCGGAAGTATAACAATCTCGTTTTTCAGTCCTTTAAGTGGTTGTCGTTCGTCTCTAGTCAGGTTATTGTCTGCGAGAGAGGTTGAATGTTGAGTAGAAGCTATTCTACTCCTGATGTTATCCTCGGTCTGTTCTGATAGTTCTCTTTGACGAAACAGAGCCGCCTCTAGACTAGGTACAATGTCCTCGGTCAGTACCCGTTTAGGCGTCACTTTAAGAATCTGTACAATAAATGGCGCTGAGTTAGAGACGCAGACAAAAAATTCAGCTTCATGCGCTCGCGTTCAAATAAGGTCGAAATAATGACCTCACCTCTTCAGTTTCTGACTTTACAGAGAGGGTCAGGGCGATGGAAATCTCAACTAATACCTGTGTAAAATTAACAATTCTAACTCTGCGGGACGCCAATGAATTATCTTCTCGTGAACCTGGAGGTAGCAGATCTCATGGTAGCTGTATTTTTCTCTCAAATGCACATTTTCATCCACGCGTTCACTCACCCAGACGGAGTTGCTGGGGATGTTTTATGCAAACTGCTGACGGGTGGCGACTTTGGATGGATTGGAGGAACTTCCTCAGCCTTCACCCTTGTTGCCATAGCCACCGAACGTTATTACGCAGTTAATTATCCCCATGGCAACAAAGGAAAGTTAACCATGAAGAAACTCAAGGTAAGCCGTCATTTTAGACCCGATAAAGTTGTCGGTTTTTCACTAAATCTTTTATTTGAACGACAATTCAGCGGAATGTAGACCGCCAAAATAACTGTAGGTTGGGCTCTTTCCGGAGACTGCAATCCTTGATTTTCTACAACAGCAAAAATCTGAAATCTGAAATCTGTAACCGCAGAAGTAACCACTAACTACTAACTAGTAATGGAGAAAGACAGAATCTAGGCTGATACTTTTCCATTGAAGACGTTTTTCTAGTATATAGGTGTCCGCTAGAAGTAAACGAAAGTGTCATATTTTCATACTAATGTTTTTTTGAAAACATTAGTATAAAAATATGGCACTTTTCGTTTACTTTAAGTGACCACCTACCCCGCAGCCAAGGAGTATTTTTCCATTTTGTTTATAATGTATTTCTATTCTATTTGCTAATATCATTCCAGATTATCATTCCTTGCTGTTGGATCTTTTCGCTCATCATAAACACCCCACTCTTCTTTGCTAGGACATTCGAGAAAAGTCTCAATACCTGCATCGAGGCACTTCCGGAGCTGTGGATGGGCAAGGCTTTTAGTATGATGTGGTTTCTCGTTTTCGGCGTTATTCATATTTTCATAATGATGGCGTTGTACTCTAAAGTTGTGTACAAGTTGTGGTTTAAACATCAGGAAGACAGTGCACTTTCTCTTCATCAAAAGGTGCGTGCTGAGACAAGAACGTGTCTTCATGATTGATTCCATCGAAGATAATATCATTTCGGTTATGTGGGGCAGGGTAAGACAAAGTTTCGTTATCAATTTCGGCCACCCCATAATTTACCTGTAGAAATCGCCCCCTTAGATCAAAGTCTGAATTTAGAGTAATTCCAATTTCCTAGCAAGGTATTCAGACAAAATAGCAGAAAAAGTCAGTAGACTAAACACTAATACAACGTGGACAAATCCCCTTTTTCCTTTCTCTCCCGAAACGTCTGGGCACGTTATATAATATCAAATTTTGTGTCCTATTTAAAAAATACAGAGATCTGGTATGCTGGGAGAGAAACGGTTTTTCTCCCAACGTTCCTCATTTAATTGCTGATTGGTTGAATAACAACCAGGGATATGGTTGTTATTATTGTTAAATATGGAAGCACATTATTAAGCACATTGTTATGGTTGTTAAATATGGAAGCACAACCTTTCCTTATTATACTTTATCACCTTTTATACCTTTTCTTCAAACTTATTCGCACATAATATTTCCTCCTAGGGAGTCATAAAAGTTCGGAAGCGAGTCACGTTGATGGTGGTGATGGTCAGTGTTATCTTTGGGGTGTGTTGGCTATCTGACGAAGTTATCTACATCTTAGTGCATGAGCCAGGACCGCAAAAATGGTTGATCGGTACCATTCGAAGGGACAAAGGCTAATGCCCATAACAATTTAGGATATTGTCCCAAGTTTACATATTTGAGTGATAGCATTGCATATGACGTCATCTTCAAGGTAGTACAGCAGCTTTATTTACCACTACCCCCACAGGCGCTTTTTGCTTATTAAAACTGACACTTTGTTTATCTTTAATTTCTATGGCCTAATATCCACTGGTTGGCGTACAAGTGAGACTTAATTAACAAATCAGACACTCTTGCTTCGTTATTGCCTTTTAAACTGATCACCTGACCAGTCAAATGACCAGTCACATGACCAAAAACTAAAACTATTTAATGACCAACTACATACGCTAATAAATGTTTGTATTCTTCTTCTTTCTTTACATATCTTTCACTTCTTCCTCTTATAGCTTTCATATATAACACCCAAGCATCTGACATACATCAGACTTTTAAATATCAGCTTATTTACCAGTTTTTCATGCTTGAGACTCGGTCCCAGTTTCCTTGAATCACGGTCAAACACCTAACGGGCTGTTTCCGCCAAGTATGCTTGAAACGATTGAACTGAAATGAATTTTTTACATCTGAACATCAAGTTCTAATAGTGTAACTCGACGTTATGGATAGAAATCATCCTTTGCTTGCCTTTGGGGCAATTTCCAGCTAAAATACGTTTCTGTTGAACTTTACTTCTCAATCAGTACTTTTTATCTGGTTTCATCAGGCCGTGTTTTTAACTTCTTTTTCTGTGCACATTTTGTACAACATATCTAAAGAAATGGCGTTTGAGCGATACCTTAAAGTAAAAAACCGAAATGACACTAGTTCTCAGCTAGCAAACGATTGATTTGTTTGTGTGTAACTCCACCATAATGTTTTAAATTTACCACTGACTTTTTAGCTGCTGCCAATGCCATATTTTCAAAATATTGAGAATCGTTGTAACGCTATTGCTTCTATACAAACTATATTTACGAAAAGTCATCATCATCATCTTCGTCGTCCTCTTCGTTCATGACAACTTCGGAATCCTCTGCAGGCTGGTTCCCACAATCTTTGAGCGTACAGAGATCTGTGCACTTTAAACCTCTACTCAAACAAACACAGCTAGGGAGCTCACAAGTCCTCCTACATTTACACGCAAGCAACTGAAGCACAGCCTCAGGAGCAGGTTTCCTGTCCATACAGTCGATCAGTAGAACTGATGCTTCACCGGATGTCTTTGTAATCCATCTCATACCATCTGGAGTGGGGATATCTGGATTGGCCTCAAGACTCCTTCTCCATATGCCTACACTATTACAGACAATAATAGTATAGATACAACGCTGTGCAGTAGGCCTTAGAATAACACTACTGATGGGCGTGTGTTAGAGGTGTAACTATCTACTATCACTAGATATCATGATGATAATATGACAGAGAAGAACTGGTATACTAACCTACTTGGTAGTTTGCTCGTAGGGCATGTTTCCTCAGGCAGTCCTGGCAAGGAGGTAGCTGGTGAGACTCCACTTCGCAATTTTTTGCACTGAACAGCTCATACGGTGCATTGTTGACTCGGCCAGTGTTGTTGCCTACAGACATGTACACGGAGCAGGTAAATCTCTCCAGGACCTTAAACAGATCGTCTGTTACAACCCACGACTGGCCTAGCTCTCTAAATACTCTGCTATAGGTGCCATCATCGCTTTTCAGGATCTTGAGGGCGCCTATTTTGCCTTTACCAGCAAAGGAACTCACTGAATAACACCCTGTAAGGGCACGTAATCCAATGAGTGCCTCGCATACCTCACGTCCGGTGCTTTGCACAACCTTGGAGATGTCAATCAGTCGGGTACGTGTCCTTGTCCCACATCTCATGCAGAGCTTTGTGTTGATGGAGTTGGAAAACCCCAAGAGCAAGATAAACACATCGGTGTCCTCTGAGTTGACCACCACCGCCTCATAGCCCCCTCGAGCAGCATGTGAGGCGTGGAGTAAGAGCCGCGTGTCAGCTTCCTCCTGTCTACTGGACAACTCTGTCAATTTCTCGTTCCTCTCGCTAGCATTCCTCTTCCGGCATTCTTGTTCACTTGTGACATACAGGACTTTTCCTTCGCGTTGGAGCCTTTCTGAGTACTCTGTGGTTTTCCATTCTTCTAAAAGAAACTTTATCAAACTGGTCTTGTTCTTTACTTCACTTAAGAACTTTCTCCATTGTTTAACCAGCTGATAAGCGCTGATGTGTGCCACCTGGACTCCATGCACTTCTCCTCGCATGGTTCTTTCCGCACATTTGATAGACATCTGTCTGTATGTATCGAAAACCACGTCAATTCTTTTACTCTGGGAACCCTCGTGGAAAGCCATCGACAGAAGCGAAGTTGCAACCATTCCATATCTTGTCTGGCCTCCTCCAACGTTCAACTTTTGAACAAGACTCGTGCCATCAATGATAGTAGTTGAATTCCGTGGAAGGCTATCAGCTAGATGGATGTCCTTCTGTAGGTAGCTAGCCAGTGCAGTTTTGTTGGTCTTCCGAGGGAACCCTTCTGGCGTGGCGAGAGCCCATGGTAGTGGGCCGAGACTGTAATGGAGCAATTCTTTGATTTCAGTCTTCCTATTCTGGCCCAGGATGATAATTCGTCCAAAGAGAGATGTATCAGCTTTCAGGATCATCGTTCGACCGTCGGCTGTAACTTTTCTCTTTTTACAAAGAGCTGAAAACGTTTTCAGCTTTTTCAGCTTCATTGGGTCGTGAAATTTGTTCTTTGGTTGAGTCGCTTCAAGCCTTTGCTCTCTGATTGCTCCCCAATCTCACGTGCTTTCATCAGGTCTTTTGACACATCTTCAGGTGCTTCTGTAGCAGTCGATAAACTGACAAGCTGTTTACTTTCTATAAAGGGGTTGTTCCAGCTCTCGATTAAATTCTCTACTGCTGTTACTGCTTTCTCGTCTTTAACCTTTCTTCTAGAAAGCATTTCGTCATGATGATGGGATGGACGCTTCACCTGAACCATGTCTCTCAGATGGGCAAGGAAAGAGCATCTGTATTCTGCCGTCATATAGAACCTGTTCAAAGCTCCCGTTTTCAGACTGAATTTCGTGACTCCTCCACTTGTTTTCGTGTCCTTGTTGACAGTTACTTCGGTCGTCTGGTCAACCGGAATACGTCCAAAGGGGCCTCCTTCTGCAAGTTGAACAGCAAAGCTTCCAGCCATGAAGTTGCAATAAACATCGGGGTGCTCTGAAGGAAGATTCATCATCTCTGCGTAGTATACTGGTAGATACCTTGCATAATTGATCTTGTCGTAGGCAAAGCACCACGGTATCATCTGCCGAATGGCGTGGAGGTGCAACAACCAGTTACCTTCTCGGGATGCCCTAATCAGTCCCAAAAGCACATCTTCAACAATTTAAAGGTATGACATCCAGAAAGCAGACAAATCTCCGTTGTCAGTACGTAAATATTGTAGGTACTGGTCCCACAGCTGATAAAATTCTTCAAGGGATTGACTGTGTAAAATGTCGTCGAACTGCTCTTGACTTAATGCTTCCGCCATCCCATTCCCTTTAGCTTCGACTTCACGTACCTCACTCACTTTATTGGTATGGTTGGCTGATACCCATGGCATAAACTGCTTCCAAATGAGACGCAATAGGGCTTCATAGATATACTTATCAACGCGAACAGCGCGATTGTACATCTTTCCTTCAATGACACTTGACACTGATCTAGTATTCCAGACTCTATGCAAACATCGCGCAGGCCAGCATCTTGAAATCGTTTTCCAGTGATCGAAAGGACATTGCAAATGGTATGGAATGTCCCCAGTCTAAGGAGAATGTAACCATAAAGATCTCTGTTCTTCCAAGTGGCTTCACATGCTTTGGCGTACAACGCTTGATCCGTTACAACTACAATTTCTGGCAGATTAAGCCTCCTCCTTATATCCTCTGACTGGCGAAGAATTTCATTGACAGTGGTCAGCTCAGTAGCAGGTGCATTAATGGTTGGAAGGTAAGCAACCGCGCCTTTGGTTACAAGTTCTTTACTTCGAGTCATGATGTTAAACCCTGTCCAACTCGGTATCTGCTGTTGATGTTCTGCATCCGTTATTCGCGCTGCAAGCCACACGAGATTCTTTTTCCGTACTTTCTCAGCTTCCTTCATCAGGCTGTTATCTTCACTGACAATGATAGGTTTAGGTCCAACTCTTTCGCCGGCAATGTATGTGGCTAAAGGCTGCACCTTATGCGTTATACTTCTTTGTTTGCGCTTCACGATGGAAGGCTGCTCAGCACATGGCAGATGTGGCCCATAGACTATAGGTTGTGCTACAACGCCATTCACCCGGTGAGTTGTGCCTTTTCCAGTAAGGGTTTCTTCTAAACGGTCAATGTTGTCCCACGCCAGGTTAGTAAACTCGTTTGGCTGGATGGTCCCTGGCAGAATGGTCGTCTGATTTAAATTAGCTGCAAGTTTCTGAAGACATAAGGCTGTATCGTTTTCTTCCAGCTGAGAGTACGACACGCCGTGGCCAAATCTGTTCAGCATTTGGATAATTTCTACATTGCCAGTTAACGTTTTGACTCCATATGAGATAAGAATGTGCTTCGGCGGTTTTGTCTTACCACACGTCACTGCACAGACAATGTCTTGACTAAAAGACTGTCTTAGCATCTTAACTCGTGGAGAGGAACTCTTCATCACAGGATTAGAAGTAAGTAGCCTAATTAGGAAGCAGTAAAGAACCTCTGGTACTGGAAACTGCTCTACAGATGTATCAGATGGAAGAATCGGCCAAGATGTTGTCCATGTCATATCTAATATCGCGTTTCGCATATGTACCGCGCTCTGATCAGCAATGCCTTGATTTCGGTGAATTTCACCCTCATTTCCTCAAGTTCCCTTTCTAAAAGAATCTTGCTCTTTACTATTTCTTTCTTGCCGAGGTTCCCAGGCATAACCAGCAGCTTTCCCTTCTCGTCTGGGAAGATCTCTAAGGTTGAACCAAACTCTGCCTCAGTTTTCCTTCTGATGTGTTTCTTACTGTTTCCTATACCCCTAGCCTGAATTAATGACTCCAACTTCTTTGTTAAGTCCACCATTGTAACTACGACTTCTGAATCTAGAACGTCAGCTCTTATGTAACGAAACAAATAAGTGAAGGCATCATGCTCGGCATCATTTGCTTCGCTAGAAGCACTTTGCTCTTCGTGACATTTCTGTTGAGGTGGTGTATAATCTCTGTAACACGATCTGTGATAATGAGCTTCAGCTGCGATGATATCTCTACTAGTTATTGCAAGGATCTTCTCGTCACTCTTTGAAATAGCGATTTGGCGCAGCTTGTGGTCAAATCTAAGCTGAGAAGCTTTGACGAGCTTCTTGCGTATTCGGTTCACATACTTTACTTTCTTACAAAAAATGCACTCCTGGGCATACACGCGAGAAGAAGTAGCCTTGCTTCTTTTCCTTGCCGTTTCCAATGGGACGACTTCGTCTTCACCTCCTTCCTCTTCGATGTCTACTTTTTGCTTTAGAGATTCTAAATCTCTTTTGAGGGTAAATGCGCTGCGACATTTCCTATGATAAAATAATTCAGGCACCTCTCCTTCCTTGACGTTTCTGGCAATTTTAAGTATGGCATCATGTTTTCGAACCTTTGCTGCCTCTAACAGTGTTACCCAAGATTCATAATTTAGGGGGCTTATCAAATGATCATCGGGGTCGTATTTTGATCCCTCCTTATGAATAATGCCAAACCTCTCTTTGCATTCATCCATAACGTAGCTTACATTTCCTAATGAGTTAAAAAGGAGGATAAAAGTGAATTGTGAACAGTATATGTATTGGAGTCAGAATTGGGGTTTATTTTTATTGACTTTGCCTTAGTAGGCACAGAACGGCTATATTGGCGCAGAGAATTTTCAAAGCGGATAAACTTGCAAACATAGTTAACATTTTATCATATGACATAAGATATACGGAATCCCAAATTCAATTATCCCAGTTATTGTAAGTTCCATATTGTAAGTTACATTTTACATTGAGTGCCAGCTATTTAAACGAAGTGGAACTTAGGCCGCGACTTGAGACCCTTAGTGGGGCTCCAAATCCGTTTACAAGTGCTTTTTTTTAAGTAGACAAAAAAATTACTTTTCTAACCTTCTTGTTACCTTCAACAGCAGACAATGTTTAGATATTATTGTTGAAAACGGTTTAGAATGCGGTTTTGTTAAACATCGTCTAAACTACGTTCTAATAACCGACTCTGAAAGTTTATTTCCTTCATATTTAAGTTATCAGGCTTACTATAGCGGTAGTCTCGAAAACTTACCGAGAAAAGGGGAGGTCAATAACTGAAGT
The DNA here is from genome assembly GCA_016490735.1 of Pachyseris speciosa. Classification (NCBI taxonomy): domain Eukaryota; kingdom Metazoa; phylum Cnidaria; class Anthozoa; order Scleractinia; family Pachyseridae; genus Pachyseris; species Pachyseris speciosa. The sequence continues at coordinate 317,257 of JAEMWC010000084.1, read as the reverse complement.
TTTGAAAAAATCTTTCTTTGTGTCTAGCTTGTAGAGGAACAGACATTCATGGATTGAACTTAAGTACTGTTATCTTTACCTCATTAGGTTTCTTGCTGGCGGCCATCTAGTCTTTTAAATACGGTGACAGACGGTGATGAGAGCTATGAATGAATCAAACCACATAAATTCATTCCTTAGTATATTTGTGATTTAAAAAAGATATAATTCAATTCCCAAAAGTTTATAGCATTTACAATGAATATTGATGAATCAATGTTACTCTAAGTACTAGCAGCTAAATACAGGAATTGTACCGACCTGTGATTGGAAGATAAAAATAGCATTTCAGTAACCGTTCGTTGCGTTATCTTTTGTCATCGTGTATTAACTCTTAATAAAAGTGCTGTTTTACAATAAAGGCAAACGACAACACACTCGCGGAACAACGAATATAAAATAAATTGAAGCTTTAAAAGTTTTGTCGCGAGTTCAACTGTCGCAAGACCGATGACGTTTCCGATTGACTCGCCGCGATGAATTCCTGTTGCAGCAACATTCAGCCTTGATTTAGCCACTTACATTCGGTGTGATTGGAAGAAAAGCCGTAAAAAGAGCTTGTACGCCCGTCGTATCCAAGTATTTTTTCGTCGATGAAAAATCTACCTCAGTGCGATTCCTGCGAAAACCGCTGTTCACACTAAATACAGGAATTGCACCGGGTGGTCATTGGTTCCCAGGGCCTGGCGCGCGTTCTTGTAAACAATGTTGAGAGAAACACCCCAGATAATGAATTTTTGGTGGGTAACTAATATCTTATCACACAAAAATCTCTATGAGGTGAGCAACAGCTAGTAGCATATTATGTACTAGGGATATGCATGCTGTATATTGATTTCTGCACTGCAAGGAATAGAAAAAGTCTTTTGAGAAAATATCACTGCTAAGAAAATGAGAAGAGTATGTAAATGTGTAGGTTTACATATTAATAGCCAAAAGTCTTCCTTCTTGATGATTTATACATGAACCATAGTTGCAGTTAGATACAAAGTCAAAACAAATAAATAATGTAAACAAATACCTTTCAAAGTTGTTCTTGTTCACTTTAATCTTTTGTTGAAATTAGGGTGGCAGGGGTGAGCACAGAGTTGGTAAGAACTTTTGTATGGATTGTCATTGTATATTGCTTGTCAGACTAATTTAATATGATATCATTTTTTATAACAGTTGATAAAAATTATATTTTAATTTTTATTGATATTGTAACATGCTGTCTTCTAAATCAGACTCGGTGTGTGACTTAATGCACATGTCATCGGCTTCCCGGTGGGGGTAGATCCCGGGCTAACCAGGGAGATTGTAAAATCAGTCAAGCAAACTTGTGGAATTTCCCTTCGGAGTCAGGGAATCTCTCAAGACAAAGTCCCCTGGGTGAAGCGTCTCTCAGCTGAAAATCCCTGTGGCATCCTTTTCAAACTTGTGAATTCCCCCACCCCAAAATCTTTGATCGTAAAACAATGTCAAAATTTTCCCCTACCCTCAGCCAAAGAATCCATTCCATCTCCTTGTATTCCCCCACATATCTTCCTGGTCGGGGTCAACCCCACGAAGAAGCCAGTAACATGTACATAACCTGCGATCAGGCGCATTTTATTTTATTTTTTCACAAAAGGAAAAGAGGATACCCGATTGCACGTTATCTGTGACTGGTTCAATTATACAGCAACAACTTTACAACATTTTAATATAGTGACTATTAACGCACTGGCCTTGAAAGTCAAAAAACATTTGCAGGAGAGGGTTCAAGACCAGAAACACCAGCTGCCTCCTATTCTTCTTTGTAAATATAATGGCACTATTAAGTATTCAAAGACACAAGATATCAGCACCTGCAGTGTGGCAGAGCACTACCACCTGTATATTAATTAAACTTTCTTGAGTGACTATAGACATTTCAGATGGGTTAGAACCCAGCTTTAATTTGAAACAGGCTGGGTATGCTCTGATTTGATATTATATATTTTTGACCATGCATAATTACCACAAATGACTGTATATGAACTTTGTGTTAACGAACTAGCCAGTAGAAGTGCTCTTGACAAAGTATTGAACCTTGCTTGAGGTTAATGTGAAACAAAAGATTGTCAATGTGCATGAACTCACTGTGGTGTTTTCTCATAAACTTAAATGACATAGTGGTAGATCTAGTTCATTGCCTTTTGAGACTGGTTTAGAAATCAGTTTCCTTGTGTAATGACTACACTAGCCTTGTTTTGGCAAACCCTCTAGGTGGAGGCTAAGCGTTTCAGGATCCCAGGGGCACACACCCACTCTTGAAGTACCTGGCTAATCCTTGACACAATGCAGGTAAATAATTAATGCCAGTCCCATTCGTCTTGTACTTGTTTTGGCTATTAATTATTTATAAAGTACATCTATTATTTAAATAGCTTTTTAATTTATTATTTTCGGTACTATAATTAAACGGTACTATCAATAAAATAATCAAACCTCAACATTACACCTAGTAACACGTGCCAGCAATTTATGTACATTTACAGTTAACCTGTGCAATGCAGACACCCTCACCACTCTTGGTATTTCCCACTTAATAGAAGTGGTCGCTTAGTACATGTTTGTTTTAAAGAAAGGGAATGAAAAATGTAGAATCCACAGACACTTGTGTCTGCCAAAATAATACAGAATTAATCTGCTCCACTCTCTTTATACACATGATTGCTGAGGCAGTTATTGCAGTACCATGGGTCATCTTCCTCAGGTTCCTTTGTGAGCTGTGCACAATCCCTATTAAATTTTCATAAAAATATGTGACAAATTGGCAACAATGGGAACTGCATCATATACCATGTGTACATGAGTGTGCTGTAAAAAAATGTCACTACCACGGTAGGTATACCACGGAATGTTAAAGGTTAAATTTGATCTCAAGTAGTCTTTTATTGAACCTAGGTCAAAATGAAATTCCTTTATCTTCTCACAAATAATTAGGGTTAGGAGAGAAAGGAATTTCATTTTGACCTAGAGGTAGGTTCGATAAAAAATAACCTGAGGTCAAATTTAACCTGTAACATATATACCTACTCCCCTCCACCTCCCATTTCATCGAGGCTTTATTCCTTTGAACCCTTCTTGGCCTTGACAATATTTTTTCTCTTTAGATTTTCCAATAGCCCTCCATAGGGTGGGTATAGGTATTTTCCGGAGTCAATTGAGATATAATTCATTACATTCACATACATTTAATTTAAGATTTCACAAAAAGAGCATGCAATGAGTTATGCACATGCAAAACGTTTTCCCTACCATCCAAACCACTTGAGAGAGCTATCACATTCAATCATGTTGATGTCATCTCTCAACTTTTGGCGTGCATGGCACAACCAATTTTCGGTGGGATTAGTAGGTGATTTGACATCAGTAACATCTAAACCTGTAAATATAATGAGATGTCAGAGTTTGAAATATGATAAATGCACACAAATAAGTACCCACAGACATAAGCCTTGGACTTGTTAGTTCAAGTGGTTGGGTGATAGACTTTGAAGGGGGTATAGGATTGGATTTGGTTCCTAGATGAACCAAATCCCAGGGTCTTAAAACAACTAAGGACAGTCTGCTGTGTTTGATCTCACACCTACAAATGGTTAGATGTTGTAGTCTTCTCAAATAAGGATGAAAAACTGTGGAGGCATTGTCTCATTGATAGCACTTTCACTTATCTCACCAACCCACACTGCTGTTCTTACACCACAGTAGTGGGGTCCATTATAAGCATATGTACAACTATGTGTGTGTGTTGCTATCAAGGAGGTCCACATCAGGTTTAAAACTGCCCTATATTCCAAATGTGATGATGATGATGATAATAATTATGAACCAGAAGTTCTTTTTTTTACTACAAATGATTCCATTTCAATAACAATAACAATAACATATTTAATCAGGGTAAACCCGTCAGCTGAAGCTGACCATGAACAGTAAAAGCTCATCTATGGTCGTCTTGAACAGGTTTTCTTTCTCTTCATGTGTTGGCTTTGAGTATCTGATATTTTCTTGCCTTTTCCTCTTCCTCTTGGTTGAGAGGAACCGCCTCTGTCTGTCCAAATTTTTGTTTGCTGGTCTATTTTCTTTGAGTACAAGAGTTGCTGGGGTAGGTTACTTCATCATAGAATCAAAAAGGAACTGCTTTGCAGACAATCCTCTATCTAATTCCAAGAGAGCCTCCTTGTGGGTACAGTGTTCAACTTCAGTTAACAGCTGTAACAGTTTTCCTTTCACTCTTGCTTTCACGTCACCAACATTACATTGCATTGTACTACTCTTGATCTCTGAGACCAATTCTTTGACTTCATTTGTATAATCTGGATCTGGCAAATCTTGAACTTCACGGATGGATGTGGGAAATGCAGATGATTCCAAGTGAGAATTGCCAACCTCAGCCCTAGCCATGGAAACCAGATGGATATGTTTGCAAATAGTGCCATGCATCAGACTGTCAATACAAGTGCAAGAAAAAGTATGAAGGCATGTGTTCTTGCAGGAGTGACACTTCAAGCTGCAGTGGCTTTCTGAACATATTTCAGTTATTTGCTGCACTTTGTACACATGCTTTCCATCCTCTGATTGGACCCACTCTCCCCTATCCTTGGGTGTTACAGTGGTATAATATTAAGCCTGGAAGCAGCTGTGTGACGACTTTGAATGTCTCGAATTCGAATTGTTAGCTTGCCCTTGGTTAGTTTAATTGTGCATTCATAAGTTTTGTCCCTGGTGAATTTGAGGAGGATGAGAAGAGTCAAGTGTCTACACGTTTGTTGAATTTTCCCTTCAGGTAATTGTGCTTAAAGGTGCGGTGGAAAGCTTCAACATACATGTTTGTATTAATTCCTAATGCCAATCTGTGGCAGAAAGCCCATTCCTGCACTTTTGGTACCCACTCTGATGCAAAATATTTCTGGAAGGCTGCTGTTTGATCATCAGTTTGCAGCTGCTTGAGGACCTTGGCAAGTAGGTCATCAAATGTTGTTTCACTTGTCTCCTCCAATACTGTATGCAGCATCTTGTAAACCTCAGCTTCGACAGTGACATCTTTGACTTTTTCTCGGATGTTCTCTCTCCAGGCCTTGTCCACATGCCATGTGCACAGCAACTTCTTTGGACGGTGTTGCATGACTCCCACCCAAGCATTGTAGTACTGGTTTGCTAGGTCACTCATGAACCACTTGGCTGTAATTTGGCTACTGTACTCTCTGATAGCATTAAAGACGATTGTCATGAACGTGGTATCTTCATGGTTTGACAAACACCATGCAACAGGGAAGCCAGATCCAAACTCATCAACAACCATTAAGGTAGTGAGGTAGAAGTCATAACCAGTTGTCCCATGTGTTGAGTCAATACAAACACCCTTACTGCCAAATTTTTGGAGCATTTTTTTCTGTATTGGACTCTGCACAATAACCATGAAGTCTTCTTCCTGCAAAGGGTAGTCTTCTTTCTTTTCACCTTGCATCTTGCTGAACAGGATAGGGTTTGTTTCAGGGGTGCTTTTCCATTCTTGTATCCATGCAAGGACACTTTGCTGGTCGTTTGAGTGCCGCTGGGCATTCTTTAGCCCATAGGCTTGTTGGATGTTCTTGATATCCTTTTTCTCCAGAATGTGATGTCTGTGAAGACCATCAGGCATAGTTTGGCGAATATCATCAAGAATCTTCTCGGCTGATACCCCTTGCTGAAACTTACTAGCAATCTCCTTGCATACCTGCTTAGATAGCCATATGTGTTGTATTTCTATTGCATGGCCATGGTGAGTGTGACATGCTTGCACATTTACTTTCCCATCACTTGTTGTAACCACTTTCAACCCAGCTGTACAATTCATGTTAAGTTTGCAGCTCCCTGAATCATGAGGGAAGAAAACATAGTAACCTTTTAAAGTTATATTTCAGACAGAAAATCAGCTTTTTGAATTATTATAACATGTGCAAGTTATTGCATTAGATCTATAGTATATTTATAAACTAGCTAAGTTCCCCTTTTGGCACTCTGAATACTCAGTTATTTAATCATTTAATGATGACCATGACCATGAAATTCAGACAATATAATTCCCTTGGTTTATAAGAGGCCCTGCCAGGGGGACGTGGGGGAGGGGGGGGGGGTTCCCGTGTCACTTGTCTGAATTTTAAAATCTCCCGTGTCGGTGTTCAAATCGCTAATTCTCTGCCTTGATTTCAGTATCGGAATTTTGCCAGGGATGATGTCTCTCATCGGGATTTCATTTTATGTGCTGTCGCTACTTTTTGGGCCATGTTGCTTGTTGGAATTTACCCTGGCAGGGCCTCTTATAACCCCCTCCGAATGTAAGCCCCTAAGTTCATGATGCAAAATTAGGTCTACCATTTACAGGGTGTTCTTGGTGTTTTAGACACTAGAGTTGGATAATGCACATAGTTATAGATTAATTCTTGAAGTAAATTCTAAGTTAAATTATGGTCATTTTAAAATTATGTGCACATTGGAAAATTGCTGACACAAATTTCCCTTGCATTCTATATAGGCCAGTAATTTTGAGTCACAACTATCCCTCTTATGATAAGCCTCTACAAATAATATTCCCCCAATAATATTATTGAATGCCTTTGAAAAATACATTAAGCCCTGAAATTGTACACTGTTGATAAGAACTTTTATCAATACCTTGACTTTTTGTTAGTCTTATCCCTTTGCCAGAAGGTCTGTACATGCCACATCTGTTGCAACTAAAGTATTGGACTGCATGGCCTCCATCCTTTTCAATCACCTTGACACCAGTTGTCTTTACATAACTGCAACATTGCAGGTCTTCAATAGTTGCTTTCCATACATCAAATTCTGAAAATAATTAAGGATGACACTTTAAAAAGTTTCAGTGATTGTGAACTCCTGATACTTTAAATGACTGGCTTACCTTGCTGTGTCGTTATGTAAGTGCTTGGAAATAGTTATTTTATGACAAATTATAATTATATTGTTATGCATGCATGGCATTGTGGGTGCTCATTAAATATTCAGTTTTGCAAACATAGGTATATGCAGTGCCAATTACCGGCTACATTACACCTCAACATAGTCATCACACTGTATAATGCTAAGTAGCCCGGTGCTAGCATAGCCTGCTAGTCGAGGTGGGTTCATCATCATCATACTTCTTAATTAATTAGCTGGTGATTAAATTATGTTTCCTTTAGATAGCAAAATAGTACCTCACCTGCTTTGTTTTGAAAAGAAACTGTTTCATAACTGAAGATCACACTGTGTTGTCGGGATAGATGTGTCCTAAGGTCACAGATCCGCCTGCAGCAAAATCCACAGTGATGGCAGATGCATGACCCTGTTGTGTTTAACGCAGCATTACTGCACTGGTTCTTGTGTTTTCACTCAATATGCCTTTTGGGCGTGTAAGGCCGAGCAAAATCTTCTGCACAAAGAGGGCATTTTAACTGGACTGCAGAAGCACCACCAGAATCTTTCTTCACTTCAGAGTCGCAGTTGTCTGTAGCATTTTGTGCAGTTGCTGATGACAGTTTGGGTTCCGTTTCCACTTTTGGGTTTGTCGACAGCTCAACTGGTTCTATTTTGGCCTTCTCCTTAACAGTCTCTTTAGCAGAAACTTCATGATCATGTTCATTTTGATCTGACTTACACTTGTCAGCCTCCGGGTTGTATACACCCTTTGATTCAGATTTGCACTCATCCAGGTTAATGTACTGCATGGAAGACTCATCTGGTTCTGTTTTGGTGTCATCTGCAGAAGTTTCAGCTGGCATAACATACTCCATGGTTATCCTGTTTTCTGCAATCCAGGCAGCAACAACCCTTCTTAAGTATTTGGAATATGTTGTTGGTCTCTGCAGATGAGTTTGATCTCTGTCCTGGCCTGTTGGGGAATTCCTTGAAGGAAGACAAGATTAAATATTTAATGTATATATTTAAGCACATTTGATCATATTTTCATGAAATGTAAATATTAATTAATATTATTATTAATATCATTTGTTAACAGAGGTGTGAAGATTTAGCTGTGTGCTGTATAATGGAAGGAAAATATTCAGCTGTACCATTCTACTCTTTATATTGTAATTTAATAAAGTTCTTGTCTTTTTGCCAGAGATAGAGGCATTTAATCAGCTGTTATTAACATAGAAGCTGGGCATTTGAACATCACTTTTGTTCCAGTTATGGGAATGAAGACACATTAAAACTTCAGAAATTCAAATTGGGCAGGTGGCTAAGTTGAAGTTTCAAATTGACTGATAGATTAACCCTGGAAAAATCAGTATGGCCATTGGCAAGTAAATGAAGCAATGAATTCACAGGGCATTACATTTCTAATGATTCTAATGTGTACTAAAAGTGGCCGAATTTCAACTGCTGTTTGTGATCAGGATTATTTTGAGGGTATAGTTTACTAAATTAAATATTTATTTCTTTTACCTTGAGGTCATTTGTAGGAAAATGTTTGGCTTATGAATTGCCACAGCAGCCATCACCATTGCTATAACACCACACACACTTGTATGTCTGAGCTGGATAGTGGGTGCATGAAAACCCACAAGAGTGGCGGCCAGTCATGGTATTAGCTGGTTCATGACACATAACTACCTCATAACCTTTTACATCAGTTTTGAAGACTGCTTTTGTGAACTGCTCCACCTTTTCTAACAACCCCCCAGGAAGTTGCCATCCAAGGCTGTCTGCATACACAATAGCCTTTCTGTCTTGGGAAACTTGGCATATAGCCTAGTGAAGTCCTCTTATTACATGTGTTCCCAATACTACTTTTCCCCCATTTGCTGCAACGTTCGCAAAGAAAAGAAGACTCTTCGGTTGAAGTGACGGAATTTTCCTTGCTGTTAAACGATCAACATCATTCGGTATTTATAACACAGGTAAATGTGTCTGACTGTTGCTTGTTTAAGATTGTTGCCATCCACATAAGCTGGTCACTTGACACCCATCTTGTGCCACACAGCTTTGCCATTTCATTGGTTGTCATGCCATATAGAGGTAGAATCTGATCAAACGGATTTGTGTATAGAATGTCCTGGAATGCTTGGATGGAACTTTCAGGAGGGTACATTTGCATATTGGAAGGTTTCATGTAAGGTTCTGCAAACCAGTTTAGTTCGGCTTGGACGGCACGTTGCACATCTCTTGCCTAATGCATTTTTAGCATATCTTTCATGTTGGCGAGGCTGAAATAGTGTGAACCATGCTTAAGGTAATAATGGCCCTTTTTTTCCTTTTGCCAGAAGCTGAGCTCTCCCTCCCATTGACTCAGCAGACTAAAAGGTGGTATGGTTTTTAAACTAAAGGGGTCTGTCGTCCTTTTTGGGGTGTCTAAGACCACAACTTCACCATCAGCATTTCGAGGGAATTTTGTCTGTGGAAGCTTTAATGAAAAGGCATCTCTTCTAGTGTACCTGGTAATTGCAGCAGAAGTTGGTTCCCTACTGCACATCAACCAGTCACCACCCTGATTGAAATAGAGTACATAAGATGAGTACAGGAGCCGATTGGCTCCTGATGCATGGGTATTTAGTAATTTTCTAAGGTTTGTTTAAGTGTGTTACCAATGTGCCTTTTGGCAGACCAGAGTCCAATTACCTTCCCCCCACTTACCTACCCCTTGCTAGCAAATTACCCATGTTTGGGTATAGGGATGCCACTGGGGGTTTGAAACCCTGACCCAGTTTAGGACAAAAATAAACTGAAATACCTACCCTGTGTAGGGCAACAACCTCTATTTTAAGACCCTGTTTAGGACAAGGGACAACATCGTATATCCACACTCTCTTGTTTTACACAAGTGCTTTATAGTCGAGGAGGAGAAGCCAGAAAAAGTCGATCACGTAGCACCCCCACTACACAAAAGGTTTGACCCCAGATTATGTTGGCCTGATACCCATACAACATTGCTAGATCAGTCAAACTCACAAATTGTGGGGTCAGTGGTGTGCTGCACGTTGATTTTCAGAGGGGGTGGGGGTGCTTTTGGTACTACTACCAGAACTATGCTTAGAAACGTTTACAGCAATATCTCTGGAACTACTCAACCAAATAACATGAAATTTAAGTGGGAGCCGCAACTTCGGGAGAGAAATCTTTCGCAGCTGTTTATGTTGCAAAAACCGTTACCATGGCAACAGTTGCCAAGGGGATAGCCAAAAACCCTGTTTTTTGTTAAATAGTGAGGAATTTGGCAAAAAATCAATGTTTTATGCCTAAAATTGTAATTAAGTCGAAAGGAAAGATTGGTTTAGATACAGTTTCGAAGTTTTATCTCAAAAGTGCAAAATAGAGGCACAGAGGAAAACATGGTGATTGTTGTTATCAGCAAAATATGTGCAACAAGTGGTAAACATTGCTTGACAAAAGCGGCAATTTCTTGAGAACCACTTGTTTTTTTGTGGGTTGAAGATGCAAAGATGTTGAAAATTTATGAGCTGACCATTTTGCAGTCGTCATTAACTATGTTTATGTCTCCTTAGCAACGGTTGCTAAGGACCAAAATAAAATGAATAAAGCAGGTATGTCAAGGAAGAAATTTTGTCCAATCTCTGCTCAAAAGTGCACAAGATGGCACCTAAAGGTGTTATCTCGTCTCACTCTCGCACCCAAAGATAACAACAGTGTTACAATTCTGCGAACTTGGTTAGCCTAAACAGTAAACACGATATAAACAGCAAGAGATAAATAATATTTTACCAACCCTGTGGAGTCGGTTCCCGTCACCATAATTGATCTGGAAACGTCAATTAGGAATTTTTTGAATTGCTTTACTGAGAATGACACAAAACACTATTATCATTATATAACTCAACTTTTGCCAACAGGGGACCATGGTCTCGCAAAATGATGTATGCTTTGATTACAAAGACCAAAAGGTGCAACATACAGTCAAGCTTTACAAAATGTTCCCATAAAATCTACAGCTTATTCGTCATCATCACTAACATCATCTAATACAGATTGCAGTGTATGTGGGTTTTCGCATATATCGGCCATGCACCCACAAGCTTCTGTGCACGACAAGTTGCTTATTTTGCATACACAGGAAGTATACTTGCATGCCGACTTCTGGCATTTGCAAACTGTGAGCTCTCCTAACCCTTCAGGAGCTGCATCTTGTGACATAAAAACAGGCTTCAGACAGCCATCTTCCAGTTCCCATCCATTGCCAATGGGTGGTGGCAAGACCTGGAATGCTTCAAGGGATCGCTTCCAAACCATTGCCTGGTAATTAGCACGCGCGATGTGAAGTCTGATGCTATCTGATGTAGGAGGAAGACCGTCATTCCTCTGTTTCTTCTGACAGAACACCCAGTACCTATTTTAAAATTAAAATTTTGGTTAATTTCTTACTATGGAGTGGCATATTCATTAGGGTCTAGTGAAATTGTTCATCTGAATGTACAAATGACGAAAGATGCAGACAAATACATGTAACTACGGTATTGATATCATCATACCTAACATTATCTGCTGTTGTTCCTGCTCTTGATGGGGGAGCATATAGTGAACTTAAGAAGGCTTCAGCACATCTGGCAGCCTGTGGTTGTGGAGGCACCTGCTCTCCTAGGCCTGATATACGAGAGTATGAATTCTTGTTCTTCACCAGGACCTTCCATGCCTTCCGTTTTCCAATCTGATAAAGGCCACTTGTAGTATCACATCCTGTAAGGGCATGGAAGGCTGGAAGGAGCTTACAGAGGTCTTCCCCAAGCTTTTCTGTGAGGCAATGTATTGGAAGAAATCGAAGCTTGTCATTTGTCCCAGTGCGAAACCATAGCTGAATGGATCTCATATGGTGATATGCATGAATACAAAGGACGGCAACATCAGTATCAGGGGATTGAACCACGATGCGCAGGTGATCTCGAGAGCAGTCTTCAGCATGGAGAAGCATTCTCGTGTCCGCTTCCTCGTGATCAGATTTCAGATGGTGGATGGGACATTCTCCAGTTCTTGAGACTAATACTGTGTCCTTGCTATCTTCAAAGCATCCTGCTAATACTAACTTCTCGCCTGGCTTAAGCCTTCTCTTAGCAATCTCAATCCACATGGCACTTAGGAAGGTCTTCAGGTTTGTCTTGTTTACTGGATTTGAGATGAAATTGTTCCATTTCTTTGGCACTGGTGTAGCTGGACTGGATATTCTTACTTCGTAACTGGTAGAAGATCCTCGTCTGGCACGTTCATCTGCTTTGATGGAGTCCTCTTTGTCATAGCGATCAAAGATGACATCCACACGATTGCAGCCATTCTTTCCAAGTTGGGCGGTTATGAAATCGAAATACTTCCCAGCAAGTTCCCCGAATGTTGCCGAACCGGCACTCCTCACCATCTGCACAATTGCCATACCGTCTAAGATGTATGCAGTTGATAGTTCGCAAACACTATCTACAGGAAGTCTTGGCAGAACTTGCACTTCTTCCTCAAGGGCACTTAATAGCACGCTTTTTGTTGTCTTTCTTAAAGACCCATCTGTGTGTGCCAATGCGTATGGGACGGAGGAAAGTTCATACTTCAAAACCTCTCTCAAGTTTATATCCCTGGACCTTGATACGATGAGAAGTCGAGCAAACAAATTCCTGTCGTCACTCACTGTTACAAGTTTCTCGTCAGCAGATTTCATCTTAGCTTTCTTTGACAGAATTGCAAACGTTTTGATTTTTGTCTTAGTTAGTGGTTCCCAAAATCCAACTTCATTAGTGTGCATCCGTTTCTGCACAAATGACTTCATCTCTTGTGCTCCTAGGCTTTCAGCATTAAGAAGACGTTGCGACAATTCGTCTGGCATAACTACTCCTGTAGCTAGGTTTGATAATGGCACATCTTCTGTTGTATCCGCACTGAATGGATTTGACATCACGGTCTTCAATGTAGAAATCAAGTTTCTGATGTCATCGTCGTCCCGCTTCACTCTAACTTTACCACATTCTTTATGTGCCTCACCAGTTGTTTGACGAATTCCACAAATGTCTTTAATAGCGGTCGTTGTCGCTGCTCGCTCGTGTGCTGTGAGAAACCATTTCTCTAGAGCTCCTGGCCTCTGGGTTATGCCAATTATGCCACCTTTAGTTTTGGAGTCGAGATTGACACTCTGCTCCAGAGCCATGTCGGTCCATACTTGATTAAATGGCTGTGAAGATGACCTGCTGACTGGGTGACTGCCATTCATAAACTCATGGTGAACGTCTGGGGCAGTCTGCTCAAGTTGGTACATGTCCATGATGTATACTGGAAGCCAACGGGAGTAATTTGTTCTGTCCATAGAGAAGAAATGGGGTATCATGTCCGCTGTGGTCTCGAGGTGTAGCTTCCAGTTTCCTTCACGCTCTGCTCTGATAAACCTCAGGAGAAGTAGAACCATCTTGATGTAACTGTCCCAAAACTTGAACTGTGGTGTGGACCTCTCTTGCTTGAAACGACTGAACAGGATGCGAAGCTCATTACTTGTATCACATAGCGAAAGATATGAAGCTTTTCTCTCTTCCGGGGTGGATGCTCCCCTGTAGGTATGGATGTCCTTGTTCACTAGAACAGCACTGACTTCTCCCTCTTGTGCAATCCAGGAACAGAATGCCTCCCATTGCAGCCGCAGTAATGCTTCCAGCATGAGTTTGTGAGCTCTTACTCCCCGGTTGTAAGACTTCCCTTGAAGCAAAGCCATTGTTGAATTAGAGCCATAAAGGCCAGATTCCGTAAGGACATCTTCTATTCCACTCTCTTGAAATTTCTTGCCTATCACAGCTAGAAAGTTCAAGGCTATATGGAATCCTCCCATGCGAATCACAAGGTGTTTAAACTCTTCTGGGTACCTCCACTGAATTTCTTTTGCCTTGGAATATATAGCAAGATCGAATGTGACAACACCAGTACCCTGTTCAAGGCTGTCTGTCATGTCTTGGACATTTTTAAGGACAGTGTAGATGGTGCTGTATTCTGTTGGTGAGCCAGGTATCATTGGGCAGTATCCAATAGCCGTGCGAGGTACAGTAATAGTTGACATTTCAGCATTGAAAGCACTCCAACCAGGTACTGTCTGCCCATCATTTCTACTCTCAGCCGTAAGAATGTCTCTCTGGTTCAGTCTGAGAAGAAACCAAGCCAATTCTCTTTCATCGATACACTCATGGGTCTCCATTTGTGACACAAAGTACTCCTCTTGAGTTTTATCCAAGAAAGATGTTACAGCTGGACGTTTACCAGTTACACTGCATTCCTGTATGGCCTGACTCTGTACAGGCTGGTCTAACGATCTCCGTTTTGCAGAATGGTCTGCGTGGACCTTTGGAGGTGGTTTAGGGCCAAACTGCTCCCTTTGGTAGGCAACCACGGTTGTCGCGTGTGTTGTTTGCTTGCCGTCAAGGGTGTCTTCATTTAGGTCATTATTGTCGGCTGCAAACTGGATAAAGACTCCCGGCGAGATGTTGGATGGAACTACAACACCAATTTCTTCAGATCTTGCTCTGATTTCTCTTGCCCAGGCAGTGTTTACAATTTCCACTTCATCATAGGAGGAGCAGTGTCCCATTCTATTAAGAAGAGTTACCACTTCCTTAGAACCTGTGATGTGATGGAGAGTTACTGCCAGCCCAACATGTTTTGGCGTCTTCACTCTACTGTGACTAGCTGCGTGGATCAGATCTTCACCTAGCATAACAATTCGCCTTTTTTGTTCTTCACAATTGCTGGGGAAATCTTGCGGGTCGCCTTGTTTCTCTGGCTTGGAGATAATAAATGAAAGAAAGTTCTGAAGGCTTTCTGGTACAAGTTGCCTACTTCTGTCCCATGAGATATCATTGACAGATAATGGCTGGATGGAAATGCCTTTACAAGTTTTGATATCATTCTTTATAATCTGAGCTGCATGGTACAGAACATTGGCTTTCTCTCTTTCCAAATTTTGGTCAGCTTCAGTTGTAACAATATCCTCCACTAGACTTTCAGACTTCCGGGCGGCTGCAGTAATTATGCTTTCAACTGAGATTTCACTAGAATACATCAATTCAGGCCTTGATGGGTCGGGCTGCTTTTGGAACACAATTCTGTCTGAGAAATGATTAATCAGCCTTTTCTTTAGTTTGTGACTTCTACATGTGTTCCATGATGTAATGCCTTTAAGTGATAGTGCTTCTCTATAACGCTCTAAAAGATAACTCATATCATAAACCTTACCAGCTGATATACCCGGACTAATTTCCTGCAGAAAATCCTGGAAAGCGCCAGAATAAGCACATTCATCTTCCTCATTTTCTTCCTTCAAGGTTTGATACTTAAGATTAGATTTGCTGACGTATTTTGCCCTGCATGCACTGTGATATTTAGCCTCGGCCGCAATTAGGTCCACTCCAGTAATGTTTATTATCATTTGCTTGTCAGACCTTGCGTGTGCTGCATCTAAAATTGCTTTTGAAGCATCAAAACTTGTCACATTAATGAGGGTCTTCACTCCTTTGTGCTTAACCTTTTGGCAAAATAGGCACAACGACCAATTCGTCGCTTCTACTTTAGACCGAGATGACCTTTCTCCACCACTTTTCGCCCTCTTAGCTGGCAGGAGCCCTGATGGTTCATCCTCGTTACCATCACCCATATCTACAATCAAAAGTTTATTATAATCAATGTTTGTAATGTAGACACTATTCGGTTTTATGTTGAAGAAATTATAATTGGCTATAATATAACTATTTCATGTTTAGAAAGTATGTAAAACTAACTGATCAGTAAAAATTCTGCTTCAAGTTTTCAATAAGCTTATTTAAAACTTTTTAGTAATATCATAAGTTCAATGCTGACACAGGCTAATGAAGTAAGCTTTGCACAATTCTTAGACCAAAATCTATCATAAGTACCCTGACATTATTTGTCAAATGGAAGGAGGAAACAAAGTGCGACAACAAAAACATAAAAATGCACTATATATGGAGCAATGTGCATGGTTGCTCAGACATTAAGGGCTTTGAAAACATTTGAAGTTCCTTTCATAATTTAAATTTTACAAGTTTGTAATAATATTCTGCTGGTAGAACTGGTAAGCTCTTGATTCATTGGTGTCTTTTTAATAATCTTCGAGATTTGAATTGACTTAAGTACTGTAGTTACTCAACGAACTTACAGGTCGACTAGAGAAGCGTTATTGCCTGAATTCACAACTTATTTCATGAAAATTTCCCTAATCAAAGCAAGTTTACGGAGTAAACTAGGTATTTTCGAAGAGAATGTTTTATTTTATCTCGTACAAAAGAAGGAAACCTTACCTCATGTCATGTTTCATCCCATGCCAGTTAAATCAAACATGGCGGGTGTATAGTGCAGTGCATCATGGGATGTAAATGAAAACCGGAACAAGGAGTTGGGAAATGCAATTACCTTTACACTTTAATTTGTGTAAATTTGACTCTTTGTATATCGTGTTTATTGTTTCGGCTACTCAAGTTTTCTATATGGTGCCCAAGGCCAAACCGAGTCGATTGTTTACCATAAAAGTATCCCATACCCACACCTAATTGTAGGTTGCAAGCCACTCTGAGTTCCACAATTCGCGGAACTGTAACACAATTTGAGGAATTGTAACACTGTTGTTATCTTTGGGTGTGAGAGTGAGACCAGATAAAACCTTTAGGTGCCATCTTGTGCACTTTTGAGCGGAGATTGGACTAAACTTCTTCCCTGACATACCTGCTTTATTTATTTTATTTTGGTCCTTAGCAACCGTTACTAAGGAGACATAAACATAGTTAATGACGATTGCAAAATAACAAGCTCATAAATTTTCAACATCTTAGCATCTTCAGCTCACAAAAAGCAAGTGGTTCTCAAGAGATCGCCGCTTTTATGTCAAGACAATGTTTACCACTTGTTGCATTGATTTTGCTGATAACAATAATCACCATGTATTCCTCCGTGCCTCTATTTTGCACTTTAGAGATAAAACTTCGAAAATGCATCTCAACCGGATCTTTCCTTTCGGCTTAATTACAATTTAGACATAAAACCTTGATTTTTATAAAAATTCCTCACTATTTAACAAAAACAGGGTTTTTCGCTATTCCCTTGGCAACCGTTGCCATGGTAACGGTTTTTGCAACATAGATAGTTGCGAAAGATTTATCTACCGAAGTTACAACTCCCTGTTAAATTTCATGTTATTTGGTTGAGTAGTTCCAGAGATATTGCTGTAAACGTTGCTAAGCATAGCTCTAATAGTAGTACCAAAAGCACCCCCACCCCCTCTGAAAATCAACGTGTAGTAAACCACTGACCCCACAATTTGTGAGTTTGACTGACCTAGCAATGTTCTATGGGTATCAGGCCAACATAACCTGGGGTCAAACCTTTTGTGTAGTGGGGGTGCTACGTAATGCATTTTCTGGGCCCCTTTTGGGAATCTCCTCCTCGACTATTAGCGACAATTGTGATCGCATTGATTGTCCCGTTGTCATTGTCAGTCCTGAAAATGGTGTAATGTTGACTGATGACCTGCTGCAGGACAACTTGCTTGGAATTATATACCCGGTTTAGCCTGGAGGAGTCAAAAACCATACCCTATCCAGCGGCACGTCCCTGTATAGGCCATATAGGGGTGTATCCCCCCGGACGGGGGGGTACTCCCCTATATGGTCATTGAATGGGATATATAACTTTCCTATTCCCAATACATGTTTATATCTTTCTGTTTATCCCAATCAGGCTATTTTACATTCTGGAAAATGTAACAGATGTTTATAGTGATGTGGAGACAAGTTATTGAGATAAAAGCATCCTTCTAAAAAAACCTTCTAAGTTCCTGCCTGAGAGTATACATTATTGAACTTTCAGCTTTGATTTGAGATGGGGTAGTAAATTTGAGATTTTTTGGTTTGAGATGGGATAGGAAACCAAGGACTCAGCAGCATTCAGCAGTCCCACTCAGTTTGTTTTCCAAATTACCCACCCGCTCCCCTACCCCCTCTAAACAATGATTACTAAAAATTGGGATAGAATTCCTCCTTTGCTATATCTAAATCCGAAGAAAAATAAAGTTATGTATGTATGTAAGTTATGTATGTATGTCTTTGAGTATATAACTTTTTGGTACAAACATTGCGCTATTTGCAATAGAAGTGATTTTGTTGCTTCCCTAAAAGCCGCTTATAGAAATTTGACTTCTCTGTCTTGGTAAAAATAAATAGATAAATAAATAAATGTGCAATATGCCACTAAGAACTCATTAAAGTAAAAGGTTGTTACAAATTATATATACCTACCGAGGTTTGCATTTCCCAGTTACAAAAGCAACAGAAAACAAAACAGCCAATTGAAGTTATGCTGGACGTAAGTTAATTTTGAGATTTCCAGTGACCTAAGTCTTGTCGTATTAATCAGGAGCCAAAACGCGCGAAAATCTTTAAGTTTCCCGCTCGTTTTTAATTTATACAGATCAAGGGAGGCCCTGGGAACCAATGAGCACCCGGTGCAATTCCTGTATTTAGTGTGAACAGCGGTTTTCGCAGGAATCGCACCGAGGTAGATTTTTCATCGACGAAGAAATACTTGGATACGACGGCCATACAAGCTCTTTTTACGGCTTTTCTTCCAATCACACCGAATGTAAGTGGCTAAATCAAGGCTGAATGTTGCTGCAACAGGATTTCATCGCGGCGAGCCAATCGGAAACGTCATCGGTCTTGCGACAGTTGAACTCGCGACAAAACTTTTAAAGCTTCAATTTATTTTATATTCGTTGTTCCGCGAGTGTGTTGTCGTTTGCCTTTATTGTAAAACAGCACTTTCATTAAGAGTTAATACACGATGACAAAAGATAACGCAACGAACGGTTACTGAAATGCTATTTTTATCTTCCAATCACAGGTCGGTGCAATTCCTGTATTTAGCTGCTAGTCTCTAAGTTATGGCCGCCATCTTGAAAACATACAGAAATTATAGAGATGGAAAACTTGCTAAAATCTTCTTAATTATTCAACATTTGACTGTGTCGACTTTATTTGACACAAAACGACACATAAAAAAGAAAATTTAGAGAGAAGTTAAACTTACCTTTTTCTTGACGTAAAACAGTTGATGTATCAGGGGTCAGCGGTCAGTAATGAAGGCTAAAATAGCCTTCAAATACCTTTTTACCTCGTGTTCATTTTAACATTTCTAAGCCCAGACAACTCAAGAGCATATATATATATTTTTTTTGGAGGGGGGTTTATAGGTCTCACGTGAGATTACCCCTCCACCTCACCCCACCCCCCATAAATACACAGAAGATGACACAGGATGCCAGATTCACAAAATATCATGCGATAAATTTGGTGCTTTTTACCCCATGTTCATTTTAACGTTTCAAAGCCCTAGACAACTCAAGAACATATTTTATTTTTTTGGTTGATAGGTCTTACGTGAGATTACCCCTCCACCCCCACCCCCAGAAATACACACAAGATGACAAATACGAAAATGCTATCATACATATTTGTAAACAATGGGTGAAGCACTTTAAGAAAATCCATGTGACTCTTTGTCCTTCCATATGGTACCGGCCACCCCCTTTGGCTCATACACATCTTGAGCTATTACAGCACCACCAGCAAGCCAAACGATGTAACCTATGCCATTGCTTTTGCGTTGATCCTTTTCAATTCTGCCGTCAGTCCCTTTGTATATGCTCTGATCAACGCGCGATTCCGGGAGAAAATTAAGGTCATGATTTGCTGTAAATGCGGCTCAGGCAGCGTGGTTCATCCCGCGAGCGAAACGGAGAGCAATGGGAATACAACATCCTTCACCCACCCTACCATTAGCAACGAAACCGGAGAGCCGTAATGGGTCTTCTTTTCTAAATATAAATGTTGTGGTTCAATTTTATCCTTGTTGGTTTAAAGTTTTCTCCCTTTTTTTTTGGGTGTGGTAATGTATTAGTTTAAAACCAAGGATAAAATTGAACCACAACATATACAGCTACGAATTTAGTTCAATGATAATGATTACAATAATGACGATAATGATAAGCATGATTACATTTTCACAGCGCTCTTCACTTTCTTCGCTGAGGCTTTCCACAGCTACAATGAAAAATAAGCTACTTTTTAGGGTGTATCTGACTGCCTGTATTCCGGTAGTAAGAAAACATTAAACAAGTGAAAATATTATTTCATTTGACCCGCTAATCACGAACTTCCATCGTTTCAGTGATGGGGTCAATTGTTTTTGTTTTATGCTCATTTTTTTCTTTTGGAATCCTGTAAGATTTTCTCACAACTTCGTGGCAGCCAAGAAATTGAAGAAAACGTTCTTGTCCCCATCAATTTCTACTTTGAAACACAAACAGGCTAATTTTGAGGGATTTTTTCAGACCAATTAGCGACTAACCACAGTATAGCTGTTTATATTCCTTACCAAATCTTCCTTTTCACCCAAGGAACGAATACGGCTACCGATGGACCATAAGAATTCGGCCGTATGAACGGTAGGGTCAAATTTCATGGCTGGTCTCTTTCCAGCGAAATGAGCATAACTTATCACCTTCGGATACCAGCTGTATGAGCGAGCCTAAAGCCGAGGATCCAGGCCTTGTTGATGAATACCTTCACGTACTTCGAGAGGAATCACATCAGCATCGAATACTCCACATAAACACGCGAAGCATGGCATCCTCGTTCGACGAGTTACTCGCTACAGTCAAGGAGTACACTTTTGACGTTGTGACTATGAGTGAAACATGGCTTAAAGATAATGCGCTCCTACTGTAGCTTGTCACCATCCCTGGTTACAGTCACGTTTTTCGCAACCGCAACAAGATCCGCTGAGGCGGTGTTTGGGCATATTTGGGGGAAGGCATAAGCTACGAAAGGCGTATTGATGTTGAAAATATACATGGCTAGAGATCCCGGGCCGTAATAAGCATAGTAAAATGCTCCTAGGGGATTCTCTATCGATCGGAACTTATTCAGGACTACCAAACGTGGCTCGACATAGTAAAGAGATTATTCCGCCAGTTGAGCGTTCTTTGGGATGGTCTTATTGTCGCTACCAGTGATGTGAACGTAGACATGCTCACACCAAATCACCCTGAACTAAAGAAATATACAATCTCGTACCCAGAGTCCTCAGGCTCTTTGGCCAGCGGTTAGTCGCCAGGAGAGACTCTGGGATAATGGGAAAAAATCAAATTTTTTGGTTGGCTGACCCGTAATGGCATCTATTGTTTTACCCCAGATTTTCTGGGAAAATGGCGGTCCATTATCCCAGAGTCTCTCCGGGCGTCCACCCGCTGAACAAACAGCCCGAGGCCTCTGGGTACGAGATTGAGAAATATACCGATGCGCTGACGTGCCTTAACCTACATCAGCACTACAGCGCCCAGCAAAAACCACATCCACCTCTAAAACACTAATTGACCACATCATCAGCAATGCATCCCATCGCGTCTCGTATTGTAATGTGCTGCCCTGTCCAAATATTGGTGATCCTGATGGGCCGTATACTTGTATTAACGTAAGAGTCAAACGTTTTCAACCACGTTACAAGTAACGTCGCGATGAAAAGCGATTTGATGAAAGAGCTTTTAAGGAAGAAGTGGGTGGTGCTCTTTTTAACGTCGTTTACAGTCTTGACAATTCCACCGAGAAACTAGACATTTTTAACTCGCCTTTTAAATCCTGTCTGGACAATCACGCTCCTCTACGTAGAACCAAAATCATGCGACCCCTGCGCCTTGGTTGAACAAGGAAGATATCAGGAAACTTCAGAAATAACGGAATGTACTTATGTATTTAGCACACAAAACGAACTCAGCAAGTGTTTGGAATAAATTTCGTGAGGTGCGCAATAAGATCAAGACTACGATCAAGTCAGTTAAACCTGCATTTTTTCAAGAGGACCCTATGATCCAACAAACCCAAAGAACAGTGGAATATCATACATCATACTTTACATCCTAGTCCCCAGCCAATTAAGGCGGACCCAGATGCGCTGAACAAGCATTTCAGCTCCACATCGCAACGTTTGCTGGGATCAGAGGCAAATTCATCAGACTTCCTTCTTGATCTTATCAATTCCCTCCCTGAAGACCATCTTACAAGGCTCGTTTAATCTACTCCTCATCACTTACAGTGAGGTAATGGATATGTTAACTACTATGAGATCTGACTGTTCAACCGGTGCCGATCAAATTCCTGCAAAGTATCTTAAACTAAGCACCGATATCATAGCCTCGCCTTTGACACATATCCTTAACAGTTTTATTACTATCATCTGTTTTCCGGAGGCCTGGAAAGTCGCTCGTGTATCGCCTATCCCTAAAGTCGACTCTCCTATTTAATCTGATCATTACCGACCAATCGCTATTCTGCCAGCAGTTTCTGAAGTCTATGAAAAAGTCGTTTTAAATCAACTCCTTGAATACATTGATCAGAAACAGGTGCTTCAGGATTCTACCTCTGGATACCATAAGGGTCATTCAACCATTAGCGTTCTTTTACGTATTAGGGACGACATAACTCGAGCAATGAAAACTGTTGAGATAAAGCTCATCGCCTTCGCGGACTTTTCTAAGGCATTCGATACGGTCGACCACTCTATTGTTATACCTAAGCTACATACAATTGTCCAAGCCAGCTCTTCTGTGGTTCTTGAGCTACTTGACTAATCGTTGACAGTTTGTACAAGTCAATGACAGACAATCTAGTCTTGCAGATGTCCTATTTGGAGCCTTCCACAGGGCTCAATTCTTGGGCTTGTTCTCTTCAACTTTTATGCGAACGACATGCAAGATTCCTAACAAGATGGCTCCTCTTGCTTTCAGTACGATGACGACACAACGGAGCTGCATTATGCAAGTTGGCGCAGTGGTGAGAGCGCTCGCCTTCCACCAACGTGTCCCGGGTTCGATTCCCGGACTAGGCGTCATAAGTGGACTGAGTTTGTTGGTTCTCCGGGTACTCCGGTTTTCCTCTCTCCTCCAAAACCAAAATTTGTCCCAGACGGCCCCACAAGCTTGCAGCTTTAAATAATAAGTTTCTTTACCCTACCTTTTCCCAAAGACTTCGATGTCTGTGTAGACAAGACGAAAAAGACCCTTAGCAGCATCGAGTCGTGGGCAGCTGATAGTAACCTGCTACTGAATGAAACCAACACCAAGCAGATGCTTATTACCACAAAGCATATGTCCAACGTGCATAATTTTGACGGATACACTCCACCTCTCCACTTGAAAGATAGGACAGTCGAAAGGGTACAGAAATTTAAGCTGTTAGGAACTTGGCTTAGTGAGGACCTTAACTGGGACAGAACATGTAAATGAGGTCACATCATCATGCTATAAAGTGCTAGCCACGCTAAGAAAGATCAAGAATATGACACCGCAAAAGACTAAGATGTCTCTTGTTCAAAGCCTCGTCCTATCCAAACTTAACTTTAATGACTTTGTCACTTATCCACTCCCCCGTATTTCTGCAGCAAGCCGGAGTACAACGCGTTCAGAATGCTGCTGCCGGTTTTGTCTTAAATCGTTTCTACTCGGAAAGAGACGTCGTTGAGCTTGGCTGGCTACCTCCGCTGTACAATACTCAACTTAGCATTCTTAAGTTTGGACATTGAGCTCTTTTTAGTGAAGCTTGGCCCGAATATTTGCAACTGCCTAGGCACAACCGCCACCGTACACTGCGCCCTAGTAATGCGACTTTAATAGAAATTTCCCTGATTAAGGGTCACTGAAATATCAAATTTTCAGGGAAGATAAGCACCAAAGAGACAAGAAGATATAAATGCAAATACGGTAAGGATCGTGAAGGATGGAGAAGATTACAAATTGCCTTTTGAAAATTTTAGGCTAAATGTTTCAAAAACGTAATTTGTAGTCCGTTTCAATCTTATCCATCCTTCATTATTTCCACTAGTCTGCTTAAATATCTACCTGTATATGAAAATATGAATGCTTCCCAAAAAAGAATCCAAGTGCAAGCGACAGTCAACTTACATTTGAGCAATATGAAAAACGTTCATACAAACCATTACTAATTTTTTTATAGGAGAATCCTGTAATGGAACATTGCCTACTTTTAGAAGTAAGCAATTCGTTGGAAACACAGCAACCTGTCCAGGAAATTAATGACAGTGACCATTTAAAAGATCGTCAGCTAATTGCAAGGGAAGTTGGTGCAATATGAGGTTGCACAGCATGGTGTAGCTGTACTAGCAGAAACTGAGGATGACAAGAGAAAAAAAAGTTGCAAAATCAAAGGAGAGTATCAGGTGAGGAGAGGATGTTGCATGAAGTTGTTGCAGATATACCACCACCCTTTTCCAGCAGGGTCAAGTGCGCCAGAGGATAACACATACTGCGCTATACGTACACTCAGTTTGAGGTGGAACAGATGACTTACGTTACATACACACACACACACACACACACACACACACACACACACACACACACGCGCGTACGTACGTACGTACATACATACGTACGTACGTACCTTCATACATATTTACCCTTGGATTTCAAGGTAGCTTATACAGCTCTGAGCATTTACCAACCCAACCATCAGATGAGAGATCCACCACACCGGGAGCTACGTTCCCTACTCTTTTCGAACAATGTGTGGATTCAAATGAAGAATGATCCTCGCAGTTGTGTGGATTCTTTAGCGTCCCGCAGAATCAATTATGAAGAGTTATGAGGTTTGCAAGAAATGGCCCTTAGAATGCAAAATCACAGCAAAAGTTAACTTGTCGCAGAAGAAATACAATAATAAGGTACCAAAAGTTTGGGATTTTAAAATAACAAATGAAATCAACTCAAGGAATGATAATTTATAAAGATAAGACCTCATGTGTTCAAAGAGTGGACAGTTTTAAATAACGAATAACACACTATCTAGTGGATAACATTTACTGCAATAATACACCTTTGCCACGCTTTGCCACGCTGTCTTAATGGCGAGGAAATTGAAGGCTAATAACGTACTTTGCATTTATCTTCAAAGTTCCCTTCATTTGTTTTCTCATAATTCATGCTGATTATGTCACGTTTTTATTTAAAAAAAGATTTTTGCGAAATGAATGTAAAAGACACTCTATTGTTTGTATAAGCGCGCTTATGATTATCAATAAAATTGTATTGGTTGTTTATTGATGCTATTGACTGTTTAGCCATGGTTAAAAATTTTATTGAATATATTGTTCACTAAAATGAATGGCCGATCACGCAAAAGAATATTTTTTTGATGTTATTGAATTTACAATGCGCGCAAATGAAAGTTGCTTTTGTCGACTTTGAATTTTGTGAGACGTAAATGAAAGTCTTGAAACTTAATTGAATGTTTACAATTATGCAGATATCCTTGTTGAGTGTGCATTTCGCACAATTGAATGCCGTTTGGCGCAAATGAACATATTTTCGCATTATTGTCTGACTTTAAGTGCAAATGATTGCGTATTTTCTCTAAATTAACAGCAAAAGGTGTATGTTGTTCCTGCTGGATGGTGAAGAAAACGAATAATCTGATATGTAAAAACTGGGGCTAGCCGGTATAGTCAACTCTCGCCTTGCGGACACCCCGCTATTACGGACACCCCGATGATACGGACAGCAGCTAAATCCCCTGCAAAAATAAATTACAGAAGTTTGACTGAAAGATACTCCTGCTATTACGGACTATCGCTATTAAGGACACTAACTCTCGGTCCGAAGGGTGTCTGCAATAAAGGGAGCTGTCTGTATTGAAATGACCTTACTTTTCTACTAGACTTCATGAACGAGCAGTGTCTGATAGCTATTCATGCATTTGGATTTTTCTTGCATGTACATCAGTTAAAGTAATACCTCTGCGATCAATTTGTTATTGTATTTCCAAATTGAAAAATCTCCAGTAAGCCAGTCAACAGAAGTGGTGCTTGGTATGCAGTGGTTGTTCAAGTATTTGAACAAGCGGTGATGTTTAAGCATTTGCATTTGCAAATCTATACGTAAGCCAAGGCAAAACGGGAAATGTTTGGTGACCAAACATCATCAAACATTGTTTGGTGTCCAGACATGTTGATGTGTGAAATGCTTGCCAAACGGTTAAAACAGTTTGATCGTACAACGATCATACATCGGGATGCAAGGAGTTATGGGCCGTAAAATTACCCAGCGTACCACAACATCCGCAAGAGTCTTGTTTACAATTTCAGTATAGCGGAATGTCTGATGGTTGAAAGGCAGTCTATAGCGGCTGTAATTCTCCTTGAATAAGTAGAGGAAGATTCCATCTCCTTGCCTTCGTTTTACTGTGTTTCCGCTCAGCCACATCAATAAAAACTTCTTCACTATTCGCCATTTTTACAATAGGGAGCTTCATCAATGAGAACATTATGAAGACAGCACAAAACAATAGGTTTAATTAGCATTATATAATAACAAAATCAATGCGCGCACTCTGATTGGTCAATCAGCTATGGTTTATTGTTCCAGTAAACTCATGGAAATTTCGCGCGTCTTCTGGATTATTGAATAAAAGCAATTCACCTCACGTTTCTATGGTTCATAGGCATGGTAAACCACTTGGGATGTTGAATCCGTAAATTACTCGCCTGCTGCTCGTGATTTACGAATTCTTCGAGTGTTCTTCCAACATTTATGTCGCAACCATAAAAAAAGGGCCGGTTTGCGTTAAAAGATTTGGTAATTCATCGCGCCCACAAAATACATGTTTGTAATAGGTTCTTACCCATGCGCCCATAAAAAAAGCCTCCCTTTTTGTATTCCCCCTTCTCCGAGGGCATTGATGATGGTAATTCAATGATTGGCCATGGTTAGATGCCTGAGGAGATAAACATTTCATTGGGGGAGGGGGGGTGGAGGCAGTGACCAGATCTATTCTTTAGCGTAAATGTTTTCTGTAAGTGTCCCAAACATTTTGGTCATCATTGTAGACTACCTAAACGGCGGCGATTAAGTGACCTACGTCCATCAACTGATGTTTTTGCGTTTTTATTCCTTACGACCATGAGAACCGAAAACAAATGCATACAAGTTTCGGTAACATTACGTTATAAATAAATTTAACACTCTCGATCACGAAGGAAGGTAAAAATTACAAAGTTCTTGCAACCAGGTTTCAAAACAACCCTAAAGGAAACGTTAATTGCAGGTACATTGACCTGAAATATAACCTAAGCAAAGGTGACAACGGAAACCGACACTGCTAAGGCGAAGATAAGATGCGGAATTACGTAAACTTAATTAGTTAAACAGCGACAAAATAATTACCTCGGTGCTGCCTTTCGGGATCTATACCTGGAAACTGAAGAAAGACTTGAAGGACAAGGACAACTTGCGGCTGAAACCCTGAAACTTGTAGTTGAAAAATCTTCAGCATTGTCTTCACTTGGCTTGCTTGCTACTGATAAGTATAAGCGTAAGCAACTTAGCCTTGTTTTCTTTGTACGAGATGTGGCGATCACTGTCGTGTACGTCATCATGTATAACAATGGTCTAAAATCTGAGTTTTGCTTACGTATCTAGCTAGAAGCTTCTAAGCACTTCTACAATCGAAAACGTTAAAATACCAAAAGGGAATTCCAATGAAAAGCATATGAAGAACTTGTTATCTTATCTTATCTTTCTGTAAAATTCAAAATCGTTGTGTATCTAAAACTTATTGTGATCTTCCTGTTGTCCAGACCTTTTGGCAGTTTCTTATCTTAAACATTTAACTATGATCGATAGTAAATAATCAAATTTCCTTGCGGTAGCTACAATAAGGCCCCTGAATACTTGTGGGTCGCCTGATGCTCTCACAAAGATGCGTTCTGGAATCATAGCGGAGCTCCGCGCGCCAAAGGCGCGCGCACGAAGCACCATGAGTAAGAAAATATGGTAACCCATCTATGCGAGAAAATTTGGTTTGGTTACCGTACGACCGACCGACTGTACGTTCGCCCCTCCATGTACGATAATGTGAAAAGTCACACCCGAGAAAAACCTGTGCTAATTCCTCATTTTGGCTGGAAATCAGAAAAAGTAACAAACTGTAGACACTAAGGGAAGAAACTTATGATCTTTTAGCTTTATTGGCATTGTTTTCTAAAAGCTTAGATTTTATTGAAGGCAGAAATTCAAACTGAAAAAATCCGATCAAATACTTGTTTAAGTCTCAAAATCTGACAGAAAGTTGCAAAAATCTGTCAAGAAAATGTCAAAAACCAGCACGCTTCATGCTTCATTTACGGATTACAAATTTTTCAAAAACGTAATTTGTAATCCGTTTCAATCTTCTCCATCCTTCATCATCCTCGCCATATTTGTATTTATTCTTGCTTCTTTGGTGTTTGTCTTTCCTGAAAATTTGTTATTTCACAGTTTTGCATTATTTAAATTAATTTTTTTTATCTCTGTAATAATGACCCAAAATATCGTGACCGTGCTCCTTTAAGTTAAGTAATTGTCGAGCTTTTTGTTTGTTTGTTTGTTTGTTTGTCTGTCTGTCTGTCTGTTTGTTTGTTTGTTTGTTTGTTTGAACCGGTAAGAATCAGCGTCTGAATGTTAAAAACAGCAAAATGTGTTGGTTGGCTTTATCTTGGACGGGTCTGGGAGGGATAAGCCCGTGAGGCTTCGCAAGCGTTGTCTTTGTTATAACTGGATGATAATTATTTTGTCGCTTAGAATCGTCAGTTGAAGAAACTTCCTTGGTGGACATGAGAAGTAACAGTAAAACTATCAACGCACTTTATGGTTTTGCGTCTGCTTAGCCAAGGGCAGATTTTGCGTGAAATGGCGCTATTATGCAGCTCTGCATTCACTAAACTATCAGATTCGTACTCCTTTTTGTCTTTTCTACGGACATTTAAGCTTGTGTCAAAATTGCTTAGCAATTTTTCTAACTTACTTCGAGATATGTTACATACTTTATTCGTCCCAAAAGGGCTTTTCAGCAACAAACAGAAACTATATACAAGTGATAAAAAACAAGTCAAAATAGCAATAAATTAAGCTAGCTTAAAGTGTGCAGTTAGCTAAAAGTAAATCTTTCTTTAGACAGCGTTTGAAGTCTGTTAGCGTCGGTTTCAACTCATGAGCGGTAATCGCGAGGTCACGGGTTCAAACACCGTTGAAGTCCTGAATTTTTCAGGCTTCTTTACGCAATTGCGTAAATTGCGTTCACAACTGCGAAGATCATTCTTCATTTGATTTCATTTCCGCAGTTCATGTATGATCCATTTCATATATCATTCACACTCATTTCTTTCACGGGAACATATGAACCCACAATTGACCTGCTCCCAACGTCAGTGGCTTCATAGCTCAGTTGGTTAGAGCATCGCACCGGTAATCGCGAGGTCACGGGTTCAAACCCCGTTGAAGTCCTGAATTTTTTCAGGCTTCTTTTCGCAATTGCATAAATTGCGTTCACAACTGCGAGGATCGTTCTTCATTTGATATTTTAGTTTGTTGCAATGTTTTGTTCTTGTGGTTTTTGAACTATGGTCAATTCCTGTTCACTGCTCTAAACGATCAGGTTGGTACTTGTTTTTGTCTTTTCTACGGACAATTTTTCTTGTCTACTGAAATATATGTTTGTTACTTGTCTAAATTTTCCACCTTCTCCAAGAATCTTTGAACAAACTTACGCATTATACTTTGTTTACTTGCAATGTTTTGTTTTTTATCCGCTTTGAATGCCATTACGCTTTCATCTGAAAGTATAGTTTGGACTTAAGGATGTTTTTGTGTTTGTTTCCAAACGCTTGCATCGAATAGTTCATCTGGATCGGAAAACTCATCATTTTCAATACTGCTGACACAAAATTGGCCCAAGAAAAGCAATGCGAAGTTGCTCGATGCCAGTGAAAAAAATAACACTCGTGGAGCTCCGCTTTTAGGCTTGGCTAAATATATATATTACGTCCTAGGGTAGGACTGTTTGTGCAATTCGTTTGGGACTTGGTGATCAATGAATGCGGTTTAGTGTGGATTTGATAGTTCATCATAAGCCGTTGAAACAGGAAGAAGGCCATTTACTAGTTTATACAACAAGTTTAGATAAGCAAGTGCCCTCCTCTGCTCTAACGTTCTCCAGCCTAGTTCTTGTACTCGATTAGCTCTGCTATACTCTGGTGTGATTGATTTCGTTTTAATTAGTCGTAATAAAGATGTTGTTGTTGTTGTTGTTGTTGTTGTTGTACGATGGCTAAGGCATTATAACCATTTCCACCCTATGGAAACCATTTGTTTCAGTGCTCTTTCCCAGACAGAAGAGCAGTACTGTAACTTAGGTCCTAAGAAAGCCTTATTAGCCATTTCTTTGAGAGTTGGTGTTGTAATTTTATGGTTCCTTTAAAGAAAACCAAGCGTTTGGTTCCCATCAGCTGTAGTCCTGTTAATATGGGTATTGGTCTGTTTCAAATCTTCTGACAAGTAAATGTTGTAGGTCAAAATGAAACTCGGGTCAAAATGACTTTAACCTAGCTCAAAATAAAATTATTCATTGATTATTCATGATATTTCAAGATATTTAATTTTGACTTACACTCCTCGCAAATCATTGTCATCAACCATGGGGGAAGGCGCAGAGAAAGTGTTACAAGGAATTTGTCGGAGAGTCACTCCTCGCCATAATTACTTGAAAAACACTCGAAAACTAGGGTACGCACTTATGCAAGCGTCCCACTCTCCATCCTTACATACCTTACATACATACTTTATTGTATAGCTCCCACTCGGGGCCTCTTCCGCCATACATAAAAATAAAAGGAGATAAGGAGATAACAAAAGTAGGATAAAACTATTTAAAAGTTGAACTTATCCCCTTCAATGTTGAGCTAAAAAGTGTTTGGTGTGGCAAGTCATTGTCATCAACATTGAGGGAAGGCGCAGAGAAAGTGTCACAAGTCATTTGTCGGAAAGTGTATGTTAAAATCATTCCATTTTGACCTACAACATAAACGCGTACATATTTGGTGCTCTCAACTAGTCTTAACTTAACCCCGTTTATGACGTGATTATGCATCACTGGATTTCCCTTACGGCTAATACGAAACTCTTCGCACTTGTCAGGATTTTATTCCATCAACCAATTGTTCTTCAAGGCTTCCATCCTTTCCAGGTCAGCCTGGAGCTTTCGCCAATCGTGTTACCACTGAACCTATTGTTATAATTGCGGCCGTGTTATAACAAATAATTGCATATCGGGTTAAGGGCGATTTAGATGGTACGATTTTTTGCTTACGACTGTCCCATGCAACTTCTGTAGCGCGCGCTGCTCGCGCCGTGCAAGAAATAGTATACGACAGTTGCCATTCGATATTACCCATACCTACGACTGTCGTATGGTTTTAAAACATGATTCAAAATCCTACGACAAATTTTAGGCAGCGTGCGTCTGTGGTAGAGAGATGGTAGGAGCATTCACACGGCACAACTTTGTTCTATGTTATGTCGTATACTCTAAGACGCGCGACAAATCTTACTGTCTAAATCGCCCTTTACAAGTACTCAGGCAAGTCATGAATCTAGACTAAAAGTAGAGCCGATGGCAGTCTTGTCCTGGTACGCTAGACATGAAAGGCAGGAGTGATAGAATTTCTCCGTCGACTACATTACAGCGAATTCTGCACAAGTTGAGACAACGTGATCAACAGTTTCTTGAGATCTACTGCATAGACGGTAATGTGAGCCTGTTTATGATGTGATAAAAGTATGCTCAGCTAGGTAGGGTTTGGTCCTGCGCTGCTATTATCAGTCCTGCCCTCTATTTCCTTCTCTTTCAGTCTGTTCTTCATTTGTTTCTGGCCTGTCGTTTTCGAGCTCTCTTGATTCGTCTTGCATTATTTAATGTAACCTATTATAATCATCATCATTACCATCATTATTACATGATGCGATTTTTTCAAATTTTGCCACCTCGCCACTGAACGCACGATGAAAATCGCAAGTGTATCCATCCTTGTACTGGCGATGCAAAAGGAAAAAGATCGCAAGAATAAAGTCGCCAGAGTTGAAACTTTTGTGACAAAATCGCAGAGATATTTGGCTGTGTAGCCATTTTCAATGTTTTCAGCAGGAGTTTCACGACGAATCTTATCTAAATAAAAAAAGATCAATCAAAAGTCAAATTGGGTTCATTTTATGCAGCAGGTGTTCAGTGCAATTTTATCTCCTCATATATTTCCTTTAAACGCGGTTTTTGTACTGCTTTCGAATTCATTGTTGGTAGAGTATTTTTCCTGCCTAACAAAATTCAAGAATTTGAAAAGACTACTTTTCCTGGCCAGAAATAAGCAGACTTTAAGTCTTCGCGCTGAAAAAATCATAACTACGTTTAAGTAACGTTTAAAGGTAGGCATTTGAGCTGATTTTTATCCAGATTTCCAAAATAGCTTCCAATCGCTCACTGTTTGGGCGACTGAAGCTTACGGCTGGAATACAATAAAGTCACCAGTTGTTGTAAGTGAAAAGTGATCTGCGTGAACTCCTATAATCAATACCCGTATGCATAACGGCAAGCTATTGACTGACACCTGCCACTCATATTTCTACCTTTAATACGTTCGTGACCAAACCCTTATGACTTAATTATATTTGTTAGCAGTTAATACACTTTAACAGCCCTCGGATATGAATAAACCTCTTTAAATCTGGGTAATAACAGTTCACATTCTACGTGTAGTGGCCGCGGTGAAAACAACGCTTCTTTTATATACGAGCTTCCACTGGTAAGTTCTATTTGTAAAGCATTCTGCTATTGATGCTTTCGGAACATATTCTGACGTTGTAACTTGCATTGTTTTTCCCTTTCGTGATATTGTCATAAAATTAAAGTGCAAAATGAAACTGCAGCAATAATTTCATGTGCTAAAGTCTTCAAATCTTCAAATTTTTGGGGCTTCAGAAGTGGAGCTACATAACCTTCAGAGCAAACTAGCAGATGAAAATCGCAAAAATTGTCTTGAAAAGGCACCTATCATAATAATTATCCATTATTTTGAATATGAAAAATGCTAAAATCACATTTTGACGTTTTTCATGTTCATAAATTGCTTCTAGATCACCTGTGATATAACATCAAGTAAATTTAAAAGAAAAAATGAGCCACAATAGTGTACGTTTTTACCAGTAGTTTAAGTTACTTGCTTCTGGTTTTGACCAATTTTAGCTAAGAAGAAGGTCCTCCTTTTTTCAAGCATATATGACAATATCTGCCTCGGCCACGCATAATTGAATAAATCAATGAATAGTTTTTCGGTGTTAAAACAGCTGATTTGACGAATATTATTTTTCGTTTGTCATAGGTGTAAAGGTGTCCTTTGGATTTTAAAAGTGTTACTTAAAGTGGATGATACTGTCCCTTTAACTTGTTTCCCTATTGGCTGAAAGTACATTTTACAGGAATTGGTTATTTATTTAGCTGGTTCGAAATAAAACCGTGAAAGATGAAATAAATCAATATGAATATTCAAGAATCATATATTGAACTGCAGATTAACTTGTGTAATGAAGATGAAAATGATCAACAAAGTTCTTCATGGGTAAGATTAAATTCAAATCAGCAATAAATTTGGTTTAAGGAGCAAAATAGACTTTCCGGATCTGGTCACAAACGAGAGAATGAAGAATGCGGAATTGGGAAAGAGAAATTAAAAATGAGGAATTGAAAATTGCCTAGATTGATTGCTGTTAATGCGTAACGAAATTTTATTAGCAGCGATCATGGATAGCATATAAGGAAGGAGATTTGATTTGAAAGTTAACAAGATACACATTGAAGAAACTCAAGGGAATCAAGTGCACAGATAGCTCTGGGTCGATACACTTCACTTTTTGCATTTTTAACAACACCTTTAAAATTGCAGCACTTGTACACGCAATTTCCTACATACCCTATAAAATCGCCGGAGCTTATACTGTCTTCTACATCCCTTATAACGTTACACTCGCTAAATGATGACAACTAGAGATCGAGTAAATTTGTCTGGCAGTGTAGGCCCGGTTCAGATGCCGTCACTTGTATTCCCCCCGCCCCCAGGACAATGATGATGGCCATTCAATGATTGACCAAGGTCAGATGCTTGAGGAGATCAACATTGCATTGGGGGAGGGGGGCGGGTGGAGGCACTGACCAGATCTATTCTTTACAGTAAATGTTTTCTGTAAGTGTCCCAAACATTTTGGTCATCATTGTAGATTACACAAGCTCCAGTGATTAAGTCACCAACGTCCATCAACTGATTCCTTACCAACTTAACAATGGAACAATGTGCATACAAATTTCAGTAACATTACGCTACAGATAACTTTAAAACGGTCGGTCACAAAGAAAAACTTCTTACAACCAGATTTGAAAACAAAACGTTTTAACTGTTTAACTTAATTACTTAAACAGCGACAAAATAATTGATCCAAAAGGTCTTGGTAAAATCAGACAAGTTAATATGTTTAAATAATGGACAACCACTTTGAGTTTAAAACAAGACATGCTTCGATCGTTTAACGGTCATCATTAGTTGTGAAATAGTTTACAGTTGTGATTTTAATTTATACAACCATTGACGTGTACAATTGTTTTTTGAAAATTAACGGGCAACACTTAAATGCGCGAGACCTGGGATAATACATTTCTTGAAATCGGATGTACACCTGGTATAAACAGCAAAATAATTACAGCAATTGCACAAAGTTGTCATAGTAAGTAAAACTAAATAACAAAAGGACTAACGCAATGGAAAACCACATCAAAAAGAAAGAGTCAGCTCGGCATGTTTAAGCTGCTTGTTTAACGTGGGATTTTCCCAGCGGATATGAGCGGCGTCTTTTAAAATTTAAGCTGAAATCTCTTTGGTGCAGAATCCAAAATAGAAAAGCACCTCTTTGAACAAAGTCTGCGGCATGTCCCAGACTGTTGTAAATGCTGAAAGATAATTACTTGGTGCTTCCTTTCAGAATGTGTATCTGGAAACTGAGAATCAATTTGAAGGAAAACTTGAAACTTAACGAAACTTGTAGTTGAAAAACCTTTAGTGTTGGCTTTGCTTGCTTGCGACAATTAAGTATAAACGTAAACGACTGAGTGAGCCTTTTTGCTTCGTAAGAGATGTTACTATCGCTGTCGGGTAAAATGTTTGTTTTGATAGTGTGAATGATATATGAAATAAATCATATATGAACTGCGGAAATGAAATCAAATGAAGAATTAGTTCGATTGTCGTAGTGATTTGTCGCTATAGGCATGTTTTGGAATTCCTGCTGACCTTGGCTAAGACCTCCATGAGTTGTAGTTAAGCCCTCTTTTATCAGTCATTCTTCCAAAGATTTGATTTGAAGTTAACTATTCTCCTGAATGAGCAACGTGTAAAGTTATTCATATCCCCACGGTCCGTAAACCCAAACATGTCTACAGACGTACTCTGTACGTTCAAGCTTCTATAGTGAGTGGTTAGCAGGTAGTTAGTAGTGGTCAGAGTTCGAAGACCACTAGACCGAGAGATTAAATATGTCGTAGCCATCAGAGGTCACAGTGAATGTTAGAGCGTGATTAAACATGTAATACAAAATGTAGAAATTGGAGTAACGAATGGAGAGTCTCGGTATCAGTTCGCTAAGGGCAAGGCGAGTCAGCCTACCATTTGAGTGAAAGCCCACATTAATCGGCGGAAACGTTAACAAAAGTACACCAGCTTCCAGAAGCGAAAACGTTAAAATCCCGAAAGGTTTCTTAAATACGGTGGATTCCAATACAAAAATATACCTAAACACTTCTTACCTTAAATATTATAGTAAATAAACAAATTTCCTTGCAGTAGCTACAATCAGGCCCTCAATACTTGTGGGTTACCTGGTGCTTTCACAAAGATGCTTTCTGGAATCATGCTTAGAATGACTGTTTGTGTGATTCAGTTTGGGACTTGGTCATTAATGAATGTGGTTTGGTGTTCCTGGATTTGGAAGATAGTCATAAGGTTAAACTGTATATGAGCATGTGCCGTCCTCTGCTCTTAACTTCTCCAGCATAATTTTATTCCGTAGCTATGGCGTGATAACCACTTCCGTCCTATGAGAACCATTTCTTTGACTGTTCTTTCTCTGGTCCAATACAGAAGAACAGCATCTGTGTACCTTTAAATAAGTCCTAAGAAAGCCCTATTAGCCATTTCCTTGGGAGTTGTTGATGTAATTTTATGCTTCCTAAATGCGTTTAAATATATGAAAATCATATATTTCAACTGCGGATGAAGAGGGTCTTCCGCTCAAGACCACCTTGTTCTCCTAAATCAAACTAACTCAGGACAAAGCACTATCATGCAAAACGTTGCCATGAATGATGACAAACACAATCATGCATGAGTCTCTTGCTGCCATGCCAACAGAACAAGCTTTTGTCATATGTCTTTAATAGCGCTTCCTCAGTAAAAATATAATTGACCAGAAACACTTAGTCAGTGAGGCAAGAAACAATTTTTTACAAATTATGTATGTATTAATCTATGCTGTGAACGTAAACTGGTGGACCGACTCTGGTTATTTGCAGAGAGAAAAATCTTCAAAGTTTCACTTTGCCAAAAGTGGGTGTTTTTGCTTATACCTACCACCAATCTTTGCAATGTTATTAAACAACAATTCAACAGATTGGCATTTTTTCTGATTCATGGCATAGAACGTTTGTCTACCTCAAATTTGAGCCCTAAAAAGCTGGTCAAAGTAAAGGCATGGAAAGTGGATAATTTTCGACAGTTACACATTCCATGCCAGTTTCAAGTTTCAAAAATACATAGGGTCAAGAAAAAAAATTCTGTGGTCAAGTTTTGCCATCTTTTCCAGCAATATCAGTGCAAAAGTGTTTGCTACACATGAAGTAAAGGGACAAAAATCAGACAGGCATGACAATGCATTTCTCCAGCAAAGTAATAGCATAGAGATGGAAAGAAAACAACCTATCAGCTCCAAAATGGTGCAAGAATTAAATGCAAAGCTTACCTCGCAAACGAGCAGTCTGGACAAATCTTTTCAACTGAATCCTTTATTCAGAAAGTAAAATTTACTATTTCTTGCAAGTGTCTGACCAGGCTTCAATCCTGCACCAAGGGTTGTCCAGGCACCTTCGACTTTCAATGAAACTTCCACAAGTGAAGATTGAAGCTTAGTGAGACAAGGCGCATTTGCTTTTAGGCCCCTTGTCCACGAACAACAAACCGTCAGCAGATTGAAGCAAGCGTTTGAGCAAAGTTTGTTGCATTCACAGTGCCAATAAGCAGTTCTTTGGAATTGGCAAGGGTTAAGCCTTGTCAGCCCTTGATGAGCACCAGCAAATGATCTAAAGCACAGTAATTTAGGGCAATTTTGACACATTCCAGGGTAAATTCTGCAAATATTTCGGCCGACCAGAGAGTGAATTCAAATGCACCAAGTGTAGCAGTCATGTGACAAGATACATGCATAACAATACCCAGTCCTCCATCAAAGTCTTTGAAGAAATAAAAGTTTTAATACCCCCACCCCCTAACTCACGTTTAGCAAAAAATCTCATGGTTTCCTCATAGGGTCTTGAGTGCAAGACACCTTAAATAATGAAGGTGTGAATGATCGTCGCAGTTATGAGCACTACTTAAAGTGCAGCTGGTCCCCAAAACATTTTTTCACTTTAAATTAATCTTTGCACCTGTTTAAAACGTATTGCGCCGTTTTGTGCCTTTTTAAACCAAATCTTGACTTTTTATAGGTCTTTTTATAGGCTTCTACAGCAAACCTTAGTAAAATTCTGATGCTCCAAAAGCGAGCTCTGCGTTTAAACTATTTTGTAAACAAAAGAGGGCATGCTATACCATTATTCAAAAGTGCCAATATTCTCTCTGTGGACATGCTTTATTACAAAGCTATACCAATTTTACTGTATGAATCACATTCCAAATCAGCACGCTCCGAACTTGGTAGAGCTTTTTACCTACACTAATTCTACCCACTCCTATAACACTAGATCTGCAGCCGCTGGTAAATGTTTTGTAAAGCACTCAAGATTATCACAACAGAGCAACTCCTTTTCTCGCATTGGACGTAAAATATAGAATGCACTCCCCGAATATCTACGAACAAAAAACAAAAAAATTCTTGAAAAATCACCTTCAACAAACACAACTGCAGTTTTTAGAGTACGAGGAAACTTATGCTGATCTCCCTGGAATAGAGTTATTACACCTTTCAGGAACCGGCCCTTGGAAGCTGGTCAAAGTAAAGGCATGGAAAGTGGATAATTTTCGACAGTTACACATTCCATGCCAGTTACAAGTTTCAAAAATACATAGGGTCAAAAAAAAATTCTGTGGTCAGGTTTTGCCATCTTTTCGTGAAAACGTCGGCCGATTTTTTTTACAAGTGACCATATCCGCCTCGGCCACGCATCATTGAAGAAATTTATGACTTGATTTTAAGTGCTAAAACAGCTGTTTTGACGAAAATTTGGCCATTAGTATTCGTTCGCCATCGGTCCAAAGGTCATCTTTGGACATAGGTCCAAAGGTCATCTTTGGACCAAAGTGTTGCAAAAAAGTAGATGACACTGTAGTGTCCCTTTAACTCGCTTTCTTGTCGCTGAAAATACATTTCACAGTAGCTGGTTATTTTGCTGGTTCGAAATAAACCCGTGAAAGATGAAATAAATCACTATGAATATTAGAGAATCATATATTGAACAATTGCGGATTAAAGGAAGATGTCAAAGAACATAGCAATTGTAAAATGACAATCTCACAGTTGGCCTGTTAACTCGGTTGGTAGAGCACTGCACCGGTATCGCAGAGGTCGTAAGTTCGAATCCCGCACAATAGTTTTTCAAGTTTTCTTTTCGCGTCTGCTTAAATACCGTTCACAGTTACAAGCATCTTTCACATCTTTATTTATAATTCCGCAGTTCAGCATCTGGTTCCCATATTCATATTCAGTTTAGAACTATAACCATAACGGAAAATGAACGGTTCTTAGCCGGACCTTACCCGCCACGCTGTTAGTGTACATTGAAGCCTTCTGCGTGAAATCAGTTCTTAAGCAAAGCAAGTGTCCCACTTCTCTCGCTGGGAACCCACTCGCCTAGGCGGTTTTCATGGGGCACTGCAAATAAATTAGAACATGAATAAAAATGGTTTGCACTCAGAGAATATGTAAATCATTCGTTCTACGTGATAGAGCTGTCGTCCCTTGGAGAATTTTCAGATCCAGTCAATCAACAGACGAACTTCTTGGTGGTCCTGATTGTCCTGGTTTGAAGGAGCTGTAGTTGACCCATCAGCATTCAGTATTCAATATCACCCCACACAATGTCTCCGTAGTCAAAGAGTGATACCGGATAAGGCTGTTGCACAGTGTTAGTCTTTCCTGTAAGGGCAAGATATGTCGTGCTCTCTTTATCACTCCA
The DNA here is from genome assembly GCA_016490735.1 of Pachyseris speciosa. NCBI lineage: Eukaryota > Metazoa > Cnidaria > Anthozoa > Scleractinia > Pachyseridae > Pachyseris > Pachyseris speciosa. Next base: position 277,841 of record JAEMWC010000084.1, on the reverse strand, counting down.
ATCCTTTGACTGACATACAATCGCGAGTTCATGATATATCTATAAGAAGGCCATGGGGTAATTTTATTAGGTTGTGGCTCTATGTTTAAATGCTGAATTACATCTTACCAGTGTTGTTCATTTACAGACTAGCTTTCAACAGTAGCTAACTCTACCACTCATGTCCTTGTTCGCGAATTCTGAGTCTTCTCAAGTTGCCATAGTGACAGTGTTTTCAATACTCGTGACCCTGGACATTGTTGGGAACTCTATTGTCTGCCTCGTTATTACCAGATATCAAGAGATGAGGTAAGTTAGCAATGAAATGGGCTCTGATGTCATTTCTTTGCCACAGTTATAATGAATACCCCAAACAGATTGACATAACTATTTTCCGAAATGTGCTTTAAAACTGGCGTTGAAACGGCTCTGGATGAAAACCGTCTGATGCAAACGATAGCATAGTGCCAACAAACGGCTTTGTTAAGCCCGCATAATGCAGCTCAACTCACTGTCCACATTTCAACTCGGATTGTCGTACCATATAAGCCCTCACGTCATAGAGAATAACGGATGGGAGGCGTGCTCTAATCCGAAACACAAATTCTTGTGTGGAACTAGTTCTTATGTAGACCTAATGAATTCACCTCTTCAGTGTCTCTCTTTTCAGATCGGGGGGAGTGGTAGAAATCTCAGCTAATACCTCTTATTTTCTTTTCAATTACAAATTAACAATTTTAATTCTGCAGGACACCAATGAATTATCTTCTTGTGAACCTGGCGGTGGCAGATCTCATGGTAGCTGTATTTTTCTCTCCATTGCACATTTTTATCCACACGTTCACTCACCCAGACGGAGTCGCTGGGGATGTGTTATGCAAACTACTAACGGGTAGTAACTTTGGATGGGTTGGAGGTGCTTCTTCCGCCTTCACCCTTGTTACCATAGCCACCGAACGATACTACGCAGTCAATTATCCCCATGGCAACAAAGGAAAGCTTACTATTCAGAAACTGAAGGTACGCTGTCATTCCATGGTAATAGTTGTCAGCTCTTTCTTTTTTTATTCTGTTTTACTGAACGACATGGGCTCCTGTGAACGACCATTCAGTGGAAAGTAGATCTCGAAAGTCAGTATAAGTATAGTGGGTTGGGCTACTGTGTGTAGGCTGCTATCCTTAATTAAAGTCCCTAGGACAACTCCAAAAAAATTCATCATACTTACTCAGCCATCTTTCTTCTCCTCAAAGTAAAGATACTGCTGTCCCTCCTTCACATGTAAGGAGTGCTCTGGACAAACAAGCTCAACATTGTCATAACGGAGGGTGGATGCAAGAAATTTTCCTATGGCCTCAGACAACAGAAACTTTTGTCATAGGTTGTTCTGCTGATCATGCTTATTTTAAGTTAATTAAGTTAGTTGCTGTGTTTATAGCCATTGATATCTGTGGTGGGTTAGCTAATCAAGACCTGTGATTTTTAAGATGCTTTCTTAAAAACAGGATAGCTGAATATTTTCCGTTAGTTACTGTTTCTTTAGTAGACCATGGATGAAAGAAAATGTGGCCACATAGTATTATCCGAATTCTTTCATGAATTCCTCAATAGAAGGTTAATCGTTTGGTTCTTTCTTAAAGTGATTTTCAATTGGGTGTCGAAAATAATTCCCTTTTGCATTGGTTTTGCTTTCCTAAGTTCTCTTATTGGCTAGCAGTATTTGCTCCACATTCTCAACCAGTGAGGAGGAAAAGCAATCCAACCAATCATGACTTACTCACTCCCACCCCCGGGTTTCGTCAACATCATTCCTCATCCGCGCCGTAGGACCTTCTAAATGGTGGTCAGCCAATCGCAATTTCTTTACCTGCGCTTCCTAGTGGTTACATTTAACTCCCTTTTTAGGACAGTCAATTGATAGCCCCTCTCCCACTTATTTGGAACAGCTTTGAACGCATCAAAAACCCTAGCTTCATTCTCTTTCAATGAAACGTATTTCCCTGTATTCTTTATATAACGACGTTTAGAGGGACTGACAATGAGATAGATTTAGTATTACTTTTGTAAAAAACCCCAACGGAACCGCACTGAGAAGTGATCAGAAACTAGTAACCAGTGACAATGCTGATACTGATCTGTTTGTGTTCTGTTTGTTATTGTCGTTCCAGATTATCATTCCTTGCTGTTGGATCTTTGCGCTCATTATAAACACCCCTCTCTTCTTTGCTACAGTATTCGAGAAAACGTTCAACACCTGCATCGAGGTATTTCCGGAGCTTTGGATGGGCAAAGACTTCAGTATGACCTGGTCTCTGGTTTTCAGTGTTATTCCTATTATTATAATAGTGGCATTGTACTCTAAAATCGTGTACAAGTTGTGGTTTAAACCCCAGGAAGAGAGCGGACTTTCCTTTCAACAGAAGGTGCGTGCTCAGGATCATATGTGTCTTCGTGACTGATTTAGCCGAAGATAATTTCATCGGGTTATGGTGTGAGGGGGGGGGGGGGAAGGGGCAAGATATTACTTCAAAATCAATTACAGCCAGGGCACTATTGAAGTGCATGCGAGAAACTACCCTATGACTCAGCCCCTTAAAAGGATGTATGTAATATTTAGTCTGGAACAGTACGTATACTTTAGGTTCTTTTCATCTCTGGGATAGGCTCGATTTCTATTAAAAAGGAAATTTGCCGGTTTCTTCCCCTCCCTCTTTGCCCCCATTCTCTCAGCTATCCGAGGGTTCATGTGCCCTCATGCAAGTATTTTTTACGTTTCAACGCAAGTGTTCAGGGATACGTTTTATTCCTGACCATTTCCATTTTACCGTTTTCTGGTTTACAATTTTATAGCTAGTTAGATCTATTACAGGATCCGGCTCTTCTATTTTGCAAAAGTTCCAAAGTATTTCAGATAGCCTTGCGTTACAAGTTTGTTCATTACATTCATATAAGCCTTTTCTGCAAGCTTTGCTTTATATAGTCTCAAACAGTGCTCAAAGGGTATTACACATCAAGGCTGTTATCAAAATCCGTTCTTCCTGATATGTCTACCTCCTAACTGCAACTGGCACAGCACTTCCGATGACATTTTCAAAGAACATGGATTGGTAAACCATATATGGTTCGTACACTTCAGTATATGTAAACAGTTCAATGTTTACTTCCCAATGGCACGATCCATCTTAACATGATGATTTGCTGAAAGCTTTTACTTTCTTACAAAGTTTGTTTCCTTTACAGCCATTTTACTGATCGACTGCTTCATTTAAGAAGATAAAGGAGCTGTAAAGTCTGATTTGCACAACCACCTGCAACGCCGAATTGTTATGATATGAAAATTTGTTGCACGTTTCGTAGGCTAATTGACCGGAATAAATATATTTTTAGAGCAGAATCTGGAATCGAAAAGCATTGAATGGTTGCCTTCAGTTAGACTCATTAGTTTTAGAGCCGTATATGTGATGTCTGGAAACACTTACGAACTCCAGATGTCAGTGTTTGTGAATTCTTTTTGATCTCATAATTCGTGACGTTAATTGTGAGCCGCAAGTATCGCACGCATATTCGACCTTCCCTGAGTGGAGTTCATTTTGGAACAAATAAATTTCGTTTCTTCTTCTTTCGAGATATGAGTTTTAGTTTAAAGAAAATCGCATACCAGAAACACTTTTAATTTAATGAATATAAGCATTAGTTTCAAGGCCATTTTGAGTAGCGTACACAAAACTGCATGCTTTAAGAAGTAGCCAGGGAATTTTGAATTTTTATTGCATTAATTTTCTTGTATGATGGTTGACTTAGGTTTCTGTAAAGTTTCAAGTTCATTGGACTAATTTACGCCGTGCGCGGGCTTAGTCCTTGAACCTAAATTTTCGCGGCTTTAATCGGCATGCGACGCCATCTTGGCCGCATTTTCATAATTTTGTAATTTCCTCCAAAAATAAAATACCCTGGAACTTTAAAATATGGTTTTCGAAAATAGTTCGTCCAAGGTTATCTTCAGACGAAATATCAGAAATTCGACTAAGTGGTCAGTGAAATGCAGTTCTCGATCCTTACAGGCAGCTACTCTTAAAGACAAGCAAGTCACTTTGCACGAAACGTGTAAGCACAATCTGGAACACCTTTCCTTATTCTACTTTAACTCCTTGTATGCCTTTTCTTCAAACTAATTCACACGACATCTTTACTCTTAGGGAGTCATAAAAGTTCGGAAGCGAGTTACTTTAATGGTGGTGATGGTCAGTGTCATCTATGGGGTGTGTTGGCTGGCTGACGGAGTTATCTATATCTTGAGCTATTAAAGCACCACCAACAAGCCAAACGATGCAACTTACGCCATTGCTTTACATACATACACATACATACATACTTATCCTCTCCCCGTCGGGGCTTTTCAGGGATAGTTTACATCACTGGCCGGGGGACTTGACCAGACTGCTAGTGCAGTTTACAATTAATGACGTAACTAATGAGTGCCCCCGTAATGTAGATATATAGGACAGACACTAGGGGTGGTCACAGCCAGAGTTTTATTACGTCCCTAGTGGTTCTTTTACGTCCCACAGAATCAGATTAAGTGAAAGTACTGTGAGACGGGGCCTACGGTTTATCGTCCTTATCCGAGAAGACTAGAAAGTCTTACCATTTGCAGATGTCATTACAAAGGCAGCACTTTCTCCTCAGTTATTTTTAAGACCCTGAGTGTTGGTCCGGCCGGGGTTAGAACCCGCGACCTCCCGCATGGTAGTCCGGTGCTCTACCACTGAGCTAACCGGTCTGCGGTACAGTCTGCTTTCACGATGATCTGTCCAACTCTGTCATCAATCCCTTTGTGTACGCTCTGGTCAACGAGTGATTCCGGCAGAAAATCAAGGCCAAGATTTGCTGTAAATGTAGCTCAGGCAACGCGGTCCATCCTTCAAGAGAAACAGAAGTTAATGGGCATACGACATCCATCACCGTCCGCACACACAGCACAATAACAAGAGAGCTGTAATGTTTCTTCCTTTCTAAACATATAAAGCTACGAATTTAGTTGACACGCAAAAAAACATCAACTTAAGGTGGCTAACACTGGTTTCCAGAACTTTTACTTTGATGAATTATTACCTTTAATGTTCACACACCATGGTTAATTACCTTAAGTTTATAGCGGAGCCCCAAGGGCCGCCAAGCGGAGCACCATACCTATAGAAACCCGTCAACTGTTTTTCTCATGGTAATCATGGCAAGCGGTATTGCTCGTGGGCGCGTACGACGACGACAACGTCGCACAATAATTAATAATATCCTAATAATCATCATAATAATTAACAATTGGTTCATGTGCAAGCGTGCGTTCATCGAGATATAAAGCACGCG
>JAEMWC010000084.1:202500-262500 GCA_016490735.1 Pachyseris speciosa | reverse complement strand
GTAATCAACCGATATTTCATTTTCGCAGAAATCAGAGATTCCCTTAAGGCGATGACCCCTAACCCTTGAAATGGCTAAAACTGACAACTTGGCTTTACTGTCTTATCAAACGTTCCCGGGTTGAAATGAAAATCAATTCAACAAAACTCTGTAAACGACCAAATGATGTCGCAGGCATGTAATATTTCTGTAAGTCGTGTGTTACCATTAGGATCTTGAGATGAACAAACCTCTTATCTTGGTTTTGATTTGATCTACGAGTCGGATTCAGAAGGAGTTAAACAAAATGTTAAATCATCTGTGAGGTTTTACGTCATTCCGGGCTACATAAGGCTTCCTGTTGTGAGGGATGAGTTATTATGAACTCTTAGTTTTTCCCATCCTCGGAGACCCAGGGGCAGAGAGTCGGGTTGGGACGATGATTCAGGACGAGCGAAAGTTTACAAGACGGACAGGAGAGCCCCTGGGAACATTTCTTTATCGGACTAGTTCCAGAAGCCATTTTTCTGCCCAATCGGTGATCAGCTTCACCTTTCGTGACTTCTTATACCGAGGGTCAAACGTCCTATCTGCTGTCAACCATATTTTCGATCGCTGTATCGACACTTCGAGGGAAGTTATGGTGGAAAGGGTCCCGCAAAACGCGGATATCGACAAATTCAACTTCTACTCAAGCAAAAATCACTTGTAAGGAACTAGAAAAATCAAGATGAAGACCGATCGAAGGGATGATGAAGATGAACCCGAAACCTGGATCGAGCAGGCCCTGGCGCGCGTTTCTCGAAGCTTCAAAAAACGTTTCGGGCCCGAAAAACTATTTTACGTGTATTTGGTTCATACCCAGAAATTCGATTTGTACTATGTTAAATAATCTATTAGGAAAGTATGCTATAAAATTAAGAAATACAGTGGGATAGCTTGTTTAAAAAGCTAATACCAAGCGATAGAAAACCGACTGGAAAAATACTTTTCGGACCCGAAATGGTTTCCGAAGTTTTGAGAAACGCACGCCTGGCCCCTGTGCTTATCTGCTTCGAAAACATTGAACGTTATTATCTGGAACGAATTAGCGATGCATCTACATTTGTTACCGAACCTGAACATTGCTCAAAGAGTGCTTCACTTAAGACTAAATCAAGTGTTGCATCAGTAACTTCTATACCAGAGTTTCACGATACAAAGAGAAGGTTATTGAAGCTAAACTCTTACAGCATGATTTGGAAGCAGCTAGAAAGAAAGAGAGGGAAGATCAGAGACTGAGTGAGCTTCAAGCCAAAAGGGAGGCTAGCTTAAGACAAACCAAAGCACAAGTAGAAGTAGAAATTGAAGCATTGCAGCGATTGAATGAAGATGCCATGAGAGTGAGAAAACTTAGAGAATTAGAAGAAACTGTAGAACAAGCAATACTGGAAGCCAAACTTATTAAGGAAGTAGAAGATACCCCTGTCACAGGACGCCCAGGGACATCACAGAAGCACATTGACGGGCCATGGGACCCAGATTACCCCAGTGGTCGCCCCTTACTCCCTAAATCTTCACCATCAGTCAACTGAAAGGGGTGCTATTCAAGCTGCAGACCCATGCACCCTCACTGCTAGTGGTGCCCTACTGGATACCGCTGTCACTAACAATCAGCCAACTACGATGCAGCCTCCTACAAGCTGTGCTCCTTACAAAGATCCTTGGACACAACCTAGGACAGCTGCTACAGTAACAACTTCGAATACAACTCCTCTACCAAGCCATGAGGCCCCAATTAGCCAGGCAGAATTAGCGACGCCAGTTGCGCAAAACTCCCCTTGGAGGGGCTGGGGTGTTCCCATCCAAACTGCAATGACTACTCCCAGAGTACAAGGAGCACCTTTCCAGCCACAAGCAACATGGAGCCTCATCCCTGTGTTTCCAGGCCCACCTCAAGACGCTTGGATAGATGAATTAGATGAGTTCAGTGTAAGGCCCCAGTCACGCCCAACGCCACATCGTTATTGTAGCTCCTCGGCAATGGAGCGCTCACTTCCTAAGTTTGACCTTGGAAAATTTGACGGCTCACCACTTGATTGGCCCTTGTGGATTGGAAGATTTAAGAGTATTGTGCATGACCAGCCCTTTCTTAATGATAATCAGCGACTGACGTACCTCCAAAATGCTGTCACTGGTGCTGCAAAGAGTGAAATATAGTTCTTAGGTGAAGATGGTAGCAATTACACCTTAGCACTCAGACTGCTCAAGACAAGGTTTGCAGACTCTGGAAAGATAGTGCGCGCAGCTATTGTGACTCTTAGTAATACACCATCTCCACACCCGCGAGACCACGCTGGATTGGCTAAACTGCACCAAACCCTGAGGGCGACCATTTCAACCCTTCATAGACAGAGATTTATTGCTGATCTCCTCAGTGAAACAAATTTGTCCATAGCGGTGGAGAAGCTCCCTGATGTTTTAGCATCTAAATGGGCGATGGAAGTTCAGAGACATAAAGGCCAAGGAACACCCAACTTGTTTGACCTAGACCGGTGGCTCTCAGAACATGTTAGAGCAAGACAACACCTGGAGCAACAGGAACCAGCCAAGCCGCCTCAGAACAACAAGCGTTATCCATCAAAGAGGGAAAACAGCACTCTGCATGACCATAGAAACAGCACTCTGCATGTGTCAGGGAATACACCACTGGGAAACAACCCCGTAGAACGTAAAAGGCCTAAGTCAACAGTTTTTCCATGCTGTGATGAAGCTCACCCCCCTTATCGGTGTGAGAAATTCAAGAGCAAGTCTGCCCATGAACGCTTTGAAATTTTCAAAGGCATGCAGTTGCGCCTTAACTGTCTAAAAGAGGGGCATCAAGTAAGGGAATGCCTTGCAGGGACCACTTGCTGGTTGTAAGAGCATCACCACACTCTGCTACATTTTGAGGATGTAAATGATGGGCGGCAGCCAACTCAGGACCCTCAACCAAACCATCTAAAAGGTTCAGACAGTGAACCAGGAGCTTCGTCATACGTGGCGGCCACTAATTCCCTGAGGATCATGGACAGAGTAGTGTACTTTCAAGTTGTACCTGTCCAAATTCAAGGCAAAGACGGGGTGGCCCACATCAACACATTTGCTATTCTGGACGATGGTAGCTCAGACATATTGATCCGACAAGATATTGCTGACCAGTTGCAGCTTGAGGGCCCTGAACAGCTTCTCTCCCTTGGCAATGTTGAGTACAATGGTTCCCCCCGCAGATCAAGAGTAGTTAACCTAGTTGTGACACCTACTGGCAAACAAGCTGTGAATAAACCTGTCCCCATTCATGGTGCGTGGACTGTTCCCAGATTGAATGTACCTCCAGTTAGACTTGGGAGAGCATTAGAAGTAGTTGGAAACACCTCCAAGATCTCGACATCCCTGCTGTCTCTACTAAGCAGATTGGTCTACTCATTGAAGCTATGATTCAGCATGATTGGAGACAAGGACCAAAGGTCAACCTTATGCTGTACGAACTGACTTTGGTTGGGCAGTTGCTGGTGCTGCTAAAGGAATCCCTACCGCACGAACAGATCACGGGCATATCGGCCACTGTGTTGCCGTAGATAGCACTCTGCACAATCAAGTTGAGGGATGGTGGAAGACAGAGTCATTTGGTACCAAGTTCCAGAAGGATAACCCAAGATCTGCTGAAGATTAGAAAGCTCTAGAGCGCTTAGAGAACACTACACATTTTCGAACTGACCTGGGCCATTACGAAACTGGTTTGCTTTGGAAGGATGAAGACATCAAGCTTCCAAATAACCGTATCCTAGCTGAGAGAAGACTTGCAAGTTTGGAACGAAGTCTGGACAAAGACAAAGAGAAGTCCAAGGGCTACTACGAGACTCTAGAAACCTACATAGCCAAGCGTTATGCAAGAAAGTTGTCACCTGCTGAGGCGGCTCATGAGCCAGACAACACATGGTACTTACCACATCATGCCGTGACAAATCCCAACAAACCAGGAAAGGTCAGGGTAGTGACCTGACCTGCTGAACTCCCTTGTGGGTGTTATCATGCGGTTTAGATTACATGCCATTGCTATGATTGCAGATTTTTCCATGTACGAGTTATTGAAAGTGATCAACCGTCATTGAGATTCCTCTGGAGAGAAGCTGACCGAGAGCGGCCACCTGAGGTGTACCAAATGCAAGCCATGATCTTTGGTGCCAAATCAAGCCCAAGCTGCGCAAGCTATTGTTTGAGGAAAACTGCCATAGATAATGCAACCGCTTACAGTAAAGAAACAATCAGTTCAGTCTGAAGAGATTTCTACATGGACGACCTGTTGAAGTCGCTCCCGTCAGAAGAAGAGGCAACCAAGCTCGCTGTCCAGCTCACCGACCTTCTCTCACGAGGTGGCTTTCGCTTGACCAAGTTCATGAGTAACCGTCGAAAGGTGTTAGCTCATCTTCCTCTTGAAGATATTCCAAGCCACTTGATTTTGGATCTAGACCGTTTCCCAGTTGAGAGAGCATTAGGAATTCTTTGAAATGTAGAGCGATACACCTTAAAGATCAAGGCAGTCACGAAGCAGTTAGCAGCAACCAACCGTGGAATTCTGAAGCAGATATCGACAATCTTTGACCCCCTTGGTTTAGTAACACCGTTCGTTTTGAGAGCCAAGTTGATCCTTCAAGAACGTTGGAGACTTAAGTACGACTGGGATGACCCTATATCAGGTCCATTATTAGAAGCATGGATTGCTTGGAAGGAAGAATTGCCCTATCTTGTGAGTCTCTCAGTCCCTAGATGCTACTTAAGCGATTGGCTGGGTTCCCAGTTTTGAAACGCACAACTTCATATCTTTGCTGACGCTTCAGAAGTTGCATTTGGCACCGCTGCGTAACGGAGATTTGAAACATGTGGTCACTCCAACCAGTGTGCCTTTGTGTTTGGTAAAGCGAGACTAGCTCCTGTGAAACCGTTGTCTATCCCAAGATTGGAGCTTCAGGCTGCAGTGATGGCAGTTAGAATGGGCCAAACCATTTAGAAGGAGCTGGATGTAAACCCCAACTAGATAACCTACTGGACAGACTCAACAATTGTCCTACAGTACATCAAGAGCCAAGGAACACGGTTCCATACCCTTGTGGCTAATCGAGTTGCCGAAATAAGAGAGGTGCGCGATCCTGAGAGTTGGAGACATGTCCCTGGACACCTGAATGTTGCAGATGACTGTTCAAGAGGTCTCTCCGCACAAGCCCTTGCCCAGGAGAACAGATGGATTCATGGACCGAAGTTCCTCCAGCAGGACGATGACCTATGGCCGAAGCAAAAAACGTGCCAGCCACCTGATGACTGCGACCCTGAAGTAAAATGCGGTGCCTGGTCTGGTCTCTCTACTGAGGGTTCGGATGAGTTCTTGGACCCTAACTTGACCCGTGGATTCATTTAGTTCGAGTGACTGCCTGGGTGCTCCGATTTGTTGCAAGCTGTCGAGATAAAGAAAAACGTTTGAAGCTAACAGGTAAACCACTCTCTGTGGAAGAACTTACCAATGCAGAAGTGTTTTGGATCAAGAGGGCCCAAGCCCAGGCTTATAGTGAAGACGTGAAGAAATTGAAGTCGGGAAAGGAGCTCCCTCCCTCTTAGTTCTCTTCACCCTTATATAGACGAGAAGGGCATCCTGCGAGTTGGAGGCAGAATCAAACATGCACCAATTCCGCATCAAGCTAAACATCCTGCTATTATTCCAAAGAAGAATGAGATTGTCCCGGTGATATTTACCCATCTGCATCGAAAGTTGAATCACTCAGGAGCAGAACATGTCCTCTCAGAGCTACGACAGTGTTACTGGGTGCCGCAAGTGAGATCGGCTATCAAGAAAGCAATTAAGGCATGCCGTATCTGCAAGAAATACAGTGCCAACCCAGCTCCTCCGCTGATGGCGAGTCTAACCCCAAGTAGATTACAACCGTTTTCTCCACCCTTCTACCACACTGGCGTAGATTATTTTGGCCCGATGTTAGTCAAAGAAAGAAGATCGACTGTCAAGCGTTATGGCTGTTTGTTTACTTGCCTGACGACAAGAGCGGTACACCTGGAGATTGCTCATTCACTTGACACAGACAGCTTTATCATGGCGTTAAGAAGGATGATAGCTAGGAGAGGAAGGCCCAGATACCTCTATAGTGACAACGGAACTAACTTCGTTGGCGCTGAGCGGGAGCTAAAGGATTGCCTAGACAGGTTGGCCAAGCCAAGATATCAGACACCCTATCGCAAGATGGAATTCAGTGGTTCTTTAACCTTACCTCTGCTCCTCACTTTGGGGGAGTATGGGAAATACTTTTCAGATCAGCAAAGAAAGCACTGAAAATCACCCTGAAAGGTCTACTAGTGAATGATGAGACACTCCTCACGTTCATGGGGGAAACTGAAAGTTTACTCAACAGCAGACCACTAACTCATGTAAGTGCCGACCCTCAAGACTTGGAGCCACTTACTCCAAACCATTTCCTGATAGGAAGAAGCAGCCCAAACCTGTCTCCTGATGTCTTTGACAAGAGAGATTTATGTTCCAGGAAAAGATGGAGACAAGCCCAGACTATTTCTGGAGAAGATGGCTAAGAGAGTACTTGCCAACCCTTACAGAACGGAAGAAATGGAAAACTTGAACTCGAAGGCATGTCCAAATTGGTGATCTTGTGCTTGTGATTGATGAAAATGCTCCTCGTGGTCAGTGGAATCTCGGTCGAGTTGTCAGAACGTTCCCAGGGGACGATGGCGTGATCCGCACAGCTGAGGTCCAAACCAAGCGAGGGATATATAAGCGACCAGTCGTCAAGTTCTGCCTCTTAGAGGAGGCTGGACAGTGTGTGTAGACTTATAGCCGTACACAGGGGTGGCGATGTTGCCGACTGTTCGCGTCAGCGGCTTTCTTCATAAGGACAGGCCCCCCACGAACAGATTGCTTACCATGTGCTCAAAATGATCAGCCATCTTGGCTGTCTGTAATTTTTGTCAAATGCAGTTTGTTGATATTATACCGCGCTGTTTTAGTTCAAATTTGTTTTGTATGCTTGTTGAATCAACTCCGTCACAAGTTACATCTCACTATCAAGAAAACGTCTGAACAAACAAAAAAATAAATGAAATAACAATCCCTTCTAGTTTTATTTTATTGTTATTTTTTTTGTTTCCACTTTATCTAAAAGGGGATATCTTACTGAGAAGTTACTAAATTTTCTCGTTTGAGTGACCATGTTAACATATTTTGTAATTGTATTCAGGTTATGGGTATGGTTTGTGTGTAGTGTTCTTTAATTTGAAACCTACCTTAAAATAATTTAACTATACTTAGCCATACCATTGTATCAAAAAGTCATTTACACTATGTGAGGAACTGAAAACATGGTTCCTTAATTAACTGAAAGCATTCTCTCATGTTTTTAAAATTGTCAAGGAAAAGGGCGGTGACAGAAAGAACCCATTCCAAAATTGATGTGGTCTCACGGGAGAAATCAAGTCCTTTCCTGTTGTACCATTGGCTTAGCAGTCACAGCAACTACAACTGAACATCAGAATTGTTTTTTCTTCTTTCAAAATCAAGAATTTTTTCAGTTTTAAAGATCCTATTCCAGATGCGTTAAAATCTCTGGTTGTGTATCAATTTACTTGTGCGGGATGTAACTGCGCTGGCTTCAACTTAATATTTTTTTGACGCAAATATTTATCGCTTCTGTTTGGAAACAAATTGAAATTGCGATTACGCAACGGCATCTAGGGAATAAGTCACCAGGAAGTAGCTGTTTATATCAGTTTTCTTTGCTTAAAGTGTGGACAGAAAAGCACTGATGAGAACGAAGAGGCGACGATGAAAAACGTTTTGGAAAATTTGCGTTCAAAAAGGTAAACAGTCGAAATGAACGGATATTGCTTTAATTGAAAGAGTAATAGCTCTTGACTTCTAATTTTGTGCTGTCTTCTTCAAGTAAGAAAAACTTTAAAAAAAAACTAGTAAACACATGTGGGGATAAAAATAACAACCCAAACCTATATAGGGATAAGAATAATGAATTCTGTTTTAGGTACAACTCTTGCTGCATTTCAATGTTCGGCAGCAGTGGCAATTCAGGGATCAGGGATAAGTGTCCCACCACCACTCCCATCCAGGGGCGCCGTCAGTATATACCGACTAACTAGAACGCACAAGTTCATTTTCTAGTTTTCTTTCTGGCGGAAAATCTTTCCCCAGTCGAACTGCAGTGCTAAGAGAAACAACAAGGTTGTATGTCATTCAGCGAGCAGGTGTGATTTAGGCATTGTTATGACTAAAGTGTTTGTTCCAGAAAAAATTTTCAGTGCTTCAAACTTTATGTAAATGAGAGATTTATTGACTTGGTGTAAAGCAAACAATACGGAACGAATTATGGGTTTCTTTTACGGAGTCTCAGAAAAGGGAATTACAGCAGGTGTTTTGTGATTTAGTCTCCCTATACGACTCTCATTAAAAAGGTTTTTCTTTCTCCTGTTTTCATATTCAGTAAAGAATTAAGTTTTTGCCAACCTAGTTGAGGACGTTACTTTTACTGTTTCTTTTTTCCCTAGCTGCAAATCAGCGGACTTAGAGTTTTGCCAATAAAAACAATCACAAAGACTTAAAGCGAAGTAATCTTAATAAAGATGTTTCAAAACAAATATTTGGGGACCGTATTTTCAAAATTTGTGCAAATTCATATTGCCGCGGCCTTTTGCAAGGAAACCAGGTCGCGTTGTGGGAGCCGTCAAGAGTCATTAGTGGTGGAAATCCAGTGCATTTGCCGATTATTGACTGTAAGATCGGGTTTACATCAAGGCGTTTGATCAATAGAGGAATCCATTAAGGTAAGCTGTTGAATGACAGGTGCCAGTGATATTAATATATTTTCCTTGTGTATGAAACGTTTAATCCGTTTGTGACCAAACCCATACCTTATGACTTAATTACATTCGCGAGTTGTTAATACACTTTAACCACCGAAAGAGATAAGTAAGCAAGTACTCTGATTGGCCCTCTGCCATATACAAAACTGGAAAATGACGGTTCGTCGTCTAGAAATACAGGGGCCGCGCAAAGAAAACGGTCACAACAGCACTTCTTTAAGCAGAAGTGTTTCTGTTGGTAAGTTACATGTGCATTACATTTTTCTGCTCATTATATTTAAAACTGAAAATAGCGTAAAATTTATTTTTATCCCTTTCGCGCAATTGTCATACAATGAGAATCCGACGTGAAGCTACTTCAACTATTTCATCGTGTGAAAAAAAAATAATCGCGTCAAAATCTGATTAACGCGGAAATATTTTATGATTCGGTGGTGGTGTTCGATGAATGTGGTTATAAAACCTTCAGAGCAAACCAGCAGTGTCTATAAACGATAACAATCACACAAAATCACCTTACATTGTTAACCTCGTGGCTGAAAATATATTTACAACACAGATGATCGTAGAGCTCATTGAACCGCGCTGCTGAGAACGCGTTTCACCAGATCTGACGAGCAAAAACAACGAAATGAACTAAAAATAATTAATTAAGCCTTCAACTTGAAATTCAGTAACCAGCTTGGTCATAGACACCAACTTTTGAAACGTTGACTTTTTCTCGCATTTAGACGATTCAATCACCCAAAAACTACCAAAAAAATTTCTTCCACCTCGGATTTTCTTTCAAGAATAACAAATTGCTTATAAAAAATATCAAAAACGTGCTGAATTAACTACGGCGATTTTCCTCCGACTTACTTGCTTCTAATGTGGCGAACATATTTCTATCTGAGAGATACTCCGCCTTCCGCGCGAATCTGAACTATTTCATTAGTCAGTGATAAAGATGTGGCCCAAGAGAGGATGAAATACCAATTGTTACTGAGGAAAGACAATCCGGATAACGCTTTCAGATTTCTGGTTGCATAAGACCGCTAGGTAATCATAAGACAGCAGGTGTAATCCAGATATTGATACAAGAACAATTTTTTTTCTAGACGTTTAAATATTGAAAGAAAACAATTTCTAGAAGTTTAAATATTGAAAGACTAAACTTTCCAAAGCTTTAAACTGACCTTTTCGATAGTTCTTAAATAAATAACATTTCATGGGACCTTTCAGAGCGCAGAGCATCAATTTGTTGAGATGCGGCGAGCCATGTCATATTGTCTCATTTTGAGCAGGGGAAATGCTTTTAAGATAGGCTTACCGGTTGAAATTTTCCAGATTTTCTAGATGCAAAATAATTTAAGATAAACTACAATGCCAGCGGTCGTAATAAAAATCACTGTACTATACCTTCCGATTTTCCGAAAACAGCCCACAATTTCTTCCTTAACTAAAGAAATTAAAAGAAAACCACCGACCGTTTTAAATAGGTGAATTTGCATTTGATGGAGTTCTTATCCCAGATCCAATGGACACCGAAAGACACCGAAATGGACTATTGGCTCTTAAGACGTGGGCTGACTCGGCGGATGTTGGCCTTTGGGAGTTGAAATTGCCGGAAAGGCAGTAAAGTGAGCGTGCATGGCGATTGATTTCATAGTTCAACAAACATTTTCTTGTTTGAAAATAATTTTTTGCGCTCAGCTTCATCACAGGCGTAGTCCTGGTACACACGTGAAGTTATTCTGATAACAAGTAGTTTTTTGTGCACATGTAGAGTACATTTTATCATCAAAATCTACCTCAATTTTCCTCGATACGACATTTTCAAGGTCTTTGGCCTTTTATCGGACTATTTTATGGGAATAATATATAGATTTAGCCAAGCCTAAAAGCGGAGCTCCACGATTATAATTGTTTTTGTACTGGTATTGAACAACTTCGCATGGCTTTCCTTGCGCCAATATTTTATGTTTAAAGCAGTCAACAGGAATTGACCGCGGTGCAAAAACCGCAAAACATTACAAGAAAACAACATACGACGCGTGTGTTTGTACGAAAACAAATTTAAACAAACAAACAACGATCAAACATTTCATCCAACATCGTGTTGGACGAGCATGTTTGACCGCTTAGCCACATCTCTCAACATTGCATATATATATATATATATATATATATATATATATATATATATATATATATATATATATACTCTTCACAAGCATCAGTCACAAACAGTTAATCTTCATGAAGAAACATACACTATCACAAATGAAGATAACAAAACATGTGGGTTATCTTCATTTGTGATAGTGTATATATATATATATATATATATATATATATATATATCAAATATTTTCATCCAACATTTCGCGTTAAGAACAAATGCTTGATCATTTAGCCACCCCAACCAAAAAAGCGTGCAACCAAATGAACCAAATCTAATAACGTCGAAATTTCAGCGATAATACGCAAAAAATCGTTCAGATGGGTTCCCATTATTTTTTTACCAATGGTTCTCCGCTTCGCGGCCCTTCGGGCCGCCGGGGCTCCGCTACTACTTGCCACATGCACTTTTTCGTGTGTTTTCCCTCGAAAATCTAAAAAGTACGGACTAAGATTTTATCTGGAAAATTCACCCGGAATGTGATTTTTATGGATTCATGATTTTTTTTTTCAAGTCTATAAATAAGAAACAATTTGCTACATATTATTTGCAACTAAAAGAAACTAAGGTTATCGGGTTCATCCCGGAGCAAAGAAGAGCGGCAGCCACGATTAGGAGATCAGCGAGAGGCGCATGTCAAAAAAGGGATGTACAGAGATAAAAACATAAAGTGGCGAAGAACCAGTGGGTGGACGAAAGCAAAGGTACTTTGCGAAAGTCTCTTACTGCACAAACAGAACAGTGAGAATGTGTGAACAAGAATGAGCAGCCTTTTCAGGAGCACGGGTTACCTCTACCGTCTGCTAACTCTGTGATCAAGAATGAGCGGCCTTGTCAGAAGCACGAGCTCCATGTACCTCGACCTGCTTGTGGAGGGACATGGGGATAGAACGGCATTGTTTGAATAAAATCCCTATTGTATGATGACTTCATGTAGAAGAAGAAGCCCCTTTTTAGCTTCATGGTTTTCCAGCTTACCCGGTCAGCCGTTTGACGGCAAGGGATCGTAGTATTAACTCTGCACCAAGGAAGACTGTCAAGCTTTCGAAACTGCAAAAGTTGGTAAGTGAGTTCTGACCAGATAAGCGCGGCGGGTGGAGTCAACAGTTGCTTGGGACTGGAACAAGACTATTCGTTCTTCGGTATGGGAGATGGAGGAACGTGACGGAATCAAGTCATCCAGAAACGGGACAGAGAATCGTCAAATAGTGTAAAATGCAAAAACGGGCGAGAGAGAGGTGCCTGTATCCACCACAGCTTGATCGTTACAGTAGAACAGCAGCTTTTTACCAGACTACTGATGGAATAGAAGAAGACAGCTGCAAACAGCCAAGACTTCCCAAGGCATCTGTGGAGATCTAGTCCAGTGCGGATCCTGTATAATGGTAGGGTCATTTCAGGTAGGGAAGAACTCAAGCCACCGTGTATTGTTTCAACGAGCCCCCTGATTAACAGATATGTCGTGATGTGGTAGGCATGCGATGGAGTTAAGATTAATATAACTACGAATAAGGACGCGACCAACACGGATCATACGGCGAGCAAAGTTCAAGTTACCGATTAGAGAGAAGTGGTCCCGTTTGCAACATTTTTAAGAAATGACCAAAACTTCAGCTCAGGCGGTACTACATTGCAAGTTTGTCTTCAGGTAGCCGAAATTCTATAAACGAGGTATCAATCAAAACACCCAGGCACACTAAGCGTGTGGCAGGACCTTCGGACCCTTTGGAATGGTGGGAAATGTTGATAGGTAGGCAAGGAACACTCAACGAAGGGAGCATGAGGTTATACCTGGGCTGCCTTGGGGCACTGGACACCGAGGTGGATGCCACAAGAATTGCAGACGTGTTGAAGGGAGCGACTGGCATGGAAGGTGAAGTCACGATAGATGGCTGCTGATGGAAATTGTTCGATGCGTGCTGGCAGGGTGGAAAGTAAGTTGTAGGTACTTTCAGATATGTCGGGAATAGGTTACATCTAAAGGATTCACTTCAAGTGTGGAATTGTGGATTCGCGATCCGTTTGAGTCAATAAACAAAAACTTTGTTTTTGGATTTGTGAACCCTGAGTTAGACGCTCCTAAAAACCGCAGCCTAAGGTCTAGCATGTAAAATCATTCAATATGCAATTGATACCATTTTACATCTGGATAACTGCTTCAGATAAGGGTGCTATAGATTGCTCGATTTATTTTAAACAGTTGGACAAGAATATTAGGAAATATTAGGTATTCTTTTTAGACTCTGTTACATCTCACTTCTTTGATAAGGATGCAAAGCTTTGAATTTTAAACATCTGTGCTAGACGTCTGTCGCTAAGCTCTACACATTGCAAATGTCAACGCCATCAAACTTTGGCTTAAAATCTACAACTTTTATTGGTGCCAAAGTGTGGATTTCTTTACCGGAGGAATTATGTTCAACGACGATCCTCAAGGAATTTAAGAATGCTGTAAGAAAGCTACAGTTGTAATGTACAGTTTAATAATTTTAAGATTTAGGATTGTTTATTTATTGATATAGTTAGAATGTTAGTCATTAATTGATCAAGTAATTTTTGATATTTTCATACTTTTCTCGGCACAGTAGCTTGTATTGCTAGGGACCTAATCAACCTCATCAACCCGAGTTGAAATAATGTTACCAACGCAGTTGTGAGCATAACTTAAGAAATGGAGAAGGAATATTTTACGTACTCACACTAATAGCTGGCCTACGTTGCACTCTCAATGGCCTTACACCTGTTCACTATTAGAAGTGTAGCGAGCGTGATATGGCGTGACATTGTTACTTGCGCAACAAGGTGTCAAGTTGCCATCGCTTTTAGCGCTATAATTACCTCAGAACGTACTCGCGAGCGAGCATAGGAGATTCATTTCAGCCGATGATTCACAATGACTAAGCTAAGAATGATTCAGGATGATTCACAGTTGGTAATGTTCTACGTTTAGTGATTCACGCCGATGCATGTGTATATAGACCTTAGATCAATTCAATAAAGTTACAATCAGTTATAGCTATCACACTGCAAGTTGTAGTTCTTGGCTCTTGTCTGTATCGAGTTTCCCCGACCTGTGAGACGCTAAGTGCGAAGATCGGCCCCACGTTAAACAAGTCTCTCTTGTCCCATTCCCTTTTTGTCTTCTTTAAGACGCAACTTGGCACTTAAATAACAATGCATTACCTTCTCAAAGTTTCGACTAAGGTATTGAGGCACACTTACTATTTAACCAGAGGATAACAGTATGATCTTTAAAGTAAACTAAGAAATTACCTACCTATTTGTCACATTGCGCTTGTTTATTTTGCATTTTTAATTGTATTTAGAGCATGATGTTTATATTACTTTACTTTTTTTCATGTAAATAGTATTTATGGTGTTGCGCCTTGTATGGGGGTCTCTGGCTCTTTTGTGCAACTCCAATGGCTCCTTTCTTTACTTATTTTTTTTTTCTCATTAGTAGCATAAGTTGCCATGAATTGTAATAAATAAATAAATAAATAAATAAATAAAATTGCTTCCTTGATCTTAGGAACGCCAAATACAGTGTTTCAGACGATACAGTCTGTAGCATCCCCCCGCCCTCCATCCTACACCCCAAGCTTTATAGCTTGGTCTCACAGTAAGCAAAGATGGAAAAATATTACGTGATGTGCTATCCAGGATTAGCCCAGTACTTTCGAATACTTCTGGAACCCCTGCTTACATACCAAAAGCAGGGCAATTTCGAGTTTATAATAAACTTGTACCAGCGTTTTGATGCAATTTCATCAAATTGTGGCTCACATTTTGGGGTGAGTTACATCTGTCCATTATTATTACTTTACAGGTTAGCTTTGACAAGTACGTAGTCCTTTTTAATCATGACCTTGTTCGCTGATTCTGAGTCTTCGCAAGTTGCTATAGCGACGGTATTTTCAATACTCGTGATCCTGGACATTGCTGGGAACTCTCTTGTTTGTCTCATTATTGCAAGAAATCAGGACATGAGGTAAATAAGAAATTTAACGAGTTCTGAAATCAGTTTCTTTGTCACATTTATCAACGAGGGCCCCAATCAGACTGAGAGTGAGGAACTATTTACGGAAATTTAATTTTCAAAGGCTTTCAGAAACAGTATTTGCGGCAACGACACAACGACCAAGACTCAAAAAACATACTCGAAGCAATGCTACTGAGATGAAATTGTGTTGCACAGACCATAGTGCCAATCGAACGCCTTTGTTGAAAACAGCTCACAAAATACAACACAACTCACTGTCCACATTGCAACTCGGAGTGTCTGCCAACATAAACCCGTAACAGGGAAGAGACTAGGGAGCATAACGCGACGGCGATGACAATGGCAACCAAAACGTGATTCACCTAATTCTAACTCTTTTGTGATCATTTGGATTCTGTATTACGAACGGGTCGGAGAAACAGACACAAAATCCACCTTTGTGTGCTCGCGTTCAAATAACGTCAAAACAATGTTTACAGAGAGGGCAGGGCGATGGAAATCATCCCTCACGCCTGCTGGTTTCCTATTATGTAAAATTACCCTTCTAATTCTGCAGGACACCAATAAATTATCTTCTTGTGAACCTGGCGGTGGCAGATCTCATGGTAGCTGTATTTTTCTCTCCATTGCACATTTTCATCCACGCATTCACTCACCCAGACGGAGTCGCTGGGAATGTGTTATGCAAACTACTGACGGGTGGCAACTTTGGATGGATTGGAGGAGCTTCTTCCGCCTTCACCCTTGTTGCAATAGCCACCGAACGATACTACGCAGTCAATTATCCCCATGGTAACAAAGGAAAGCTAACCATGAAGAAACTCAAGGTACGCCGTCATTTTAACCCTGGTAAAGGTGTCGGCTTTTTATTAAACCTTTTAACTGAACGACCATTCAACGGAAAGAAGGTTAGGCTGTTTTTCGCGGTCTGGAATCCTTGATCAGTAGTACAAACTTCAGCGGAACCGCAAAGGTAACTAATAACTAGTAACTCAGTAATGGAGGAAGACAACCATCAGGCCGATACTTAACCTTTTCCGTGGAAGACGTGCTAATGTCCTTCTATTTTTTTCTATTTTCATTCCAGATTATCATTCCTTGCTGTTGGATCTTTTCGCTCATCATAAACACCCCACTCTTCTTTGCTAGGACATTCGAGAAAAGTCTCAATACCTGCATCGAAGCATTTTCGGAGCTGTGGATGGGCAAGGCTTTTAGTATGACGTGGTTTCTTGTTTTCGGCGTTATTCCTATTCTCATAATGGTGGCGTTGTACTCTAAAGTTGTGTACAAGTTGTGGTTTAAACGTCAGGGAGACAGTGGACTTTCCTTTCAACAAAAGGTGCGTGCTGAGACGAGTACGTGTCTTCATGATTGATTCAATGTAAGATAATATCGGTTCGCTTATAGAGGGTGCAAGACATAGTTTCGTAATCACTTTCAGCCACCCCATAATTCACCTGTGTGTGAATCGCCCCCCTAGAGGCAAAGCCTCAAGGTATTCAGACAAAATAACAGAACAGTTCAGTAGACTACCCACTAATACAACGTGGACAAGTCCCCTCTTTCTTTTCTCTTCCGAAACGTCTGTAGATTTTGTATAAATATCAAACTCCGTGTACAAAGATCTGGTACGTTAGGAGAGAAACGGTTTTTCTCCAAACGTTTTCTCCTTTAATTGCTGATTTGTTGAATAACAATTAGGGATCATAGAAAATGTGGTCGCTATGCTCTAAAAATGGACGCACAACCTTTCCTTATTCTACGTTATCACCTTTTATGCCTTTCCTTCAAACTTATTCGCAGGGAGTCTTAAAAGTGCGGAAGCGAGTCACATTGATGGTGGTGATGGTCAGTGTTATCTTTGGGGTGTGTTGGCTGGCTGACGGAGTTATCTACATCTTGAGCTATTACAGCACCACCAACAAGCCAAACGATGTAACCTATGCCATTGCTTTCGCGTTGATCCTATTCAATTCTGCCGTCAATCCCTTTGTATATGCTCTGATTAACGAGCGATTCCGGGAGAAAACCAAGGGCATGATTTGCTGTAAATGTGGCTCAGGCAACGTGGTTCATCCCACAAGCGAAACGGATGGCAATAGAAATACAACATCCTTCACCCACCCTACCAATAGCAACGAAACCGGAGAGCCGTAATGGGTCTTCATTTCTAAATATATACAGCTACAAATTTACTTCAATGATGATTATGACAATAATAACGATAATGATAAGCATCCTCAGGCTCTTCACAGTTATAATGAAAATGAAGCTACTTTTTAGGGTTTATCTGGCTGCTCGTATTCTGATAGTAAGAAAACATTCAACGACTGAAAATTCCTTTCCAGTAGCCGTATTGTTTCGTTTGACCTGCTTATCACGAACTTCCATCGTGTCAGTGGTGGGGTCAATTGTTTCTGTTGTATGCTTATTGTTTTCTTATGGAATCCTATGAATTTTCTCACAACTTCGTGGCAGCCAAGAACTTGAAAAAACGTTTTTGTTTCCATTTTGAAACACAAAACGCTAATTTTTAGGGACTTTTCAAACCAAACATCGAATAACCATAGCATAGCTGTTTATATTCCTTACCAAATCCTCCTTTTTACCCAAAAGAATATCACAAATGCAAGCCCGCTAATACAGCTACCAACGGACCATAACAATTTGACAATATTCACGGGTTAGGGTCAAATTTCATGGCTGATGTCTTTCAAGTGAAATGAACATAATTAAATTTTACAACCAGGAACAAAATGCTAGACATACTGTCCTTTTAAAAGCAAAGATCCTGAACAAATTCATCAGTAACAACATCAATTTTGTTTTTGAAGATTTGTCACTTATTTCGGTCTTGTTTGTACCTTAGAAGGCACATTTGGTATTAACGAGGTAAATTCATAAAGGATTATACACGTAGAGATTTCACAATGTGGCCGTTGAACGCATTTACCAGGTTGTGTTATGAGAAGATGTATCTGCGTTTTACCGGGACTTTAAAATGTGGCCACATTAACAAGATGACCGTATTAACAAGGGGGCTGTAGTACTCAAATACTTGAAGGAGCTAGTTCTAAACAGACCCTCAGCGCAATGAAACGCAATGAAAACGAATTTCGGTTTTATCATCTGGCCGCCGTAAAGAGATTCGACAGCTGAGTTATCGAGCGTTGACCCTTTTTAAGGAAAAATCAAGTGAAACAGAATGGATCTGCATAATGAGCCGCAGAACCAACGCCATCAGTGTAAACATGTTAAGATGAAATACAACAGTAAATTTGTCGAATGCAAAGCTTTCATTGATTTATGATGGCGATCATGGTAATAAAAATGATGATGATGATGATGATGATGATGATGATGATGATAATTGTACATGATGATGATAATTGCACATTATTACTTTATAATTATTGTTCCTGAAAAGTCCCATTGGGGAGGTTCAATAAAGTATGTATGTATGTATGTATGATGGTGATGATGATGATGATGATGATGATGATGATGATGCGGTGGTGGTGGTGGTGGTGGTGACGGTGGTAGTGGTGGTGATTGTGATGATGATGATATTAATAATGATAACGATGATTGCATCAACAATATGAAGATCTAAATAGGGTAAAGCGTAGAATACTTTAACTTCAAAGCTAATATCTTGTACAGTACTATGTATATATAAATACTGCTATATGTACTACTATAATATTTGTTGTAAATACTAATATATGTATGTCAATATTTGTTGTGGCAAATAGGCCATCCCAATAAAATGTTTCGTTTCCCATGAACACTTGAAGGGGCCTGGGTTCCCGAGAAGGCCGGGCTGCTAATTATGAAAGCCTGGTTACAAAGTCAACTCGAAAACGTGGTCTTTTCGTTCGTTATTCTTTATCTAAAACGGCAGACAGTAATTCATTTGCACTATTAAGCGAAAAATTGAGGTCACGTGACCGGTACATTTGACATCAAATAATTAAAGCGACGGCCAAGATTAGCTCAAGCATAGGCTTAGAATAAGGATTTTAGGGCAAGAGTTATTGTTTTGGCTTTAGGGTTGAAGATCTCGGGCATGAAGTAAGGCTAGATTGGTGGGTTAGGGTTTGGTTACGGCTAGGGTTAGAATTGGGGTTAGTGTTGGGGTAAGGTAAGGATTTAGGGTTAGGGTTAGAGTAGAGTTAGGTTAGGGCTAGGGTAGGGTTGGGGATTTGTTGGATTTGGGGTTAGGGTTAGCGTTAGGGTCAAAATATCCAGTGTTCTTGCTATCACTTTGCGCCTTGCTACATCACCAAGCTCTCAAGGGCTGTTCCAGGTATCCCAACCAGGAGCCCATTACAAGGAGCGTACAACTCCCATACTAAGCCTATGTCACGGCATTTTTACAGACCGATCTATTTTTAGACTATCTTTTCCCGCGAAAAAGGACAACAAGGACGGCGACGGCAACGAGAGCGCCACAAAACAATAGTTTTAATGAGAGAAACCAAAGGCTCTGTACCTGTAGATACTTGTAGCACGTGCAGCGACTTGTGATTGGTCATTGGACTCCTGCAGGAGTCTGATTTTGGCGGGAAAT
Source organism: Pachyseris speciosa (assembly GCA_016490735.1). Taxonomy (NCBI): domain Eukaryota; kingdom Metazoa; phylum Cnidaria; class Anthozoa; order Scleractinia; family Pachyseridae; genus Pachyseris; species Pachyseris speciosa. The sequence continues at coordinate 242,877 of JAEMWC010000084.1, read as the reverse complement.
TCAATCTAAAAATAAATTGGTCTGTGAAAACGCCGTGACAGTAATGCTAATCAACGGATAAATCCCACTAATCGAGGAATAAAATTTATCCTTCGGTTAGATTCTGTTCCACGAAGTACAATTAGCACTATCCTATGGACAAACTAACGAGCGAGGTGGATTAACTCACTAACGACGGAATAATATTTTTCTGAACAAGCAAAATTGTGGAATAAACCGTTCGTAAATTTGGTCCAGGAAATAAGGGAAAACAACTTATACCACAAATAATACTTCTTGGAGACTTCGACGACCGAGAACTTTCATTCTATTCAAATTCAGGAAAGTCTAAATCGAATTTTCGGCAGAAATAGTCATCTACAGTGAACGATGGCGAACCGAGGCGGGCAAAACACGCAAATCTTGCACCTTTTTTTTTTTCTTACTCAAAAACTTACTCGTGAGCTTAAAAGACCACAACAACATCGTCAACGAACTCTTTTGAACGCTAAGAACTTGAAGATAAATAGGTAATCTATTCTACCAGAGGCTTCACGAAGTAGAAAATAAGCATAAGCTTCAGTAAGACCAGTAAAACGTTTAGTTATGCAGTTGAGTTATGCTGAACGTGAGAGTAAAACAACACGCCACGACTAAAATATTTTTCAAATGAAGAATGATCCTCGCAGTTGTGAACGCAATTTATGCAATTGCGAAAAGAAGCCTGAAAAAAAATTCAGGACTTCAACGGGGTTTGAACCCGTGACCTCATGATTACCGGTGCCATGCTCTAACCAACTGAGCTATGAAGCCACTGGTGTTGGTAGCAGGTCAATAGTGGGTTCATATGTTCCCGTGAAAGAAATGAGTGTGAATGATATATGAAATGAATCATATATGAACTTCGGAAATGAAATCAAATGAAGAATGATCTAAAAATATTTTTATCACTTGCGTTTGTGTATATGTTTTCGTTTACCCTTCGACATAACTTTTCGCCTCTTTGAGAAATCCAAATTTTTGCCACAAACTGCATTGGAAAGTAGATAAAAGGAAATAAAAAGGGCATTCTTCTATAAAACTTGACATCACCTTATCGATCTCAAAAAGAGACTGATTTTACTTTATCTCTGTATGCATTGAACCGATTTAATAACGCTCTTTTAAAATTTACAGCGTTAATATATAGATTCAATCTATACTCTCATGGCTAAAATTTGACACTGAAAGAATCAAGAAGAGCTTAACTCACCCATTCCAGCCTATTCAGCTTACAAGTTAATTTCTCGCTTTTGCATTTTATAAATTAAACTTGAGAGGTCTCGAGGTTTCATTGACCGCCACTGAACTCCGCCCTGCACGGAATCATTATTTCCATTCCCTTTCCTTTTAACAATATCATAAGAGTTTTTTTTCCCAATAACGTACCTTTTTCTTAAACTATGACAAAAGTAAGAAGGTTTGATTATCAAATGTTATGAAACCAATCTCTCAACCAGAGAACAACTCTTCGTGCACATCTGCGGCTCTTCGCTTCGCATTGTTCCTGCGCATCGTCATTTTCGCGCGCGTTTGCTTGTGAAGAACCGGTCTGACAGGGGTCTGACTGGTTTATTCCTAGTTTAATCGAGGAATAGTTAATTGAAGGATAACTCTGTCTTGAGGAACGCCTTTTTATTTCCTGATTAGCTATCCAGGGATTAAGAAATTTAATCTTTGATTAACCCTTAATCGGGGATAGTTTAATCGGCTTTCCAGGAACCAGGCCCAGATGTTTACTGTAGACAAACTTGCCGTGAATACAAATAAATCTATTGTTCCATAAAACTGGTTTAGATATATCTGCGAAGTATTCAAAACATTCTTTGTATGCGCTGTGAAATGTCCTATAATAATAATAATAATAATAATAATAATAATAATAATAATAATCCAACAAGGCGGCCATACTCCAGTTGACCAGCGAAGTTTACAGCGTACATTTTTTGTATTAGACATCCTCGACACCTGTCAAAACAAGACATCCGCTGACCAGTATCACGTGACCATATCGCGGGCAAAAGTTTGAAGCTCATCGAGGTCAGCTGTTTTTTGTAGTTGACCGCTGGCGAGGTAGTGGCTTTAGATTGGATCGCAGGCTCAAGCCGGGTGTGGGACGCCCAAACCAAAACGAGGCTTATAATTTCGCGCGCTTTCTGTGGCTCGAAATTTCACATTCAGTTGGTTTCTTCATTTTGAGCAGAACAACTTCCTCTTATAAACTCTTCTTCTTTGGCCATTTTGGCTTTAAGAGAAAAAGAAAACAAACTGCGGATATAAACATGACAAACGAACCACGCATGTTTTAAGAACTTGAATTCATTGAAATTGACGTTTCGTATGTTACAACATACATCTTCAGAACTGACAGTTATAAAAATTTGGGCGACTTAAAGCGAAGTACTGGCACAGAGGTTAAAAATGTATTATTAATATAAACAATAACATCCGGTCAATTTAATAAAGCCAAAGTTTTTCACTGCCAACGTTATCATTTAGGGCAGGTTTTAAGTCCCTTAACAATAACGTCTCTTTTATCTTACAATGTAAATTGGATCGTTCATCTGCCAAAACTTCAAATTGATCCCATTTGATGTTGTGACCAGTTGAGATTGTGTGATCAGCAACGGCGGAAGCGTGGCCTGTCTGAGTCAGAACTCTGAAATGTTCGGTCTTCCGGTGATGTAAACGTCGCTTTGTTTTGCCAATGTAAAAGGCATCACAATCCCAACACCTGGCTTTATATACAATCTTTGATTTTTGAGAGCGATTGAAGCGATCTTTGTAAGGGAAAAATACGACGAGTGTTTTGAAAAATTACTTTAAGATTAACATAATCATAAAATTTACTAACACAAGATTTTAAACGGCGTGTGATAAATTCGCTTTGTAAACCTAAATAAGCCAGGACAAGGATGACGTCTCTCTTAGGAACTGTGTTGATAGGATCTGAAGGCCTGTTCCTGTGTTTATTTAGGACATTATTCATGTTGAAAGAAATTATTCCCTTCTGTGGGACGTAAAAGAACCACTAGGGACGTAACAAAACTCTGGCAGTGACCACCCCTAGTGTCTGTCTTAATTTGATATTGACATTACGGGGGCACTCATAACTCAACTTCAATAATTGTAAACTGCGTTATAAGCAGTCTGGTAAAGTACCCCGGCCAGTGTTGTAATGCGCATTTGAATATTGCATAGAAAATGCACAATATAAATGTGATATATTATTATTATTATTATTATTATTATTATTATTATTATTATTATTTTGAATTAGTATTTTCCTCAAATCAGCTAAAGTAGCCTGTAAGCCAGAGGCTGTGGAACAAGAGTGGAGCAGAGAAGAGTCGATGCGCGCTTGACCATATTGTACAAGATCACAAACAACCTAGTTGCAGTAACCCCAGGCGATAATTTGCGCTCACCAACCCGCAGAAGTAGACATGTCCATGATTACTCATTCCTTCCGATTTCCACTTCTACTACCTCCCACAGACTAGCCTTTTATCCTAGACCTATAGTACAGTGGAACTCTCCGCTTCCGGATGTCTTTACTCTCTCTGCTGGTCCTACTAAAATCACCCACACTGATTAGTTATTTAGATAACCCCATTCCTATAATTTAATGGCAAAAATGTACAAGACATACATTATGTAACTAAAGTTTTGACTGAACTCATACCCGTTTTGGTAAAACCTTCTGTGACAGAATTTCTTGAAACGCTTCAGCAAAACAAACGAGTTTCTCGCGTTTGTAAAAGTATTGTTTGCAAAATGACGTGACTTCTACATGCTAAAAAACTATTGTCTGTAGGTATGGTGTCGGTTCTACGTGTATAAAAGCTATTGCCTGTAGGTATGACGTAACGAAAAGAATGCCAATAGCAATTAACTGCGTGTTTGTAGCCAATCAAAATTGAGATTGTGGCAGCAATGCATAATAATATAAATTACACCGTTTCTGTTAATTACCAGAAAAAATATTTTGAATAAAAAAATCAATTTTATTTAAGCTCGATAGCGTGGGGAGTGGTTGTCCGATCTCCCGAGCCGGGAGCTCAAGGATTAAACGTTCGAGCATTCCGGATCGAATTGATTCGAATTGATTTGATTCCCGAAACCGGGAATGGAACCCGGGCCACATTGGTGGAAGGCGAGTGCTCTCACCACTGTTCCCCTACATAACGCAGGTATCAGGTTCATTAAGGTCAAATTGCATTCATCTCGACGAATCGATAAAATTCACATGTATAGGCAACCATTTACACTACGGGGCATTATATAGTGCTAATATGCAAACATTAACACTGTTTTCTCGTTCAATAAGGAGAACAAAATTTCAATATTAACTGGGTTTTTCACACAAAATTGGGGTAGAATAAATCTTAGGCCTGCAAAAATTCGGGTTGCAACCAAGGTTGATGTAAGGTCTGGAGGAGGTACCCATGTGTGTTGACGATATGATTGGCAACTTCACCGACGATTTCACTAAGTTCAGGAACAGATCTTCCAAAACTGGGTATCAAATCGCTCAACCGACAGGGATAGGCAAACCTCTTCAGAAGAATGCATAGGCCCTCAATGCCACCTGCCACGGTTCCATTCTTGCAGACAAATTAGTCAGGTATTCTCAGAGCTTCAGGCAACAGAAATAATTCGGCTAGGCCAAACCGAAATTGGGCTTTACGCTCTTCATCTATAATCCGGATGATATCAAATCGGTCGTACTTCCACTAAGGAAAAGATAGATTTTTCTTGTTTACTGCTTCGTAAAGCATCAAAAAATTCAAGTCGTCGATTGTATCGTTGATGTACATTACTGTTAAGGCCTCTTGCGTTGCTTTTTTACCAAACGTGACGGAAAAAGACGAATATTGGCACAGAAAAATTCCTCCGGACTTATAACGGGGTAAATGTGGTACGCGTACTCGTAAATCTGAATCTGAATCGCTCGTACGACTACGGTTACGTGTACCTTCGGCCCAGACCCTCTCCGTTCAAACTCTTACCTTGGTCGAAGTCGTTCACGGTTCTGAAGGTCTCTCATGTATCAAGGGGAGGAGGAGAGGCTGCAATACGTTCAATAACACGACAACTGATCCGCAAAATGTGTTTTATGGTGTTTTAGTTTGCGGTCAGTAAAACAACATTTTAAAATCCAGAAAAAACTCCCAAAAATGTTTCTAATAAAACATTTTATTGGGAATCCGAAAGCTCGCTTTTTAGGCCTTTAAATATCAAGTGAAATGAGAACATCTTTTCGTCTTATCAAGCGGATTTTTTATAAACGGGAGAAAAGGCAATTTACGAGCAGTGTAAAATTGCTCTGATAACATTTTCTTGAATTTTGTATGACGTTTCCTCTCCATAAGACAAAAATAATGAAATAATAAAAAAAGGGGGGTCTTGCAAAAACCTTCGTGAGTTGAGCAATTTCCACGCGCGTTTTCGCAAATTTCAAACTCTGGATTCTAAAAGATCGACATTTGCTGATGCGCTTTGCTGACTGCGGCTAACCATTACGCGTACACGCGCGGGCACCTACCGTAGGTTTGTTTGCAGCCCACGCGCCGGGTTGATTTCAGTACGGTGGATTTAGTCCACAGTTGTTCTTTTTACTGTTTGGTCAGACGTTTTGGCTCACTTAAAAGAATTTCTCCACAACTTGTGTCATGACTAAGCATGTTTATTTCAAATAACACCAAGCGAAAGCGCGAAATTGACTAAATTATGTGCAGATCTATAGATCGATGTGATTAGCGACAAACAACAGGAGCTGGTGAGGTATAGAAATGGTAGAATGTTGAGCCGTATAGCCTGTAAGTAAAATTGAAGTGATATTCCAGGCCCCAGTTGTTCAAAGAGCGGATAACTCTATCCAGCGGATAAGTCGCTATACAGCGAATGAAATGTATTGCAACTGAAGCACTTTATCCGCTGGATAGCGACTTATCCGGCGGATAGAGTTATCCGCTCTTTGAACAACTGGGGCCAGCTCCTTATGCTCCCTGTTCCCGACACGATTGATCGCAGCAGAGGTGGGAATTTTCTCTTTGGAACTTTTAATGTGCATTAATCTCCGGAAACAAATTTTCCTATGTAAATTGAGTTAACTTAAGTCCACTGAGTAGATGCGGCCTCAGAGAAACGATAATTTCTTTTTGAACACGACAAAAGTAGCCTTGCTCGAAGAAAGCCTAGCGCCGCCATATTTGTTTTTCTTCCAATCTCGCGTATATAAATTGTGACGCGCGCGCTAATGGCCAGACTCTCCACGCGAGGGAAACTGATACCAGCCACCTTAAGTAGTGTTCATAGCTCCGAAGATCATTCAAGTTAGTGTAAATGAGAAAAACCAGGTGCCATTGGTTAGGATCTTTCCGCCTCAGGCCTAGAAACAGTTGCACAAACAGAAGTGTGCTCTGTTGTGAATCGCTTTGCAATCTGTTGAGTTATGTACGAAGGAAAATTGAGGACATTGAGGAATCTTATTAATACAATTCAAGACATTATTACCATTCACCACAGGAAGTGTGTGTTATAAAACTTGTTATTTTTTTGGACTTTTCTCCGACAACAATGGAAACTAGACAGCAAACAAATTCTTTTGAGATGTTTTCTTTGACGCTGACAAGGAAATTATGTTTGCTTTTGCCGAAAACAGTCGACGCTGTTTCTCGTTTCTGCTGGCTGGCCCAGCTGTCAGTGGCAGCCTTTCTTTCTGTTTTTAGGTAGACAGATGTAACGTTCTGTAATCGATTTCTTTCGGCCTCAGCTATAACTTGATGTTTCTGTGTCCTGAACTTATTTATCAAAATCTGTCATTGCTTGTACCCCATTGCTTCCCGCTTTTCCACGAAAGAAGTGGTAACGTAACAAAGCAGAAGAACTAGTCGGAAAATATTTCAGTGAAACCGGGAAAAAAAACAGCTGAACAATACTCGTTCATATATTTCATTAATCTTCAAATCCCCTTCAAATAACACGATACCAGAGAATTTGCAATACCAGCGATACCAGAGAATTAGCAATTTTGACCTACAATCGACAACGTTTTTCACGTCTTAAATCAGCTGCCTTGATATTACAATTTGACTTCAAGATTCCCAAATCACCTACAGTCAAGTGTCAAGGCTCAGGCTGCAAAGACAGTTTTTACGGAATATTTGTTACTTTCATCTCTTGGGCTTCCTGACGTCAAAGGGTGATTGGGTTTAAAGAGTGGCGGAGTGTCTAGTACGCTAAAAAGTTGAAAGCGATATCTTTCGTGTAATGAATTTTAAGAGACACGCACAAAAAATAAAATACTCTGATGAAGCCCCCGTAAAGTGTAATTTAAAGGGAGACGAACGACAATATTGCACTATTACGACCGAGGTGTGCGAACTATTTAAGACAAAAATAAAATGGTATGGTAAGGGAAATATATGTGATCGTTCAAGTATTTTGTGGTGAGCATTTAATTGTTCAAATGATCTTATTAATGAAGAGATAGGTAGGAAAAAGTCGTACAACTAACGCGCTTTGGAGGATCTGTCCTCGAATTCAAAGTTGAATGCATCTAAGAAACGCATCTTTAATCGAACGCATTTTTTGACCCACGATGTTTCTGTCCTTTTTAATACCGTTGCACGTTCCCCCAAATGCTTCTTTCTTTCTTTCTTTTTTATAACTTTGTTTTTTTTTAAAGATATTTCTTAAAGCATCTTCTTGAAATCTGACAAATTGGCGTCAGTTTTACAGCCTCTTTGACAACGTTATGATAATTTATGATCGATTTGACAAAATAATTAACTTACGTTAGTTTGTTTGTTATAACATCATAAAATCGCAAAATGATCAAATGCCGGATTTATATGAGGCGAAAAGGCAGAGTGAGAATAAATAAATAATGAACTCTATGAAGCATGACACGAAACATTCCCTCTTTCAGGTTAGCTATTTACAAAAGGTAAGAAATTTAATCGGCGAAAAGGTTGGCAGTTTAAAGTCAGGCCAATGATTTCAATAAATGAACATTGTCTTTTACTGCAAAATGTTTAACTTTTTTTAGCTGTCTCGTTTTCGAGAGCTTCTATAAAGGAGACAAATACAGCATGTAATAATTCTAGCTCCTTTCCCCATTCCGGGAGAGGTCCATCTACAAAACTAAAGTTTAAAACGATGAAGACTGGCGTATCGCCCACATCCTTCTTGCTACTTGAAAAATTGTACAAATTTTCGCATAAATTAAAGTTATATCTGACCGTACTTTCGTTGATGATAAAAATTAGCCAGTGAGCGCGTGAGAAATTTGACAGTTATTGTAAAATAGGCAATTGATTCCTATTGTGAACACCGTCTTATTATTCGCCTGGAATTACCTTGCCTTTCGATTGCTTCCGTCCATGACACAATTGCGGTTGTCGTTCTACAGGGAAGACCTAACTCTAAATTTTTCCTACTCAACGTCGCAAAAGACGTGGTTTCACTGCGCTCCAACGAAAAGAGCGTTACTCTGTATTCTGTACTTCAAACTATATGTGGAACTAGCGTTCTCACTGCACGCCAAGTTTCAGCAATTTGAGAGGGGATCGGTCGAGTCGATTGCGTAATCTACTGATGTAGTACTCTACGACAGGTTACACTCATAGAGCAAGGAAGCACCGTCCAAACCTAGTAAAAAAATTCCTTCTGTTGACTTACCATTCAGGTTCCATACAGGTATAACAGTATATCCAGTTGCCAGTCCGATTGATAGCTTCGTTGGCGGAACACTGTACCAATATCATAAGTGACATGGGTTTCAATCCCTGTAAATGTACTTTTTTTTTTCTTCTATTTAGTTTTTTTTTGTTCACAACTGCTGAGACAACCTTTTCTTTGTTTAATATACTAAGTTTTCGTAACCTTTCTTTTTTATTTCATTGTAATATTTTTATTATGCCGTATTTCGTTTTTTTTTTTGTTTGCCTTCTTACCAGGTAACGTAAGGCTGTTATGCCTGTAAGTGGTCCTATATTGGAAGCTAGATATTTGTGAGTTCACCATACACTTAAACGAAACTGGTTATGCGGAGTTATTAACAGCCAATATTTTAAATTGGTATAAGAACAACAGGCGCGTTTATACTAAGCTACATCTCACCAGTTTTCTTTACTATTTCCTTTCCAGGCTTGTTTTTTTAGTCATGGATTTGGAGTCTTCTCAGGTTGCCATAGTGGCAGTGTTTTCATTACTCGTGATCCTGGACATTGTTGGGAACTCTTTTGTTTGTCTCATTATTGCAAGAAATCATGACATGAGGTAGGTGTATAAACCAAAGACGAAACTTTCGCTCATTTTGTGGTCTAACGCTGTGAACAAAATTGCAAAAATTGACTTTTATCAGGCATGTTTATATGAAGGCTTACAACTCCAGTGTTTTTAGAATGGACACCCAGTGTCACCTTGCCGGGGAATGGAGACAACGGTACATGTATTTTGCTATGTTCGAAACTGCAAAAAAATTATTACACCAGTCACACTGGAGCAACTGTAAGCTATCGTAGCAAATACCCAAAGCAGTTAAAGCGCCGTGGACCTGACCACAGATAACACCGATTTAAAAATACCATATCAAAACAGCCCTTAATGCCATGCTTGAGGCCTACGCCAGAAAACGAGAAACTTTTCAGATTGATTTCCTATATTTTAGGTACATTGTCCAAGATTATTTTTTTCCCGTAAAGCTCCTTTTCTACAACAATAATCCGATGCAATTAGTGTATTAGTTAAAATGCACCATGTGTAATATTTTCTTGCCAAAAATAGTAGGTAATAACAACAATTATTATATGATCCGGCCTGGTCCGCTTGCCACGCAAGCCTATTGAAAATAGTACGAAACGGTCACGTGAGCACCGCTGAATTGGTTGACGGGTAGACAGATAGGGCCTAATGGGAAAATATCCTGCTCTTGGTCATGGCGTACAGACCGAACGCAGCGAAACTCTTTCCCGTCCGGCCCTCCCACTCAGTAAATAAGTGCATTTGCTGGTAATTTTGCAGGACACCTATGAATTATCTTCTTGTCAACCTGGCGGTGGCGGATCTTATGGTAGCTGTGTTTTTCTCCCCATTATACATCTTCATCCACATGTTCACTCACCCAGAAGGAGTCGCGGGCGATGTTCTATGCATATTACTGACGGGTGGAAGCTTTGGATGGGTTGGAGGATCTTCTTCAGCCTTCACTCTTGTTGCCATAGCCACTGAACGTTACTTCTCGGTAAATTATCCCCATGGCAGCAAAGGAAAGCTTACTGTTCAGAAACTCAAGGTACGCTATAATCCAAGCCATGATAAACTTCACGGTGCTTTTTTTTTTTTCACCGCCTCAGTACAATTTGCAACACTCCCCTCGGTAAGCGATAGGAGACTACAAACCTCTTATCAGTAACAGCTATGCCACAATAACTAACCCGGAGAACTTTAGAGCACAGGAGGGCACATTCCCCTGTAACATTGCTATATATGATGATGAACTAAAAAAGTTAAAGTAAACCAGGAACAAAAAGGTACAGTTATTGATGACCAAGTCCAAAGTCCATCAAACATAGTTGGGACAGAATTCCAGAGAGTATTCGTGTCACAGACAACGCACAAGTACTCAGGGGGGTTGATGCTCGACTATGCGTAATCTAGTTACTCACTGTGCTTAGCTAATAATCTTCAACCTTTAGGGGGAGCTGTATTGGTAAATAAATAATGAAATTAATTCAATATTGGTCAAACAAAAAGTCCTTGGGACAACGCTCAAAATTTACCGTATTAAAACGAGCACACGTATCCTGCCAAAATAAAGACACTCGCGTTTCTTTCCCAAAGCCCTTATTTGCTCTATAAAGGCAGCCTGGGCAAACGGGCGCAACGGGGCAAAAACGGAGGGTTGGTGGGTCATGATGGCCGCTTCCCCCCAGAGATAAGAGAATAGAAATCAACCTTTCCCCAAGAATGTATAACTTAGGTTACTTACATTGTAATTAGCACATGTAAACATTCTTATGCTAATTTACATCGTAGAAATGTCATTGCTAATTAGTCATGATTACTCGAGTAGTTAACTAATTAATAAATTAAGTAAGTAAGCAGTTAGCTTATGTTCTTTACTTGAAATTTTATATCGATACATTAACGGAATTCACGGTTGGCAGATTAAGAGTCATGTTTACAACATGAACGGAACGGCAAAAGTAACTATAAGATCGCTGTCCCTATTACACCGAGTATAATAGAAAAGACAGCCTGACATTCGCCGTTTGCCGTAAAGGGCAATTTTAAACTCTCACAATTTTCTTTGATTATATCATTTCAGATAATCATTCCTTGCTGTTGGATCTTTTCGCTCACCATGAATTTCCCAGTCCTCATCAGCAGAAGATTCGACGAACGCCTCAACACGTGCATCAAGGCATTTCCTGAACTGTGGATGGGCAAGGCTCACACTATGACGTGGCTCCTGGTCTTCGGAGTTCTTCCTATTTTCATAATGACGGCATTGTACACTCAAGTAGTGTACAATTTGTGGTTTAAACGTCAGAAGGATAGCCACCTTTCCTGTCGCCAAAAGGTGCGCCCAAACGGAACATGTGTATTCATGATAGAGCCAAATTTCTGGACGAGTTTCAGCCCAGCTGGCTTTAGATTCCATTTGTATTTCAGCCCTGCTGAGTCCCATATTAACATAGCTGAATTCTAAAATCAGTGTAAAATTGGCATTCTAGCTAGTTTCTTACAAAAGGCACTCAGACGGCAACGAGCAGGTTACACTATTGGTTCAGATGTGTTCAGCGGTAGTGGTACAACTTGGAAATATCTCCTCTTTCATCTGAAAATCCCTGTGTATGCTCTGTAGATATCACATTTCGGGCATTCAATACAGAAACCCTGAATGTTTATGTTCAAGTAGTTTTTGCGACTTGTACTGATGAAATGTGTCTTAAACGAGTGAATAGTAACGATTAGGGTAGGGGGGGGGGGGGGACAGGCAGGTCGCTATACACAAAATCTGCACATGCAACCTGAAACAGTATTCCGTATTTCATCATTGTATCCCTACTTCTTCAAACCACCGCTGATAGAATATTTATTTGCAGGGAGTTATAAAAATTCGGAAGCGAGTTACTCTGATGGTGGTTGTGGTCAGTGTCATCTTTGCAGTGTGTTGGGTGGCTGACGGAGTTATCTACATGTTAAGCTTTTACAGCACAGTCAGCGATGTAATCATCACCATCGCTTACATATTGATCTTGTTCAACTCTGCCGTCAATCCCTTTGTATATGCTCTGGTCAACGAACGATTCCGGCAGAAAATCAAGGCCATGATTTGCAGTAAATGTCTCCCCGGCAACGCGGTCCATTCTGCACGCGGAACGGAAGTCAATGGCAATACAACATCATCCGCCCACGCTACCTAAGGAAAATACATCTACAATAATGTACAATAATGATAATGATAATGATAATGATAATGATAATGATAATGATAATGATAATGATAATGATAATGATAATGATAATGATAATGATAATGATAATGATAATGATAAGACGATATAGATGTAAGTTATTTGACTTGCAATTCAAATTTGCAGTGTTATACCTACAATTCAAGGTCCTTCTGTCATAGGGCAGCAGAGCAAGCTTGGATATCATGATGTAGAACATTAAGATAAAACGTGACCTGCTTGAGATTTGCAAGCCACCAGAATAATTGTTCGTGTCCGATTGACACCACTGGTACTATGTAGGACAAATGGAGGCAGCGACTATTATTAGTAGACCTTCAGTAATTCATCGATAATCACGCGAGCTCTGTTGTACAGTTCAATTTTCCTGATGTACTCTTGAAACCATACTTGTTCAATCCAAACGCTGAACTTTCTATAACGGCACCTAGCTTTGCCCAAAAAAACTTGAAGACTATCGACTCGAGCAGTGTAGACGAAATGGCCTATTTTGGTAGACTAAGCACAACCCAGTGGACCACACCTTATAACCGTGACACTTTGATTAATTTCATGACTGCTGAATTAGTACGAAACAAGTTAAGGAGAAAAAAGCATCTAATCAAAAGATCCCTTTTAAAACAAGCATTTCCAGAATTGTGGTGATTACGTTTGGTGGATGGAGACCGGTTAGGGTCTCGTTTCTCAGTTTTGTTTGTTTGCTGAACAATATTATGTGTACTCGGTAATTGAAACCCATACAACATTTGGATAAACCTGATCACATGGAGTGGCCAGCAAGTGCATAGGTTTGGTTCTCCGATTAGGTTAGAGATAAAACTGGCACTCGTCAGTATTACGAGTTAACTACACGAAAGTATAACATGATTTTTTCCATCTTCAGTATTCTAGTTTACGAAATTCACCAAAGTCTTAAATGAGTGGGCATACATTCATTAATTGTCCTGAAAAACAGCAAATAAAGCTTGCATTAGTCATTGTATTGTAAATAAGCTGCAGGTTAGTCAAATGTTATTACAGTTAGCATGTAAGTGATATGCATAGATGTCTGCATGAGATAAAATTAAAATATGTTGCGTTTAATGATGCGAACGTTACCTGTGGAAGAAAAAACGATTTAGCCGATGATAATTGATCCGGCATATTGAACATAGCCTACTGCTCACGATGTAACTAGCCACAAAAACGTGTAAAACATATACATCCTTTCCTATTCTTTTTGAAGTAGAATCGTAAATAACCACTTCAACAAATCAATCAAGATACAAGCAAAGGTTATATTCTATCAGTGAACCATATAATTACCGTTAATGTATCACGATCAATAAAAAGGCATTTGCTCCTGATATGTGTACTTTTTTAGAATCAGCCACTTTGAAGAATACAATGTGCGACCAACAAATTAAAACAAAAGTTGCGTTAGGAGTATTCGTGTTTGGAGAGTTTGCTTACCTATATGCTATAGTTCTTGGATAGTTCGCCTGCAATTTGGAAGTTGAAGAAGTTGGAATAAACGCGAAAGAGTTGCCATAAGGACAACACATATTTTCCTTGAAATGACCTTTTTGTTACCGTTGCCGTCGTCGTTTCTTAAGCTCCCTATTACTGCTTGGTGAGCCGTACTTAAGGTTTAATTGTATGAGTCCAGTTCCCTTACTCGCTCTGGCCTCAAGCTCTGAACATAGTTAGTATACAGTGTATCTATGCTATAGATATACTATGCTAGTAAAGCTATGTTACTATGCTCTGAAGTAGGGTTTCTTTTTTTGTTTTGAAAAGACACATGTTTCTTCCTCAAATGTTGTTCCTCTCATCAATGTTTGTTTTCTTGTTAAGCTCTCACATTTTACACACTGCAGCATTCGAAAAATTTCATAAATACTTTACTATCAATGCTGGAGTTGTAATGCCAACGATCTTCTCTCCAAATGCAATTTCGGGATTTTGGCCGCCGCTACCTGGCTCTGTGACGAGATGTGGGTACCTTCTAACCACAACCACCTAGTGAGATTTCCGTACAAAGAACTTAACCAATCAACATTTGGCTAAGCACACAGTACGCGTTAGTAGTTTCGTGATACAGGAAATAGTTTTAACTTTTGTAGTCGATTAGTCTTTAGTTCTTTATAGTTATTCGCTTGTGCCTGTTCTGAAATAAACAGCGCTTGCTTGCTTCAGCACAAGTCTACTCGCGCGTTCTTACAGTCTTCGTGTTGACACTCTCTCTCCTCAAAGAAAACCAAGCACAGTTCCTTCGAGGTCAATAAGGTTTCCACTTCCTCTTGCATCTGTCCTGTTAGCTTCGCTTTCATTTTTCACGACAGAGTGGTTAATGAATATGCACCCGGAATGATCATCGTAGTTATAAACAAATCCAGGCTTGTACGGACCCAGTTGGCTTGTTAGCTCAGTTGTAGAGCACTGCACAGGTATCGCAGAGGTCATGGGCTCGACGCCTGTACAGGCCATAGTCATTTATTCATCACTTGCGGGTTTATTACGAAAACAACAAAACGGCAAGCTCCAAGTTTGCTTGTTAGCTCAGTTGGTAAAGCTCGTGCATACTGCACCGGTATCGCAGAGGTCATGGGTTCGACTCCCTTACAAGCCTGATTTTTTTTTTTCACGCCTTTTTTTCACTACTGCTTAAGGAGGCTCTCACCAGTTTTTTTTTTTTTTTTTTGGCCTTTGGGTGTACCTGTTGAAATCGAAATTTCCTAAAGAAGACAAGCTTCGATTTCTTTGACACTACAACATCTTTTGGACGTATGATCAAAGTTTGTTTTGTCATTAGTTTCCAAGTAACAGCTGTTACCATAACGACGGTAACGCTTGGCCGCTCCTTTTGAACAAGGCCAATTATCTCGAAATCCAGTAATACACTTCATAACGAAACTTAAAGAGTGTAAAATACTCTAGTCCGGCTACTTGTAGGCCAAATTGAAAAAAAATTTCTGTAAGAACGTTTTCGAGTAAACTGCAAATAAAGTTTAGAAGGCCATTTTTGCTAATTCCCACACTTGTCTTCAGGTTTTACGAGGAAATGTTGAACTTTTACACTTATTTTCTCTGTTCAAGGAATTATCAAGTTAGTCGCAACATGCATGTCCTAGAACTCCCTCGTGAAGGTGGACCGTTGAGGGTGGGACTCTGCAGAGAATCTGCTCCCGTCAACTCTGGTCCCGTGAGGGGGGGGGGGGGGGGACAGAGACGGGGAAGCTCATTTGCACGAATGTTTTTTTTATTGTTATGTTAATATGTTAATTAATAGCCGCGTTTTAACTTGTATCTATATCAAATAGATATATGTAGCACTGAAAATTGGATTTAAATTCAATAGAAGCTTTCTAATTATCTGCCTTAAGGGGAAGGATTTCAGGATATTCAGGTTGCATCTGCCTTCAAGCTTACAGATGTTAAAAAAAATCACGAGTTTAACAAGTCTGTTGAAATTAGAACTGAGAACAGCAATTTCATGACATTATTGGACAAAAACAAGCTTAGCACCAAACAGAGGCTACGCATCGCGCGAGTGTAAGAAATGCCTAAAACAGGGAGGCAAAGAGCTTTCCACTCTTATATAAAGTTATTCGCAGCATGCACGTCCTAGAGATCCCTCGTGCGGGTGGACCGGTGAAGGTGGGGCTCTGCAGAGACTCTGCTCCCGTCAACTCTAGCCAGGTGTGGGGGAGTTGGGGAAGCAGAGACGGGGGAGCTCATTTTCATTGCTATATTAACATGTTAAAGCCACGTTTTAACTTGTATCTATATCAAATAGATATATCTAGCACTGAAAATTGGATATAGATGTCAATAGAAGCTTTTTAATTATCTGCCCTAAGGTGAGGGTAAACGTGAATTTATGTGTAGTTTTAAGGAGTTTGACAAAGGCATTGTAATGAAGTTAAAATGTTTTGAAACACTTCCAGTTAGTTGCCACCCCACAGAGGCACTGCAGGTTGCTGGGGAACTGTTAGGTGTCCGTCCACTAATTTCTAACTTCGATTTCCTACTTTAAACCTTCATTAGATCTTCAATATTTCCTATTTTCCTAAATTTAACTAATCCTTTGAGAAAAATTAGCTCTTTCCAAATATACACAAAAATCATCAAACATTTCACAAAATAATCCCACAACATAGCTTTGTGAGATGAGCAGAGGAATTTTTGATTGCTTTAAACGCGAACAAGATATCAACGTGAAATCCATGTTGAGCGGCTAAAAAACGTTGAAATTAGAACTGAGAACAGCAATTTCATGATATTTTAGGACGAAGACAAGCTTAGTACCAAAGCGAGGCTCCGCCTCGCGCGAGTGTAAGAATGCCTCCCACAAATAACTGTGAAAATCGGTGCGTTTGTAGTGTACACTGGTGCATAAACCGTTGCCCCTGATAGAAACTTTGATCTCTAGAAAGGCCAGCGATGTTTCCGAAATTTCCAGGTATATTTTAGAGCCGGATGAAAGGAATTAACGGAGGTTATAAGTTGATTGATTTCCTCCTTGCTAGATGAACTGTGCCAATGCAGTCGTCAATGTTCAGTTCTTCAGTTCTTCAGTTCTTTATTTTTCTAAT
Organism: Pachyseris speciosa; assembly: GCA_016490735.1. Taxonomy (NCBI): domain Eukaryota; kingdom Metazoa; phylum Cnidaria; class Anthozoa; order Scleractinia; family Pachyseridae; genus Pachyseris; species Pachyseris speciosa. The sequence goes on along the minus strand of JAEMWC010000084.1, from coordinate 225,791 downwards.
TAGTATTTTTTTTTTTTACAAATTGGACATGCCCACAGGTAGCTGATGCTAGTCTAGGTGGGTCATGTCTTAACTAAAAAGAGTAGGTAGGCAAGTTTACAGGAATCAGGAAGATAAATGTACAAGTGTATAAATTATAAAATTAAGTTTGTGAGTTAATTAGTACCATATGAAGAGAAAGCGCTATTAGATATCTTATTTTTACAAAAATACTTAATAGATCTAAATCTGCAATACAATTAGGACGATACTTATTATTCTGAAAACGCAACAAAATTTTAAGAAAACTTGACCTTTTGTATGATGTTTCGTATATCGAGATAAGAGTCTTCCGAGGTCAGAATATCGAAAAGAACTCTTTTAATTTTTCTTTTAAAGTCATATTTTCAAAGATTTCTTAATGTAAGAGGCATCTCGTTCCAAATTGTTGTTCCAATTCTAGAAAACGAGTTTAGTTGAACAGAGAGTCTAGAGCTTTGTGTGTAAAAGTTGTTCGAAGCAGAGGATTGGGTATTATAAGAGTGAATATTAGAAATGTCTTGAAACAGGTCTCGAATATTTCTAGGTGCATTTCTGTGTCTAATGTCAAACATCAAGTTAGCTGTAAGTTCATAATGTAAGACGCCGGCATCGGAAAAGAGAGGAATTGCATGCTGATTGTAGTCAGAAAAATAAATAAAGGGAGTGCGCGTTTTTGCAGCTTGAGAAGCTTATCAAGATATGATTTACATGCTTGGCCCCAAGCTATCAGACCATAGCTTAAATAAGGTACAATGAGGGATCGATAGATATTTATAATAGTGTGTTTTGGAACAAAATGTCGTAGTTTATATATTAAACCTATAGTTCGGCTAATTTTAATTGATATATGATCAATATGGTGTTTCCAAGATAAATTATTATCAATTAGGATCCCTAGATATTTTACGAACTCCTTGCATTCTAAAGCTACATTTTTATTTTGCTCGTTATCAAACATCATAATTTTAGGTTGGTAGGTACGTTTTCTTTGAGCGGGAGAAAATATGACGAAGTTTTTTATTTTTTTTTTTTTTACCAGTGTGCACTACAAACCCATGGATTCTCACAGTTATTTGTTGTATACATCTTCACATCCATCTCATGTAGTGATCTCATGTAGTGATGACTTTGATTTTTCCAACAAATCAGAGGAAATGTGCCAGTTATTTGAGAAACGCGGCTATCCTGATTCTGTGGTTCAACCGGGCCATCACCGCGCCCAGCAAATTGATCAACAGTCAAACTCCAAGCGTACGGTCTGGATCGCCACAGTTGTACCTTTCTGCAGGACTATCTTAATGACAGGTTTCAGCGCGTCAGGATTGGGGATACAGTTTCGACATGGGAATACAACCACCGTGGCATACCTCAGGATAGTGTTTTAGGACCTCTACTCTTCAATATTTTCCTCAATGACTTATCATTTTTCATCACTGGAGTAATATTAAACGCACATGCAGACGATCAGCAGCTTTATAGCTCTGACTCTGATCATTCAACCCTGTATAATAGGTTAAATGATGAGCTTTCTATAGCGATGGAATGGTTCAAGCAAAATGGCTTAATGGCTAATCCCACGAAGTTTCAATCGTTAATCCTAGGAGATACAGATGAGGCTTTTATCTTCACCGTCGATGGTATACAAATCGAAAGGCGTAAATATTGATCCTAGGCTTACTTTTCACAAGCATGTGTCGACTATATGTAAAAAAGTAAATAATCAGCTGCAGGTTATCAAACGTTTCAGAAATCTAATTAGCGGGCCTACTATGCTTAGGCTTTATAATGCTTTTATTCAACCAGTCTTTTCTTATTGTAGTGACGTATGGCACTTTTGTAGTGCGAGGGACAGGGATAAGCTAGAACACGTAAATAAACAAGCGTTAAGGGTAGTGCTTAATGATAAGGAGAACGGTTATGATGAGATGTTGCGGAAACTTGAAATGGTAAATCTGGAACAGAGAAGGGTTCAGAACATGCTTATCACTGTTTTTAAGTGTTTGCATGGGGCTGCCCCGTCTTATTTGAGATCGCATCTTAAGGAGCGGACGTCGGCGTACTCGCTCAGTGGCCACGCTATTTTGGAACTCCCTACTGTGAAAACAACCGCGTATGGTCTCCATTCTTTTCGTTATTTTGGCGCGCATGAGTGGAACAGGCTTCCCGATAATGTCAGGAGATCGGAGACGCTGGCTGGTTTTCGGCGCGGGGTTAAGCGGCATATTTTCCAAGGCCGGGAATTGCTATATTGATATACTTTTATTGAAACACTCTTATTGTTGTAACGTTCCTATATTATTTCACTTGATGTATTTATTTATCTATTTATTTAGCTAGTTAGTTAGTTATTTGTTATCTCATTCGGAGAAACTAGCGTCATGTATGCTATATCTAAATCCGAAGAAAAATAAAGTTATGTATGTATGCACTACAGACGTCACAAAAGGAAAAGAATGACAGAATTCCATTCACCCTCACATTTCACCTTCATAATAACGCAGTAAAAGCAATCATTCTTAATAACTTTAAAATACTAGAAAATGATCCAGAAACTGCAAGAATCTTTTCGCAACCACCACTGATTTCGGTCAAACGCGACAAAAATGTAGATAACTTTCTAGTTAGAAGTGCATTCAAAACAACTGAGCAACCTGGCACCTTTAAATCGCGCTCTCGCGATGAAAAACTTGTCCTTTCATTCAAAACACTAACAAAATCTAAGCGATCTGTTAAGATCACTGATCGTTTCACGTGTACCTTCGCAAATGTCATCTATTGTACAACCTGTAGATTATGCACAAAGTTATTCATAGGCGAAACAGGAAGACGACTAGGTGACCGATTCCAAGAACATACACGTGATGTTGAGAAAGATGACAAAGATGCGTCCAAACCAGTCGCTCGGCATTTTAATCTTCCCAGCCACTCCAAACAACACATGTCGATCTCCGGCCATTCCCTACATCAAGGTACCACGGAAAGCCGTAAAAATCTCGAGCAAAAATTTATCTTTCAAATCACAGGCGGCCCAAGCTCCCATGTGTTTTCCGGAAAACTCCGCAAGAGATAATTCGCTGAAAAGGCCTCAAGACGGCAAAGTAAGCTAACAGACAACAAGCAATACAGCGGGGAAGTAAGGTTAGCTTTTTTTTTATTAAGAATTTGACAGTATTTTTTTGCTTTCTAAGACCGATCGTAAATATTCCCATACAAACTCTTATAATTTCGCCATGACCATCATTACGCAAGATGATCATCATACCACGGGAGCTTGGGCGACCTGTGTTCTCCAGACACGAACCTTAAATTATCATGCAACGGTAGCGAGATTGAGCAAATAACTTCACAGAAACTACTTGGAGTAAAATTAGACAATCATTTGAGTTTTACTGAGCACATAGATGACATTTGTAAAAAAAGTATCACAACATATTGTGGTGCTAAAAAAGATTAAGCGTAACCTGCCTCTCGCAGAGCGTAAGCTTTATTTCAACGCCCTGATCAAGCCGATAATGCTATATGGCTCATGTGTATGGTGTAATGCGTCAGAAGAGAACGTCAAACGCGTATTCAAGCTGCAAAAGCGAGCAGCTCGAGTAATCTCGGATGCGGATATCGGTGAAAGAAGCGAGTTGCTTTTAGACAACTTGATTGGCTGCCGCTTAAGTAGAATTAAACCTAAAACGGACTAATTTTTAAAATATTTAGGCACATCAAGATGAAAATAATAGTCCGAGTTATATAACGGAAGTTCTAACGAGGAACTCAGACCGACACACTAGAACCAGTCGTTATGGAAAATATAATTTACTGTGCCCATCTTATAACCGAGTTACAGAAGGGGGGCGAACTTTCCAAGCCAATGGAGCAAAACTGTGGAACAGCATCCCTTTAGACATTCGCAAGAAAGACTCCATTGGCTCTTTTAAATCCTCTGTTAAAAAATATTTTTTAGTCATGAACTCTTAGCTTAGTTTTCAGTTGTGCATATCTAGGTTTAGATTGTTAAAAATTGTCACTTTTATCTTATTTAAAAATTTTAGCTGTATTCTATTTTGTAATCTTTTATTATATCACGAGTGTAATTAGTAATGTAATTTGTTAACTTAAGATAGAGGGCCACTGGTTGTCAGCTTTTAACTGTTATGTGTTACCCTCTATAACTAAAGTTGTTACTTACTTACTTAGTTACTTACTTACTTACTTTCATTCAATTAATTTCTTCCTGTTTTTCACGTTACCATGTTACCACCCTGAATAGCGTAGCTCCATATTCTGTATATAAACCCAGCATACACAACCCACAATTCCTCGATTCGCTCTGACGAAGGGCTAACGCTCGAAACGTTAGCTTTTCGAATCCCTGTACGGTGGTAATTTACATTATCAACCCCGTTGATAAACCAAATTTCCGTGTTTCACTTCCCCACCGAGGCGACGCAGCACCACAGTTTCTTTAGAAACTAACCCCCTTTACCCGCCGTCACGCCCGTTAGACATAAGCAAAAGAGAAGAGCTCTGACGTCGAGAATGGCCCTGAGAGAGATTATGGCCGAGCGTAATCTATCTAGTCAGTGAGCGCGACGCGACAATCCGGAAATTTTAGGCAAATGGTAAACAACACGCATCGTTCGAAAATAAATCAACCCGTGTGACTACTGACAGAGCGAAGGACTGAGCGCTAGTTATAGGTCACGTGATATGCAAAGCACTGCCAACTTGTACTCGCGGGAGAAGTTCACATTCTTCATTCATTTCGCAGGTTTTCGTGGCTAGTCGAGAGTTTTGGTTATAAAAAGGAAGTTATCTAGTCGAAGTCAATCATGGCCCTGGTATGCCACTCACAAAGACTAATTCATTCGTTGGTAGCCGCAGATTTTTGTTCGTGTGACTGTTCCAGAGTGCTCCGAACGTCCGAATTGAAGCTGATTGAAGACACGCCGAGCTTCGCCTGAAGCAGGTGGGATGTTGTTCCCTGCTCTCATCCTTTTTCCTAATATAATCTGAAATCTGATGTATTCCCTTTCTATGCCTTTCTTGGTTTTTTACGCTGTGCATGCTACACGTCACAGGAGAAAATGGTTTCTTGTGAGGGTTTACCTAAAAGATGGAATCCGGAATCCGGAATCCGGAATCCGGGATGCGGAATCCGGACTCCGGAATCCAAAATATGAAATCCGGAATACGGAATGTAAAGAAGTTTGGTAGAAAATTTTGACAAAGGTTGAAGTCACTTGGGTAATAATATGGTCAACAAATTATATGATGACTTAGCCTGAGTTTTGCAGCAATCAAGCCCATGAAGTTTATTCTAGGGCAGCATTTTAATTCTTTGGTTTTGCTTTTAATAAACCGCCTGATTCCTTTAAGGCACACAGCTTTCAATCACACCACAATGATACTAATCAATGTTTTGTGCATTTTGAACATTTTAAATTCAAATCATTTTAATTAAAAGCACCTTTTCTTATTCTTTTTGTCGATGAATAGTGTTAGGCCTGTCCACAAGTTGACGGCAACTTTTTGAACAACTTTCGATTTTCGATCAACCTTTTTTTATTTTGAGCAACTTTTTTTCTGTTTTCAATGTTTTGTTATTGATTTCAGCTAGATCTTTATAAAACAAGAGCTATTTTTTGCTTATTATTTTAAACGCTTCGTGACCAAAAAGCATAGAAAAATCACTTTGCATATCTTGATTTAATTGCGCGTGGGAACGCTTACGCCTGATTGGTCATTGTCTGTTGCTCCATGCTGGAATGTTTGGGAACTTTATTAGCGCGTACATTTCAGGTTGTCGAGTGGCCGTCGATAAAACGAGGAACATGGGACATTCCGGAACATCCCGGTACATTCCGGAACATCTCCAAAAGACGAAGAAAGATCACTTAAAAAAAAAACTTTAAATACACAGAAAAAAAGAAACTAACGCGAAATAAATATAATCCGCGAGATCAATTGGAGAAAAAAGACGACAAAGTTGAAACTTTTATGTAGGAACCTTGAGCATGCAAAATCTGCTGCTCTCCACTTCTCATTGGTTAAGGATATCTACAACAACTGAGGACTCGGTCAGGCCTACTTTTACAGTAGGCGATAAATGTGGTTAATCTGCTCCAAGAAAGATTTTCTCGCCAATAGCAATGCTTCTCACTCCGTTTTTGCAGCGGGGGCTGCACTGCATGGGCCTGTTTGTTTCTTAAGGTTAAACTAGTGTAAATCTCGTGGATCAGCTCTTTAAGTTGCATTTAATGATCCTGCATACGGTCTTTCTTAATAGTTATCCTTATATCCCTCCACATTGACTCAACTGGAAAGAACAAACCAAGTCCCAGACTAAGACTTCACTCCTGTCACCTACCTCCTCCTGTAAGACATCTATTGTCTTCATGGTCAGTGCTTATAGCTTAAGATCTTCGATTGCGCCTGTCCTTTCTATTCCGAGAGAGTCGGGAACTTTTCAGCACTTGGCAGCAACTACTTTTAATAAGCTCCCTGTAGCTATTAGAAACATAACTGAGTATAACTGCTTTTGTCGTAGTGTGAAGAGACATCTTTCGTGTGGGGAACTTTAAGCAGTGACACAATTATAAATTGTACATATACTATTCTTATTTTTTTTATTTTTTTAAATTTATTATTATTGTTATTATTTATTACTTTTTAGGCAATTTTTTGTTATCATTTATCACTGTAAATATTAACTACTTAGCGTTTTTAACAGAGTTTTTCCTAGGTTTGTTTTAATTGTAATTAACTTTAGTTAAATATTAACGGATGAAAGCCACCTAGTGGAAATGCTGTTAATAAAGTCATTATTATTATTATTATTATCATTCGGTTCTTTTGACTGTCTTATTAATTATTAATTCCAGTTTCTAGATTCTGTATTCCGGTTTCCGGATTCCGGATTCCGCGTTCCGGATTCCGTGTTCCGGATTCCGTTTTTAGGTAAACCCTTCTGCTGACGTCGTGCACATTTTACAGTTGTTAATTTCAGCTGGTCCACCGCTTGGACGTCTGTACCCTGGTTGAAGCAGATAGATGTAGTGGAATTGCAGTTTGAATCGGGAGAAAATGATGCTGTGCTTAAACCATTATGGAGGCAAACCACAAAAGGTGGGGGCTGATATGATTCAAGCAGCTTAGAAGCATAATTTAAGCTTCATTCTGACCCAGCTAAATGTCATACCCGGGTTGCAAACGCCAAATATGGAGCGCCGCACGATCATTGTGGCGCTTATTCCATACAATTGATTTCTACAGCTGGGGTTATTCCATTGCAACTCACTAACATGATCGCAAAGGAGACAGGGACACTGACATTCCCGTATTCCCAGGCCTACGTTGACATTTCCAACTGTATAGACCTTTTCGCGGTAAAAGATCCACCAGCACGCGAAATACAGTGATTGTGGGGTTGCGATGTCAATTAAGTTTTTAATATTGGCCATCTGTACAAACTTTGAATGGTGAAAGTAATTTAGAGGGCCAGACATTCTTTTTAAAACTAAGGGAGATAAAGCTGAGCTAGAAAGCGAGTAATCGCAGTTTTAACTTTCCATACATTTACCTGTAGTCTCTGTAAAGACTAGCAGTGCTGTTTTAAGTTTACAATAGGTGCAACGATCGAGTAAACTGTGCCCTCAGATAGACGCCACATTTGGGAAGGGAGAAAATTTGATAAATGATGCCGTGTTCTTTCAAGTAAGGGCCTGTTTATATGAGGGTTTCCAGCCTGGTTAGGCGGTTTTTTTTTTACTGGCTTGGCACATGCCTTATTCTTCATAAAATTTTGGTTGTGTTTATATGAGAAGGTGGGCTGGCCTGCCTGCCAACTTCTCGGCTCACAAACCCGAGATATTGGAAGGCAGGCCAGCCCGCCTTCTCATAGAAATGTAACCAAAATTTTCTGAAGAAATAAGGCATGAGCTGAGCCAGCCTGCCTAACCAGGCTGGAAAACCTCATATAAAAAGGCCCTAAATTGGCATGTGAAATGTTTACTGTTTTAAATGTTACTGAATGCCCTTCATTGCCATTTTTGCACATTTTTGGTTACTGTCTTCAACACTTGAACACCAGTGATACTCCTTGTTTGTTGTGCTTGTGAGGAGTTGTTGCATTTGGTTATTAAGTTTTGTGTACAGTTGTTTATTCACATTTTGTCATCGCCACCATGCTGCGAACCCTGTGTAATTCAACCAAATATTTGGTTGAATTACACAGGGTTCGTTAAGTTTTCTTTGAAAGTTTAGATTAATTAAATTTGTGGTGAAGTGAATAATATTCAAAATAACTTTCATGGAAAGAGCTTGAGATGAAGGAAAAGTTGATTTCCACAGCAAAACTGCATAGAGGACCAAAAAATGATCCGGTTTGTTGATGGTAGGTCTCATAAGCAGGGATCCATATTCGCAGTCGTCCTGTCGTCTGGTTGTCCGAGACAACTAAAAAGTTGTACGGATGAGTAAAATAACTCCAAAACCTGTCCTTTGGACAAGTAAAGTTTTACTCTACCAGAACATGTTTTCTCTTAGCTTTCATATCGTGTTATCATGGACAATGTACCTGGATTCTGATCACTTCTCATTCAGTTGAAACTTTCAAAAAAACGGAGAATAACTTGCAACTTTCGCCTGCAATGAAATCACAATTTTGGGCGCCATCTTTGATGATGTGGTAATTTCTATGAAACGTTTAGAGGCTCAATTTTCCCGTAGTTAACTGCTGGTATTTCTTTAGAATTGCATTCGTGCAAAAAGTGACAGCTGATCAAAGCAAGAGCAGGTACATTGTGGCGATATTTGGAAGATGTTTTGCCGCCTCCAATGAGGAAAAAAGGGAAAGTCCACATTGCAAACAGAATACTCAACTGGGGGCATAACGTTTGGCGAAATTTCCAAGACAATACGACATCAAAATTAGACAGTAGTATCACCCAGAGAAATGTGTTTTTCACTTTTTTTGGAGTTTTTAAAGATTCATGAGACCTCCGCAAACCACGTGAAGGCGCTGCAATTTGAGGTAGCCAAATTGGAATCAAAGACAAGGGCAAGCAAATTTTTGCCAGGGCAAGTACATCATCTGGCATATTTCCCCAGCTGACAACTTTGATAAAATATTAGATCAGATCAGTGAGATGTTTCGGGAATAACCCCTTCATCAGCGTCAGTTGGTAACCAACTGACACTGATGAAGGGGTTATTCCCGAAACATCTCACTGTTGGTAAATAATTATTCATTTTGACATTGTGTCTTGTGATGAAATATTACTTGCCTTTCATTCGCGAAACAATGAAAACACAAAGCAAAGTCGTTGGAATGAATAACAAAAGCGAACGCACACATCAAATGCGCAAAAGAGCATACATGTACATGCCCTTTGCTGTGCGTGGGACACTTAAAGTACCGGGCAGATGTAAGTTGACAGTCTTGACTCGAAGTTCGATCCTCGATCCTTGAAGCTATTAAGAATCGAGGTTCGAGGCTTGAGTATCGAGAATTGAGTATCGAGTTTCGAGACGCTGAAAGAATTTTTTGAGGATCTCAATACCGGATTTCAAGGAAACAATTTTTCTAACCTCAAACAGTAGGAGAGAACAAAAGCGATTTTCGTGTAGCTTTTGTTTTTCTCACAGTTTGATTGAACTAAAACCAAATCAGTGGCAGTGAGTGTTCGATGCATGTAAATCTGTTTTGGCACAATCTTCCATTCGCGAATTGGATTGTTGTGAAACATGCTTAAAATTATTATGAAAGGTGTTCGTCATCGTGGTTTCAAATGATAGCCGAGTTAATCTTTTGTCTCACGATTGAGTCACAAAGATGTGGATCACGACGTTTCGGCCGCTATACTGCTGGTCTTCATCAGGCGATGGTGCCGACTGGCTGCGTGTGAGTATAAGAAGCACTGTGGCTGTTGGTGATTGGTGCGTTTCAATCCTCGCTTAGGCTGTTGTTGATTGGAGGATTTCGATCCTTGTTGTTCAAACTAGAAATTGTTCCCTCAGCGGTCCCCTTTGGTACTGATTGGCTGTTGTGGTGTTTAATCGTGGGCATCCACGCTTCAGGAATTTCAATTCCACTGCCCCTGTTGATGTTGTTAGGGTGAAGTCTTATATGAATAGCCTCTTTAATCCGAATGTGGTAAGGTTTATATTGGAGACAGGAAGATCTATGCATGAACGGATTAAGGAACACGATGGAGACATATGGCTTGCTCGAACCCAATCCTCCACCGTTTCAGAACGTAGCAACGTGACTGGACATTATCCGCTCTGGGACGAAGTTAAATTTATTAACCGAGACCCACATTGGTACACCCGTAGGGTTAAAGAGGCTATTCACATAATACTTCACCCTAACAACGTCAACAGGGACAGTGGAATTGAAATTCCTGAAGCGTGGATGCCCATGATCAAACACCACAACAGCCGATCAGTACCAAAGCGGACCGCTGAGGGAACAATTTCTAGTCTGAATGACAAGGATCGAAATCCTCCAATCAACAACAGCCTAAGCGAGGATTGAAACGCACCAATCACCACCAGCCACGATGCTTCTTATACTCACACACAGCCAGTCGACACCATTGCTGATGAAGACCAGCAGTATAGTGGTCGAAACGTTGCGATCCACATCTTATTATGAAAGGTGTCGTCATCATGGTTTCAAATGATAGCTGAGTTAATCTTTTGTTTCACGATTGAGTCACAAAGATGTGGATTGCGACGTTTTGACTGCTATACTATACCACATCTTTGTGACTCAGTTGTGAGACAAAAGATTAACTCGGCTATCATGCTTAAAATTTTCATACACTACACCAGAAAAAGCAAATTTCAGAAGCAATGGATAAAGGGAAAGGGTGGCTCTCCCAATAACCTTGTACATAGCAGTCTTCACAATGCCAATTAGCTGTTCAAATTGTCCGCCCCACCATGGTGTGCGGCTTAAGTTGAATCTCCACTGAATGTCATGCGATTCCAGGAAACCGTTGAACTCTTCGTCTCTTCTTGCTTGCTTCATCCATTTGGCTGCTTTGACAAAATAATGTACTTCCATTGTCGGAGTAGATCACACTTGGACGTCCTCGTCTTGCTATCAACCGTTTCAGGCACAACTAAAACGTACTGGTTTCAAGGTTTGGAACTAGTTCCAGGTGAACTGCCCTTGACAAGCTGCAAGAGAAAATGACCAAATACGCTTTCCCTTCTCTTTTGTTTCTTAACTTGTATAAGATTGGGCCAGCAAAGTCGGTCCCGATGACCTCGAAGGCTCCTCTGATGCTAGTACGCTCTGTTGGTAACAGTCCAGGGGGTGGTGCTACTACTGATAAGGCACGGAAGCGCTTACAGCCCCAACAGGTAGATCTTATGGACTTGACCAATTTCCTCAGGGTCTGGATCCAGTAGTCCTCGCGAATGGCGGCCATGGTGCAAGATACGCCTCCATGGAGGGTTTCAACGTGAATTTGCTGTACAAGCTTCTTTGTGAAAGTTGCATCCGCTGGTAGGTATATGGGGCTCTTCCCTTGAATTCGCCTGTGGCATTTGAGTACCCCATCTGCATTTGGAACCAGGTTCAACATCTGTCTCGTCCGTTCAAAGTTAGGGTTTTGCATGTCCTGCCTCTTAACTCTTTTAATCCACCATTGCTTCACTTCTTGTATGTCCTCACTTGTTAGAGGTCCTTTGCGCTTCCTGCAGGTGGTGAACCGTCGTACCCAAGCATGTACACTGTACACACAACGCTCGACGAAGGTCATTTCGCTCAAGGAGTTCGCCGAATTCGTTCCGGTCTTGGTTGGGCTGTACTTGTGCTATGTTAAGCACTTCTTTGATGGTTTTTGCTTCCTCTTCCGACGCTGAGGATTTCGCTGTCACAGGATTGTCTGGCCACTTCCCGGGATCACTTAACCAAGTTGGGCCATTCCACCAAAGTCCCACATTGGTGACCTGCCCTCCTCGACTTGCTAGATCAGCGGGGTTGTCAAAGGTAGGGACGTGTCTCCAACGAATCTCTGGATGTTCTCTTATTTTGCGTACTCGGTTGGCGACGAATTGACGATACTGACCGTTTCCCAGTATCCAATGTAGGGCCACCGTGCTGGCAAGCCATCCGTAGACTATGTGCTCTGGCAAATCTTTGAGCGCGTTCCTAACATTGGTAACTACATGTAGATTGGCAGCCATATGAGCACTAACAAGCTCTAATCTGGGAGTTGTCAAATCTTTCTTCGCCAATCTAGCCTTGGCTGTCACCAGTGTTTGGGTGATTCCTCCCCTTTGACGTACGACGGAGTAGACGGCGGCTCCGATTCCATAAGTCGACGCATCTCCAACGCATGGAGCTCAAGACCATCAACTGCTTCGTGGTACATGTATGGTGCTATGGGCCTTGATGTAGTCACTTCCGCTGGTAGAGACTCTTCCCACCTTTGGAACTGTATTTGGAGATCATCTGGGATAGGTGAATCCCATGAAGCTTTAGAATTGCAAATTCCGCGAAAGATTTGTTTTCCTTGTAGTGTAGTTGGCGAGGCAAGGCCGAGAGGGTCGTAAACCTTTGCCAGTTTCGCCAATACCCCTTGGTCGTTTGTCACCTGCTTCCGGGAACTGTACCGCAATCGTGTCGTCTTCCTTGTTCCACTTGACCCCTAATAGCTTTGACTCGCTTGACTGGGCTTGTAGCTGTTGTTTGACGTATGATTGCTCTTCGTGAGGTGTGTAATGCGGTCTGTCCTCCAACTGAGGCTCGTTGGAATGCCACTTGTGAAGTTCAAACGAGGCATCGCTCATTATCTCCCTTGCTATTTCCTTACGCATCGTTGCTTTTGCACATTCTGTCTGCCTGACAGGAGATCGTCAATGTAGAAGCTTCGACGAAGATGTTCAGTTTCTTCCGGGTACTTCTCGGCCCACGCGTCTAAATGGCATTCGAGGACGCCTCCTAACAGGAATGGGGAAGGGGCAAGTCCAAACAATACTCGCGTGAATCGGTAAGTTTCTATCTCTGATAAGGGGTTCGGTCGCCAGTGGAACCGAAGTGCATCTCTCTCGCTTTCATGGACCCGTATTTGCAGAAACGCCTTCTTTATATCACCTGCTAGGACCACTGGGTAACCTCTCTGCTGGATAAGTATGTCCTAAAGCGTATTTTGCAACGCGGGTCCTGGGTGCAGGCAGTCATTCAAGGAAGGTGAATCAGGTGTTGCTCGTGCAGAGGCGTCGTACATAATTCTCATCTTCGTGGTTTCGGCTGTCTTGCGTACCACGCTCTTGTGTGGAATATAAAATTCCTTCGACTGTGAGACTGGGGGTGCTTCTCTATCACTCCTTCAGCTAACTGTTCTTGAATAATTGCTCCGTATTCTTCGGTCAGACCTTCGCGCTGTAGTTTTCTGTTTAGGCTGTGGAGCCTTTTGAGACTGCCTTCTTTGTTCGGGGGAAGCGGTGGATGATTTGCCTTCCAGGGTAGAGTGGTCTCATACCAGCCCTCAGGCGTGCGTGTTAACTGTTCTTTTAATTCTTCGAAAACCACTGTCTGGCTTTGATCTCTTGGGTCTTGTAACCCCAACACGTCGAGTTTACACAGTTCCTTGTAATCTACTTGGCTTGTCTGGGTAACATGACATTTCTGTCGAATTCTTTACCAGGTGACATGATAAACCATCCAAATTTTGTGAGCTCGGCGATAGGTGCGTTTTCCTGTCCAATCCGTGGTTTTGTTTCGGTTTTAATCCTTGCGTACGCGCCGCTGCCTAGGACTACGTGTACTGGAAGTCTTGCTTTTGTGTCGTGGTGGTGAATGTAAACGCCTCTCAGATGGGGGTTTTTGTTGATAAGTTCGCGATAATTGGGATTGTCAATTGACAACAGTTCTGACTTGTTTACTTTGGTTGCTTTCACAGGAAGTGTAAATTGGTGGTTGACAGATCGGAAACTTAAGTCGTATTCTTCTAATGTCGCGACCTTGGTTGACATCAGCATGTCAATTGACCTTGTTTGAGTGGCAGTGGGCTTTAAGCGGAGAAGATTTATCAACTTTGCCGACATGTATGAACTACCCGCTCCAGAATCGATTAATGCTCGGCAATTTATTCCGTTGACTTCCACTACGATAACAGGAAACAGACCCTCTCCAATTTGGTTTGTCGTCAAGGCAACCCCTCTTGTGAATGTTGTCGAGTTGTTAACGTCGCCAATGGGTGTACTGCGTCACAGATCGATGTGTGATGGCGTTTGTGACAGCGTAGACAATCTGATCTGCTAGGACAATTGGATGCACGGTGGTTTCCGGACGTACAATTGAAACAATCGCTTGTTAAGCAGAATTTGTCGGCGATCTGACAGGCTCGTGACCTTTGTGCATTCAATCGGTCGGTGATCTTTGCCACAATACACACACCTATGGGGTCTCAAATCTTCACGTCGCGTGTGATAAACTCTGGTCGGGCGTGTATTCCGTTTCGCCGATGGTTCTTGCTTGCGGTCTGTTCTCCCTGCTGTATCTGCTGGGTTTCTTCTCACCCACAACCGAATAGCCTCCGATAGCTTCACAAAATCCCAGCTTTCCCAGTGTGGATCTGTTCGCACGAGATCTCCACGGATAGATGGCAACTTGTCAAGCGTCATCAACACCGCCCCATTGACCTGCTCAAGTTTCTTGAGTGTTTCCAGAGCTTGCACGCAATAAGTTAGCTTTTCGCTAAATTCGCTTATTTTCTTCTGATTGCAGGTTGGTATGGTAGGAAGTTCAAGAATTTCTCTTGTGTACGCTTTTACGATCTCCGATTCCTTCCCGTACTTCTCCTTTAAGATGCTTTCGCGCGGTTGTAGCCTTCGGGTGTGAACAGTAACGCTTCTATTGTTCTTCTAACTTTAGAATCCAACAGTTCGCGCAAATACGTAAACTTCGTTATCGCTGCTACGCTCGTCTTATCGATACTTTCTGAAAATTGCCCCCAGAATCTCGGCCAGTCCATGAAGGAGCCATCAAACTTTGTTATCATTAGCTTTGGTAATTTAGCTTGGATGTTACCTGGCGTCTGGACTTGTGGTGGTGTTGGCTTACTTCAGTCGCTTGAAGTTGTGCTTGCATGTCAAGCTTGGTTTGATGTACTTCCGCCTCAAAATGTAGTTTCTGTTCTTGAGCGTGGGCTTCTTTCTCCTTTCGGCGATCGTCCAACCATGTCGTCACTTTTTCGACTTCGGTGTCTGCCTTTTCCAGTTTTTCGTCGAGCTGGGCGTTCCATTCCTGTATGGCTGTGATCTCTTCTTTTGCTGCTAATTTCACCGCCTCTATGTCCAGTCGCATGCGATTAATCTCATGGGAAAGATGCTTTAGAGTCGAAAGATGTCTCTCGATTGCTTGGTTTTTTTTTTCCTTCCAAGACGGCATTAGTCCTTGTCACTGTCATCTCCAGTTGTGTAACTTTGATCTCCATGTTCGCTTCGGTTGTCTCCATCTCGACCGGCAAATTCAGGACGTAATTATACTCACACTCTGGTCCCAGTGATCTTCAGAAATCGTCTCGTTGCCAGAGGTGCCACGTTTTGTAAACCTTGCCCCGCTTACAAGGGGTTATGGCCTATCAACTCTCGATCTCAATCAGTAGACTCAACTGAGTTTAACTAAGCGTTTTAATCAATATCTCTCGTATTCGTCTTACAACGGGTGTGTAAAACTACTCTCTGCCAAAAACCAAAGAACCCTAGACTTATATGCTGAAGTATCACGTAATCAAATATCTAATCTCTTATTGGTCGTTGCTAAGTGATAATCAATGAAAGTTCATTCAAGGTTACATCAATCAATGGTGTTAATTAAGAAAATGAAACCTTTGACCTAATCAAATTACGAAGTCTCCGACAAGGTCACTGAACACAGAACTTCGAAATGGGCTATTAAAGGCTTAAATGCAGAAATTCAAGAGTTCATGATTTTGGTTTTCACACGTTGAGAATTTCCGTGGGCTTTATTGTTTCAAAGGCAACAACTTAGCTGAGTGGCGGGGCTAAAGTACAGGTCACATTCCACAGGTCAACATAAAGATCACCATGCTACAGATAAATAAAGAAGCCCAAAAGTGTCTCCTAGCACTAATCACTATCCAAAATTTTCTTTTAGATTGAGGAGAAACTGTTTGGCTTACTTACCAATCAATAAAACAGTAACCTGTACCTGTGACCCGTGGAATGTGACCTGTACCTTAGCCCCAGCCTTAGCCGAGAAGAATGGCAGCATCAGTGTATTTTCACATGCATGTGCCCAATAAGTTATAACCCTGTAGCAATAAGGAGGCACTGCATGTGAGTTTCACATTGTCCATCAGTAATTCTGCTGCAAAGCTGCCATAAACATTCACTCAACCCAGCAGCAACAGCACAGTGTCTGTGCAATATCTGCATCATTACATGTACTACAGTGTATATTTGAATCTAAAGGCAATCCCACATATCAAGCATAAGCATCAAGTCCACATGTTGTTTAAAGCAAGAACCAAACGTAAAACACAAAGGAGAAAAGTTAATACTGAAATGTTGCTTATACATCATGAATTCTGCATGTGATACCTTTGTAGTTGGATAACTTGAACCTCTTAGTACCCCAAACTGGCATCGATATAAAGGGTACCTTCTGTGTGTAGGGCCCAATCTGTGTGATCCTTATTGACATTGTTATCTTCTGTTCTTGGCCAAAAATTATAGACCAAGCACAGTAACCAGTACTTTGACTTTTTGTGGCTACTGTTGCTATGGCAACAGTATCCACTTTGCTATCACTTCAGTAAGTAAGTCAGTTCAGGTAACTATCGGAAACTGTTCGGAAATCCGATCATTCAACGACAGATGCTCACTCTGTTGGTTACAATTGTAATTTTGGAGGCTTATTGTCGTTGCAATTCGATCAGGCATTGGGTGGAATCCTCGGTTCGAAGCATGCGTTTGCCTTTTGTCCAGCGATGAAGGCAAGGTCATAGTTTGCTTTCATTTGACACTTGCAGTGTCTCAATTACATTTTAAGAAAGTATCCTTGAGATAACACGGTGCTCTAGTTAGATTGTACAAGAAAATGTTGATCGCAAACTGAGTTGTGTTTGTTTGAAAGCCACAATGCCACCGATTGACACTGGCGCCTGCATACGTGGCGGTGTTCACAGGGCTCGAAAAAGCCGCTGGCCCGACTCCCGGGGCTAGCAAAAGTTTTCGTTTGGCTGGTGAAAAAAGTATTTTGCTAGCCCAGTGGGCTAGCACTACAAAAGCCCAGTTCTTGAATTGACCAGCAAGATCTCCATTGAAATGTTTAGAAGAGATATTTCTCATGCAATTCAGTAATTACATGAAAAGTCAAGCTCAGGACTATCCATTACGACCTATGCCGCAAAGGAGTTAAAAAGCACGTTTTAACTGGCTGGTGAGTATGCGATTTAGAAATAATATATTCGCAGGCATTCTATGTGGACGGCAGAAGTCTGGCAAGCATTTGGCCGACTTTAACATGCACAAGTGAAGTCGGATGTTGTGAATGCATTTTGCTTTGTTTCTTTCAATGAACCTTTTAAGCATTGGCTTTACCAAACAGGGAAAGAAAGGAGATGGTGGTACTGAAGATAAGTCAGTGGGCCAGCTGATGAAATTCAGACTAAAACCAAGAAGTATCATAAGCAGCAAAAACGTTCGTTTCTTCCACAGTAGAAAACAAAATGGCCGTGGATGAAAAATGATGAGTCGAAAAGTGTGATTGAAAGCTGATTTTTGTAAAATTCAAGCTGAGAATTGATCTGGCACTACTCGTAATTCATAACTGTCGGTATTAAATACATTATTGATATTGTAAGCTATAAACATTTTTTATGTGTACTTTAGCATATAGGGATGGCCCACTTAACAAATGTGCAGTTGCCTAGAGCTCTCAGGCTCTGGGCTAGTAAAGTAGCAATACCAGCTAGCCCATGGCTAGTAAGACTTCAGAAAAATGTTCGAGCCCTGGTTCAGTCAACTGATTCCAACGCTTCTTAAAGTAAGTTTCAGTTAATAGAAGGTTTTCTGAAATTTTCCAGGTAAGTGACGAGGACAGAGTCGATGTGTTTCTTTGGCAGCATGTGCAAGTGTTATGCAAGTGTTTTGACTGTTTATGGAGGTTTTCCAGTCGAAGAGTGCTCTTCGAATCAACATGTTTTTCTGACATCCATCACAATCGAACCATCCATGTACTACAAGATCTGTCCAACAAAACTCTTTTATGGGGTCCAAAAATGCTGTTATGGACACAAAAAAATGTCTTTTGAGACACAAAACGTGTTATTTCAAAGGCGAAAGAAGCTGATTGTTTTCCCCCAGGCCGGATTTGTGATACGATACCTTGAACATATAAAACAAGTCTATTGCAAATGTTCTCGAATAGCAAATTCTTTCCTCATGACAAAATAAGGGTATGATAATATGGATTTGATGGTAATTAGCACTAAGCAATTTTTACTTCAAAATGCAAACAGACTGAAAGGGTACTGTCCGGTTAGCGAAAAGTTATGCTTAAGTCTTATTTTTTACATTGATGCATAACTTTATACAATGATTCTCTACAAACTCTCATCTTTTTTCTTAGTTCTTTGCACTAGGCAACAGTGTTGTACTGAGCAAAAATTCTATTTCCAATCAGATAACGCTTGGTTTGCAAACAGCCTGCTTGCGCATAGATTTCAGTACCCGGCCATTTCATTTACATAACATCGAATAACAATAGTGTCCATTGTAATATCCCTCGTTCTTCAAAAGCCTCCAACACATTGAAATGGCTGGGTATGCTGAAATTGCTTGAGTTCTCGAATTCCAGCAAATGAGCCTTAAAGTGCCTATGAAGCAAAAAATGTGTTGTTCTAATATGATAGTTTATCATTTTCTGATTCTTAAGATGTGGGTTTTAGGCAGAAAAAAATTCACAACACGGAATAAATCAGACTGAAAGTTTTAAATTTGGCGCTAAAAAGTGTCTCCATCTTGCGGCCAAGTGATCGTGTTACAAAGCTGTGACGTAGGAAATGCTTTAGAAGACACGATGTCTTATGTATAATAAAAAGGAAATGTAAAAATCCTTAATTGTATAGGATAGTGAATTATTGACTTTAAAAATTCTCACAGAACCTGGAGTTAGATTTTTGTTTTCCTCTTGAAAGACACAAGTGTTAGTGAGTCTCTTGTTTTGGCAGACAGACTGTTCCAGGTCTTTATGGCTCTATAGAAGAAAGCCTGCTGTGCTGTTCATGTGATGTACTTTGGTATATTCAGGGTGTCTTTTCCTCTTGTTTTGTGGTTGTGGATGTCTGAGCTCCTTAGGAGCTTTGAGCTTAGGTACATTGTACTTAGCTGTTTCAGTCACTTTTAACTGACCTGACATCAGTGGTGTGTTAGCAACTTGCAGGTGATGCTGTTCCTGAAAGTTCCAAGTGTTGAGGGAACCATATAGTCAAATACACGTACATGTAGTGATTCTGGTAACTCCACAGGTGGAGGTTATCTTCCTGTAGTTGAACTTTAGGTAAATGTGTCCCTTCAAGTTGTGGTCTTTGGCTTCCACTTCAAACAAAGCATTACAATTGAGCTAAAATATAAAAAAATATCTACAATATAAAAATACTTGCTAACTTAAAAATGTTCAATTAAATGAATACGTATCGGTAAGCCAGAAGTGGAGGCACTCATTATTGAGAGTCCTGGAACCCATTTGTAAACTGCACCTAATACATCATTGTAGCAGGATCTACATGTACAATAAACAAAATGACTTGGTCACCTCAGTGTTCAACACTAATTTTCCTGCTAACTTGCCCTCTGGGCAACTATGTCTCTAGTTTTACTTGCCGTGTGTATTTTTTTTGCCGTGTGTATTTTTTGGTTGCCGTTGCCGTGTGTATTTTTTGGTTTCCCCAGGCAGTGTTCCACCAAAGAGCAATTGCCCTTTCAGGTTCAAAGTCAGCAGATGAAACTCCATCAATTCCAATGCGAAGCAAGGAGTCTAATGTCACTGGGTCTAGTCTTGACGGTATTGGTTTTAATCTGGCTCATACAGCTGAAGCCCCTTTCACAGCATGCTGTAGAAACAGGTAGCACAAGTAAAATTTCAATCAACATCAAAAATGTTACAGAATCTTTCTGTGTAGTCTGTAAACATGACTTGCCACACTGCTTGTTTTCTAAGGT
Source organism: Pachyseris speciosa (assembly GCA_016490735.1). Taxonomy (NCBI): domain Eukaryota; kingdom Metazoa; phylum Cnidaria; class Anthozoa; order Scleractinia; family Pachyseridae; genus Pachyseris; species Pachyseris speciosa. Next base: position 205,568 of record JAEMWC010000084.1, on the reverse strand, counting down.
GCCTATAGTTATTTTTCACTGGGACTTTCAAATCTAGCCACTCTGATAGTGCTTCTTCTTGGTCGAAGTCATTCTTTTCCAGCAGCGGCTTGAAGGGCTCAGCAAGTACATTGATTTCTTCTTCACCAAATTTCGCAAACTTCTCAGGATCATTAGGCCAGTACCCCACTTCCAGAATGTGTGCTGCCAGAAGGACAGGGTCATGCCCAAAGTTGTCAAACCGGTTGGCCAAATACTGACTTGTTGTATTAACAACCCTGTTCTTCAGATTGATGAGCTCTGCATCGTCATTCGTATGCTTGTTTAAAGTGACAGTTTCAAACACATTACCATTGACAGACTGCTCAAACTTCCTAACATTTGCACCGGGTCTTGAAAGCAGGGCATTGAGTGTTAGTGTGGTGCGTTCAAGGGAATTTTTGACATCACTGACAGCAACTTCATCCTTCTGAAATAATAAGCTCACTTTCTGGAGTTCATCCAGAATGTCCAGCATGAAGAACATGAATGCAAGGTGTTTGTAGCTCTCTAGCTTTGCCACCACATTTCTTGCTCTTCCTTGCATAGTTGCACTACTCTTACAGGCTGCAGCTGTTTGATGCATGTGTGTGTGGATGACTCTGTACTTGTTACACACAACTTTCAAAGCACGAAAATTGTGTGGTACCCACCTTGAACCTGTAACATTGACTGGCCGATTACAACTTTCTTCCATGACATTGGCAAGTTCCTGCAATTCTCTCAAAGCCTTGGCTGAGTAATGGTAATGTTTATACAATCCTTTAAGCAGCTCTGTCAAATCAGCAAAATATTGAACATCTTTAATTCCATCCAAAATAGCCAGCTCAAGATTGTGTGCCACACAGTGAATTCCTATCAGCCATGGAACCTCTTGGCGCATTTTTGCAATAACGCCATTTCTTACACCAGTCATAACAGACGCCCCATCTGATCCAAAAGCAATAAGGCCATCTTTCCAGCTGTTTATTCCAACATCTTCAAAACCATTCACAACACTAGCAAGGACACCATTTGCATCAGACTTCTTTACTCCTTGTATCGTTGTATACTTGTTTACGACCAAGCCATTTTCAACAATTCGTATAAAGATAATTTCTTCCTCAATAACACCACAGTCAACAGCCTGGTCAGCCATGTAAGAAATGAAAAAAGGCCGCCTGCTCGTTATCTGGCTGTGCAAGTCATTCTTCATAACTGATGAAATGGCTTGGATGAATTCTTTGCAACAATGATCATTAAGGTACGTTTCCCCAAGGTCAACACCATTCTTCATTTGAAGTTTACACAGTTGTGGAAATTCTGCAAAGGCTAAATTCCCTTTGTTTATAAAAAAGGCACTGTTGAAAAGCCTTTGCAGTTTTTCTTTGACTTGTGCATTCATATTTCGTAGCAGTGTTCTCACAGGTGCGGCACCTGGGTTTTCCCGAGCAGAGTTTGCTTCAAAACACTTGAAGTGAGTTTTACTTTTAGCATGGGCCTTAATGGTAGTACGCCTAAAGGCACCGTTTCTAGTGAACAGGGTGCTAGATTTGTCAGCAATTTCGGGAAAAGAACAGCAAATTTTGCACTTCACGGTGTTCTTTTCTTCATCGTGTACAAGCCAAGGAAAGTCGCGCTCCCATGACGTTTGGTATTTTCAATCTCGTTTGCTTCTCCCAGCGAAGACTTCTGGTAGAGATTCAGCTTATCTCTTGTCTCCTGGTTCCTTAAGCTTTGTAGAATTTAACTGTTGTGTTGTTTGGATGTCCTCACTTTGAGTGACTGTGTCCAGTGACTTCTGCCTAAAACCAAAACGAAATAAACTCATGGTTGCTCATCAGGCAGCCATCTTTGTTTGTTTGGTAGTTCGTGGCAAGTACGTGAGAGGACTGGGTACAAACTTACCCATGAATACTTGCTCGTGAAGAAAAACAAAATACTCGATGTATCGGCGTAAGGACCTGTCACTGTACTTGGTTTCATTCTCCTTCTATGTTCACCTAACTAAAATTTCAAAAAGGGATCAGGTGATTTTGCTGCAGCTGTTGGATTTTATTCTTGTCGCAGTGGCGCGAGTGTTATCCTTAACCACTTGCCCAAACGGGCAACCTGTGCAGCTTACACACTTGCCCAACGCATAATTTTACTTGCCCCGGGCAAGTGGGCAAGCGTTAGTGTCGAACACTGCACCTGATAATCAACAGTGATCATATAGACATGGTTTGATGCTACTCTGGTTTGGAGATTGATGAATGTAACTTAAAAAGTTACAATTCACGACCCAACGTTTCAAAACTCCTGTCTAGTGTCTTCATCAGGGGTGATCTAATGTGGCAAAAAGGATCCTTTTATATGCTCACTAATTAACGACCTTTCCTTTTAATGAGGTGTAAATAGGTGACAGGTAAAAGGCCGCTATCGTCACGGTTTAAAGAAATGTGGGCGGAGTTGATGTGCCAAGCTTCCAGGCAAAGCTCCTGATGGTATTGCCGGTTATTAGTGGTAGTTTTGGAATTATCCCATGCAATTGTATGATTGGTTTAGCAAGCATGTACCAACAAAGCGGAGGTTTCCTTTTTGCAAAGAAAAAATACTTTTTGTTGCTCTTTTAATCGTGTACCAAACTGACGTTTGGTCTGTCTGATGTACTCATGATCACAGTCATTGCAGGGAATAGAGCAAACAGCGTCAGTTCGTTGTTCCTTCAACACAGGATCCTTAGGTTTAGCAAGAATATGACCTAACGTCTGAAAACGTTTTTGGGCAACTTAAACGGACAGACCAAACCTGGTTGCACTGTGAACTCTGTGAATGATATATGAAATGAATCAGTGTGAACTCTGTTGAAAGGATTCTGTGTATAGGGTCCAATCTGCCTGATCTTTACTGACAGTGTTATCTTTTATTCTTGTGCCAGAAATAGTAGACCAAGTATAGCAACCAATGCTTTGGTATTTTAAATTTTTCCATGTCTGGCAGGGTCAGCTAGTCACTCTTTGTTCTCTAAAATTTAAAATTTTAATGTCTCCCTTCAAGTTGTGGTCTTTGGCTACTACTGCAGATAAAGC
>JAEMWC010000084.1:175000-195000 GCA_016490735.1 Pachyseris speciosa | reverse complement strand
TATGTTGCTGAAAACCGATCAAAAGAAACGCTCTCAATTAAATCCCTTTGCTATGAAATATATATTGAAGTAATTCAATTCTGACTAAACATTTCTTTTGCAACGGCTTTAACAATTTGTGACTTTGGTGACCACTCACTTTAATAATTGCAAACTTCATGAAGTAAAGCAACTGATGAGCGAGTGGCCCAATTGGATAAGGTGCGGACTATGAGCTTTGAGATCTGAGGGTTGCAGGTTCAAGCCCTGTCGCTGGAAATAACAAAATTTATTCATTCAGTTGTCATCGTTTCTTCCTCTGGCCGAGAGGGGTACGGGGCAATTGAAGGACGAAACGACGAGAATAAAAAAAACCGGGTAATACAAGACTCGTTGCCTTTCAGGCACGAGTAATAAGGTTACAAATAAAAGGTAAAAACTACAAATAAAAACTACAAATCAAATGCACGCTTAAAAAGGTAAGTCTTAAGATTAGCCTTAAAAACTGCCTCTGATGATGAAAATCTGATCTGGAATGGTAGTTTATTCCAGAGCCTTGGTGCCGCCACGGAAAAAGCCCTTTCACCATGTGTTTTAAGATTCGCTCTAGGCTCATCAAGCAACCTATTGTCTGAAGATCTTAGTGTGCGACGAGAGTTGTTATACCTCAATAGGTCTTTAATGTAATCTGGGGCCAGTCCATTCAGAGCTTTGTAAGTTAGCAACAATATTTTAAAAACAGCCTTACTATCCAATAATGAACTGGCAGCCAATGTAAAGTCCTTAGTATTGGTGTGATATGTTCCTGCCTAATCTAGTCAAGGTAACAAGGCGAGCTGCCGAGTTCTGTAAAAGCTGAAGTCTATTAATCAAATACTTTGGGAGACCATAAAGTAGGGCATTACAATAGTCCAAACGCGATGTTATGTAAGCGTGCACAATATGAAAAATGCGCTCTTGCAGGTTATTTTAACGTGTTCTTTGAAATCTAAACATTGATCGAATCCAACTCCTAAGTTCCTGGCCTGTTTACTAGACTTGATTACTTGTTTGCCAACTCGTATATAGTCGAGGGGTGGTTGTGGACGATATTTAGAACTAATAACCAAAAGTTCAGTCTTATCCTGATTTAACTTAAGTTTGTTTCGCAGCATCCAGTCACCAATGTCCGAAACACATAATTCTACTGCCATCTTTGTGCTAGATAGATGATCAGGACAAATGGATGTAAACAACAAGTATAACTGTGTGTCATCTGCATAGAGATGAAACGGTATTCTATGCTTCCTGGCTATGTCACCCAGTGGACTTGTATAAAGAGAATACATTAAGGGTCCCAACACAGAACCCTGTGGTACCCCGTAGGGTAAATGCTTCTTCGACGATTCAATTCCATTAACAGCAACAAACTGCTCGCGTGAGTGAAGGTACGAATGAAACTAATCAAGAGCAATGTTCCTAATATCAAAACGATTCTGTAGTCTGGATAGCAAAATCGGATGATCAACAGTACCAAACGCAGCTGGTAAATCGAGCAATAGTAAAATAACCTATCTGTTGTTGTCAATAGCCTTCAAAATATCATTTTGAACTTTCACAAGCACAGACTCTGTACTGTGGTGAGATTTATATGCAGACTGAAATTCTTCTAATAAGCCTTCATTATCATTAAGATGGTCTATTAATTGTGCTGCGACTGCTTTCTCCGTAACTTTGGACAAAAAATATAAATTGGAGACACGACGAAAGTTAGAAAATAGTTCATGATCAGCTCCACTCCTTTTTAACAATGGTTTCAACATGGCAACCTTGAATCTATCAGGTACTTGGCTACTTGTAAGAGACAAATTAACTATATGAGTGATCACTGGAAGCAGATAATGACGGCACCTTTTGAACACTGAAGATGGAATTGGATCAAGTGTGCAGGACTTTGAGGACAGGTGATTCACAAAACCAGATACGACCTCCTCATTGACCAGTTTAAATTCACTAAGCAGCTGTTCAGCTAGACAGCTTTCAGACTACGATACGATACGATGATTTTTTTTGTGATACGATACGATACGATACGATAATCTTTATTTAAACACGATCAATTCATCAGCCATAAAAATACATCACATACGCTAAAATGTTTAAAATTCAAACTGTGTACTGTAACACTGAAAGCTGTCAGCGTTGCATGAGGTAACTTGACCGTCATTCAGAGTTCCATCAACTTCGTCAAGATCTTTGCGAATTTTAACAATTTTGTCACCAAAATATTCAATGAATGACTCGGACAGAGAACAGTTATTAGGCCCAGATGGATAACGCTGGACTGGATTGGACTGCAGCAGCTTCTCTATTGTCTTAAAAAGAAGTCCTGAGTTCTCCTGGAGGACTGATGAATAAAATGTGTGCTTCGCAGAGGCAATAATGTCATTAACAACATTGTTTTGAGACACATACCGTTCTCTATCTGCAGGTAATCTTGTACGTCGCCATTTACGTTCGAGCTTCCTCATGTTCTTTTGAACATCAATTTCAGTTGAATACCAAGGTGTACAAGGACGAAGAACTACCTGACGGGTCCTTTCGGGGGCATGAACATCAAGGGTAGACTTCAAGACCCGATGATATGAATCAACTAACAAATCCAAATCAAGCAGTGATTCATCCAACAAGGATGAATTCATGATAGTGTCATTGAATTCAGTATAATCAATTGAACGCAACTTCCTGTGGTGAATAGCAGCAGGGACTGGACTGCTTTCTGACACGTCGATGTCTGTGAGTCAGGAAGTCAGCCACCAAGTATGCCACACTGAGGGATGGATAAACTGAAGAGCTCGCGCACCAGTAAATTATGATCAGTAAGATTGAATGCCTTCCTATAGTCAAAAAGAACGATTCTAACAGCAGCCCCAGTCCCATCGGTTGCTTGCAACCAGTGATGAACAGCTGTAACATAGAGGTAAGGGCATGAAGGGTAGATGACTTGGGGATGCCCCCAAACCGGTCAGGATCGATCTCTTTTAACATGGCGGGTCCAACAGGGATGTAGCTAAGAAAAAAATTGAGCCGGTTGAAAGATCCATTCAGCCGGCTGTCCACAGAACGCATTGGGGAAGTGTATGGGGGGGGGGGGGGGGGACGGGAGGCCTCCCCCGGGAAATGTTTAAAATTTAAGTGCCATTTGGTGCCCGCTGGTGTAATTTGGGGCCTCTTTTAATGAAATAAATGTCAAATAACAACAGTCATAAAAAAGCAAAATGTATAGTTACAACAGTGTAAAAATTTTCCATTTTGCCATATCATGCTGACCACTAATTAATAAAGTACATTTGAGATACATACATACAGAAAAACTCTTGTTGACATTATAAAGTTTTCATAACTTTTCAATGAAACAGGAAATTTCTCATCCATGTGTACTTTGCAAGAGATTGAATAAATTCTGACCGATTCAAAATATTCTGGTATTTCTTTTCAAAGATCATCAATCTGAAAAGAAGTCACTGTTGAAGTCTGAATCACTGTCGTCATCACTGTCTTTTTCTTCACTGGGTTCATTTCCAGGCAAATGTAACTGTTTTAAAGCCTCTTCTGCTTGTTGAGCCTCCTCTTCCCGATTGTTAATTACCAGGACATTTCCCTTTTCCTGTGGTTCTTCGGCATGAGTTGGTGCCTGAGTAGGTGGTTAAGGCTGAAGGTCTCCAGGTACATTTGTATTCTGCCTCTCGGGCATCATTGTTCGAGGGAGATGTCTTTTTTTTTTTGCAGACAGCCACCTAGAAATGAACAGAAGAATAGAAAATCTTTCCATATCTTTTATGCAACTGTTCATGGAAACACTCAGGTCTAGCTAGGTTTAATTTGCTGCAATTAAAGACCTTTAAGTGTTTTATTGAATTAAGAAAATATACTAATTTTCTCATTGCCTCTGAACAGCAGCTTTGATGAGGTCTTCTGCTTCCTCGGAGAATGGCTCTGGTCCATTGATGCTTCCCATCATGAGGGAGTTGATCACTTTTTGGCTCAATCTACTTTGCAAACGTGTCTTCAACTGTTTAAGACAGCTGACACCTCTGCAAGGAAATATAGTATAATATTTTATATTACACAGGTTGTACCCTGTTTCATAAAGACAAATAGAAATTACCTTTCAGGCCAGGCGTTGGAAACTGGGAGGGAAAGTCCCACCTCTGCTAGATGGCTCAGCAAAGGGAAGATGTCTGTCAACCCGCACTACCTTTTTCATGCACAACTCTGAAAGCAAATATAACAAAGAAATTGTTGTCTATGTAGACTAGCTATACAGGGTAAATCATTTGGTTAAATCAAAGTACAGAAAGGATGTGACACACCTGTATTTAACACTTCTGTATTTTTCCAAGAGGCGCAGTTGTATTTAATCTTCTGCCATTCAGACAACAGTTCAGTGTGATCAAGCCAAAAAACAAAATCATAAACAACTAAGGGTACAGCTTTCATTTTTAAGTCCCTTTATAAAAACAGTTGAGGTGATCCAATACCTGCTAGGTAAAGCGCTGTATGCAGCAGTTGAGCAATGCCTAAAAAACTTACATCAAACTGTTCTGCCAGCTGCTTTATATTGTCTTTCCCATAATCATGAAAGGCTGTTTCATTGCGATTTGGGAGATCATCTAACTGGACGATTGAGAAAGCAGCCGCAATTGGAAGTTTTGCAAATCTCTTCTCCAGGTTTGATATCAGGGCATCCACTTATTTCTACAGAAAATCTCTGGCCCATTAGTAGGTTTGCTCACCAATGGTGCCATCTTGTGCAATGGGAGCACAAGTAAGGTATCGTCTTTGAGAAAAACTAGTACCATAATTGTTTTCATAGAATGTACAGTAAATGGAAAAATTGAAGAAACATCAACAAATACATCAAGCTAAAGTCATTTTACCTCCAGGTGTAAGATCTGTCTTCAATGTTTCTAGCATCTGTCCCGTTTTCAAAGCTTCAAGGGCATCCTTGGTGCACTGCAGAGCGGGCTCAATGTGGCCAAAATTGACTTTTCCTCTTTGAAATGCCATTGGCAAATAAGCCAAGTGTGGAAGAATGCTGTGCAGAATGTACGAAGTGGCGATGAACTTGGGACTTTTGATGTTCTGCAGCAGACCATATGCCATGGCATCAGACTCTGGTAAGGTGCTCAGGGTAACAAGTACAGCTAAGAGATCCTCTCATAAAGCGATGCGACGTAGTTATTGAAAGATAACCACCTTGTCTTACATGCTTTCTTCAGCTTTTTAAAAACCTTCTTCACTTTTTGGTTAAGGCCCAGATTGTGTAACTGCATTTGGGTCTTCATGTATGCCTTGGTGCGCTTGGAGGAGTTTTCCATTCTTTGCCACAGCTGTCGAGTTATAGTTGCCATGTGGTCAATATCCATATCCATAGCATCATATCCATAGCATCATCACAAAGAAGCCCAACAGCTGAAGATTTGTTGACGAGGTCTAAGGTGCGTTGCTGTAGCTCATCCCCTATGGCTTGAAAGATTTCAATGATGGACTGTTAGGACCTGTGTACGAAAAATTTCATTGGCTGTTACCTGCATGTTCCAGGAAAGTCAGTAGCGATGAAAATTTCTCATTTGCTACCTCTTCTTTTGCTACCCAATAATAAGGGGGGCAGGGATGTGGCCTGGGTTTGATTCCTGGACTCGATGTCATATGTGGGTTGAGTTTGTTGTTGGTTCTCTTCTCTGCTCCGAGAGGTTTTTATTTTTTTTTTATTTAAACATATTTTCTATTGTTTGCCCCAAAAGCGCCTAGGCTTATCAAGGGGGCTTACAATGATACAATAATCAGGCTAAAAAATACAGACAGACAAACAGCACACAAAGACTAAGTTACAACAAATAAATTTACATAATTACAAACGTATTAATTAAACAGTTAAACAGTGGCCATTGAAAAGCGATTAGTATTGATTATAAAAGTCTGGACTTCGCAAAATAGAGCACAGTTGATATCATAAATTGCAGATTTAACGCCGTACAAAAGAAAATTAAGTTTTTTAGCATCGCTGCTGGATGACCACATTTCACCTAGAATATTAGCAGCGGAGGTAAGGAGAAGATTACGTTGGGCGGCATACCTGGGGCAAAACAAAAAGAAGTGTTTCACTGATTCAATGTCAAGACCGCACTCGCAAAAAGGTGATGCACAATGGTTAATTTTAAACAAATATTCTCTTAGACAAGAAAAACCAAGTCTTAGACGGGTGTGATAAATAGATGCACGCCTAGAAAAAGAGAAATCAAATAACTTGTTATAACAGTGGGGAAAGAGAGTTGACCTTAACTTAGCTTTGAACCAACAGCTTCTTCGGTTTTCCCCTCTCCACAAAAACATTAAAAAATTCCAATTTCATCTGCTTGTTAAGTGCATTTGATCATATACACATGGAAAATGCGCTCTATAAGTTCTAAATTATTAAATTATTATTATTATGCTGATAGGAACGCATTCTGCAGGATGGTGTCTTGAGCTGCATCTTTTTTCACAGACAACTTATGAAATTGTGAGGCTTGTTGAGTGTGCTCCACCTGCACAGACTATTTATGACTGGCACTAGACAGATGGTCGGCAAGTGTACCAGGCCGCATATGGACAGACGGTTTCTCACAGAAGGGAGAAAGTCGAGCTTCTCCTTGCATGTGTTTCATACACAACAGACAAAACATCCCCTTGTCTTCAATGTAAACAAGCCACCACAGACTATCATCTGAATCAAAAGCACTATTATTGTTTTTCGATTTTCCGTCACTTTTTGCTTTGATTGACAACCACTTATGCTTAAATTTTCCGGCTGTCAGGTTGCAATGACCCCTTTCAACACACAAATCGTGATGATGCACCTTCTTGGCATCAACCTTTGGGAACATCTTTTCTACAACACCCCAAACTTCATGGCTACAATTGATTACAGTTGATTCTGGAGGAGAGGAGTTGGGACGTTTAGCCTTAGGATCATTCAACCTCTCTAATGTTGGCAGTGTTACGTGAGTAGTGGTGGATACGTTTGCACCGGAAGTTGAGGTCAAAGGCTCAGCAGACAGCGAACTCGGCGGCAGAGCAGTTGATTCCTCAGAAACAGCAACTGATAAGTTATTACCATCGCCTAAAGAAAAAGTCTATCTGACTACTTTGTCTTATGTTGATAAACAGGGTTAAAATTAAGTCAATAAAGTAAACTACCTATACGTGTAAAGCTTACATACAATTTGGAAGCTTAGGTATTGTAAATACGTATATTTTGTGAATCTTAAATCATTTCCTAAACAGACAATTCAACTGTAAACTTAAACTTTGCTAGTGTCCAAACAAGAACAATTACATCGTTGAAAAGGAGCTTGTAGAAATGAAGATATACGCTATTTGGTAATTCTCAAACTCTGTTTATTACTAAATGAAGTTGCATTTTCAACTAATCTAACTGTGATCACCTTGTACACTTCGACCGGAAAATCCTCTTATATCAGCCTGGTCGCGTTTTCTTTTCCGTGTAGCTTCCACTGGAGATGCCATGAGGAGTCCGAGAATATGTTTTCGGGTAGATACAGTGTTGATAACAATGGCCAGTTTTCCCAATGTGAAAAACTGAAGTCTTGAGCAATCCTCGGTAAGTCTGCGCCATGATCAGCAAAGGGACCTGGTAACAATTATCTTGTTCCCAGTGTTTTGCAGCACCTTATAAATTATGCAGGGCTACTAAGTTTGATGTGTGTTTGAGAGAAGCGAAAATTACGAAGATGCGACAGAAGTACACAAAACAAAGCTTTTATTTCAATTCCATTACCGATTCCAGTGATAATACCGTAGACAGACAGATGTTTAATTTTCTTATTGGAATGGCTTTAAATTTATAAAGAATCTTTGGGATCTTCTCAGCTACTTCGATCCAAATTTAGCTGGTGAGCACCCCTTTCTCAGCTGGCGAATTTCACCAGCAGCTGGCACTTAGCGACATCCCTGGTGCAACATATTGGGCGACCCCGAGATCTTTGGCTACCTTGGATATCGTTGATGTAAGAGATATTGGATAAAGATGCTTGTTGATATCGGTGACAGGTTTTTGTTTGGGAATTGGTACATCTCTGTTTGGTAAAGCTGCTGTTTAGGATGGATGTTATTGGGCCTACGATGACTCGGCTTATTTGGGGCACCAGCCACAAAATATTGCCCTCCTTTTTGTTCAGCTTTCGTGCTGTCTGCCATATTTTGTCCACCAAATGGTGTCTTTGGTCATTATCACATGTCCTTTTGGTTACACGACTTTAATGCTAAATTTCTGGGCAAAACAGTCCAACTCCTCTTGCCTGAAAAATGGTCAGTTTTAGCCCAATGAGTCTCAACATTTGAAATCTTTCATTGAAAAAAGTAAACTATCTCCACAGAAAACAGAACTTTGCTTAACTTAAACTTAAATAAAGTAAGAATGGTTTCTTGTTTACTGGTATTAATTTTGGATAGTCAGTGACACCAGTGGATAATCACTGTCACCAGTTTCTTATCAATGGCACACAATTTGTTTGGTGTCCAATTAGTCATAAGTACTCATCAAGTATTGGCAATTGTCTGGTCCATGTTAACTTGGTTAACTGGTCAATAAGAGATTTCCTCTGGTATCCCTTCATGGGTTAAATGTTGCAAATTTTTTATTTAGACAATGTTTTTTGGCATTTGCTCTAAGAGCACATAGTGGTTGGCATCTTTGACGGTTGCATTGCAGAGCAGAAGCAACAGAACAATTCCTCTTAAAAAGATCCTAATTTAAATCTCTAAAATTAAGCTCTAAGCGAGTATGAAAAATTGACATTGCATGAGCCCCTGTAAATAAATAAGTAATTTCAAGTTCGAAAAATTTCATAAACTTCGAAACATTGTTCGTGAAACTGCTAAGAGAGAAAGACAGGTGAACCTCAGAGGGAAGACTATTGCACAATTGTGTCGTTGAAAAAAGAGAAGATTCTTTGTGATGCTGTCATTGTCAGTCGTAAGGGAAAAAAATCAAATTTAACTCAACTCAAATATAGGGAAGTCTGCAGTAGTACGTACACAAATAATAAAGCATTGTAAAGGAAAATTGTTTCTTTATGTCTGTTCAAAATAAGGGGCCTCTCGCACTTGGAAGTTACCTTAATTCCCTACAGCAATATTTTGTTGGTGATAAATCCAATCACATCTTCCAATATTTACCCTGGTGAAGACAACCACAAAAACGTTGGTTGCATAAATCATTTAATTCTCATAGCACATTCTTATGGTGTACATCAAATTCACTGGCGTTCTACTGAACTGACCCTTACTAATAAAATTCTGAGTAACAGGAACTATCAATTCGAAAATGGTAAAAAAGTAACTCTTAAAAAGAGTGATACATCTAAAACAAGCTACACTTGGAATTTTTCTGCCGTTAAATCTGTATAATTAACTTAGTGTAGACAATCATGGTCAAATGCCAGCTCATCTAAATTTAGTTTCATATTTTGCCTGACATGGAATAAAATTGCTCTTGGGGGATGAGTAGAAAAATAATTGTGCAGAAAATTCTCTAGTAGTCTGATGTGTCAGAACACCATCTAGACTCTGGTAAGTAATCATATTTAGTTTATTCTTCCCGTTGCTCAGACCATAGTTTTGGTTTGTTGGGGAAGTGATTGCTTGGAAATCAAATCTAATGAGCATGTGCATTACCATGACTGCCCAAGATAAAAAGGTCCGAAAAATGCTAATCTATACCCCTATAATAATTATAATTACAAATCATGCACGGGTGTACTAGTTGCAACTGGCAAAAAGATATTTATTAAGGTCCATTTGGGGGCATTTTCTAAAGGACCCCTCTGGGAAAAACTATTAGTTAAGATACGTTCTGACTGCAGTCTTATGCCACTTCGATTCATTCTTTTTCTGTAATACAGGTCTAGGGAATCCTTGAGCTCCCTTAACTTTCTGAATTCCCAAGACAACCTCTTAACGGCAAATCTTTTAATTGTGACTCTACTCGTATCCTCAGAATACTCACTTTCATCAGAACTCGTATACTCTTTGGTGAGGCATCTCTTTACTCTTTCCTTCTTTGCCTTCTCCCAGTCCATCTGCTCTACGACAGGAATTCGTCTGTCAATTTTCTGCAAAGAAAAATATCTATTTCAGACACCATGGTATTTCTCATTAACTACTGTTCGCTGTCCCTTAAATGTAAACTCTGACTACGTATTCTCTCAGAGCAAAACAAAGTATCATTATAGCGTGCTTGTTGGTTATGTTAGCTGAATAAAAAGTAGACATTAACAACTTGGAAAAAAAGGCCCTGGCACAAAGAGAAAGAAAACAGTGGCACCAGCATTAAACTGCATTATGCAGTCATTATAATTAGTAAAATCCAAATTTTCTTCCTTTATTTATTGTAAATCAAACCTTTATTCAGTGGACACTAAAGACAGTCATTAAGGGTTTGTCCAACCAGCTGTAAAAACGGCGAAACAGCAGCTCAGTGTCAGCCCTAGAACTCATCTGATCTCATAACTAATATAACCGATTGGAGAATCCGTTTCCAAACTCACTTTAGCCGTGTAAATTTGGACTTTGTAATGTGATTGATTCCCATCCAATGGCACTGGCGCAGTGATATCATCTGCTGTATAAAGCCTCATTATAATGTCCAGGACTACTGAAAATTGTTATATTTTGAAAGTACGATCTCAAACATCTGGATGTCTAATGACCAGTTGCGTTTAGTTGCCACTTAAAAGTATTTAAGAAGTAATTTGCATGGGACTTTTGACATTGCATGGTTTATGTCATGCTTGACGTTGTTCCAGGTTGTTTACATTGCATTCTAAAAACCTGCCAAGAGGTGTTGAGAAAAACTTGAAATCACCCTAATCGCCTTTTGAAATTCAGAAACTGATAAATCTTTTTGGAATGACAGGAGGTCGTGCAGTATTTTATGGAATGTACACTTACTGTATTTTGCCGCGTATCACTGCAATGAACTGAGGGTCTAACTGGGTTGCGAACAGAGTCGTAATTTTGCTAGACTGCTTGTATTGGATTGCTCTTCCAACATTTTACCTGTTCCTGCTTGAAAAAACGTCGAGGCAAATACAACAACCGGAATCATCTCCAGCTCCAGTCAGTTCTGTATGGATGTATGGATGGATGGATGGATGGTTGGGTTGGGTTGGGTTGGGTTGGGATGGGATGGGATGGGAACAACAAATAAACGTATAAACTGTTGGCTTGCGCATGCAACATCCTGTTGCAAGACCATAACTGAATTATGGTGATTATTCAGCTTTGTTTCAAGTTTGGTGTTTTGAGGCACAAAGCAACCTGTTGTAGGTGTTCTTGTTTTTGCCATTTTCTGAACAGTTCTTGCCGCATGGGGCCACATTTTGTGAAACTGGCCTGTATTACATCATACGAGGTAATAATTAGGACGACGGTGTGAGTGGAGAGGATGCATTTACACCGTTGTTCTTAGATGGTAATTGTCAATTAACACCAGTTTTTACTATTCTTTTTATTCAGCAAACCAAAAGCTGGCTATTGCAAAGGAAAACTTTATCAGGAAAAGATTAAACAAAATATGTTATTTGTACTGTGTAATGTGGTCTGGGTCATCTCCGTGCATGAGTATTACGCCTTCACATACAGTTGTAGCTACAAATTTCCATTCTAAGTTTCAGAAACATTATCCTTCAAAAATTTAATTTAGTGATATTTTTCCGTGACGAAAACACTGAAGGTCAAGAAAATTTTAAAATGAATGCCCAATGCTTCTGGCCGTGTCGTCTTAGTTTACTGTAACAGAAAACCCGAGGATCTGAAAAGGTCACAGTTTTCTCACAAGATATACAATCTTTGAAAAATGCTAAAGGTAGGCATAGACTTGACGTGTTCCCAGATTTATAGTAACAAACTGTTGATCGTCATCTGGATTGCTGCTCTTTGTCTTAAACCTCACTTTTCTACACTTGGTGTTTATGGTGTTCTTCATAATTATGTTTTGCATATGGGCTATTGCTGCTTGGTGTAAATTTAGTGGTGGCTATTTCTGTTTGAGTGAGAAACAAGAATATTGTTCACCAACAGAGAAATGCACCATTCCGTTGACAAACTAGTTCAATACAATATTATTGTAACTGCTCAGTATAAATTAGTCGCAGACTGCCGGCAAACTCTAGTTCGGCCTTGTTGCAATCTGATCTTCTACCAAGGCCACCCTAGCCCATGAAAATTGCATGTAGCTGACTGGATTGTGCATTGCGTTTTTTGCAGAGTTGCAATCGTGAGCGGTTATTTAAACCACGAAGGTGAGTGGAACTGCCAATAGATTTCTCACCAGTGATGTAGGCTAAGAAAATAATTAAAAAAAAAGGGTGAAGGGGAGGAGAGAGTTAAATTAGAAAAAAAAAGAAAATATTCAGGTTTTTAATTTTCCGCCTTTATTTATTAACCGGCTCTGATTGTTACATTATTATGACAGTTTTAAGACCAAAAACCGAATAATTATGAGTTTCAGCTTACGTTGAAGGAGATCTGCTCGTGATTCATCCAGTTTTTTATTTCTTTTCCCATCCAAGTTTGATGCGGCCATTTCCTCTTGGGTAAATAAGATGTCTATACCACAACGGACGTATTGACTCCTGTCCCTGGCCTCTGGCTGTCTCTTGTGGCAGCCTAAACATTAGGGGGGAAATGGAGGTAGTGATAGTGGTGTGTTTCGAGGGTTTTGGTGGTGGTGTATGAATTTTGTTTTGGGGCATTACAACTTCCTCGGCAGCAACTTCCTCGGCAGGTGAGCAAATGTTGGCATGTGTGGGAAGTGGGCCAGTAACAGGTGAGGTGTATGATGTATTAAAAGAAAGGTCTGGTGTTATCCCAATGTCGTACATGTTACACAGACATGTCTCTATCGCATTAAGTCTGCTGTTATATTCAAACAATCTATTTTCTATATTTGAAAAAGAATCTGTGATGGTATTCATGAATATGGAAATATCAGTTGTATTCTTGGAGTCATCGGCATTCTAAAGAGAGAGGGAAAGAGAAAGCAACTCAAACAACAGTGTCACTGTCCAAAATCTGACGACTTGTCAAGAGTTCACGGCTGCAGAATTGAATTACTTAACCTACAGACTGGTGCCAAGCCAATAGGCTTTCCATAAATAAAAAAAATAATACTTTTATGGTATTTAAACCCAGGTTTACACTTGACATCAATCTAGAGATTAGTCGATATGCCATTGGACGAGTAAAAGAAACCGTGTTTTTAGGTGTTATTCTTGATGAAAATTTAACGTGGAAACCACACATTGCTAATGTGGCTAGAAAAATATCAAAATCTATTGTCATAATTTATAAAGCAAGTTTTTACCTTCCCTCCTTTGTGCACCTTGTATTTTAGCTTAGTTTATCCTTACCTTGTTTACTGCATATCAGTATGTGGATCGACCTATCCTTCTCATCGAAATAGCATTTTTTACTTCAGAAAAAGGTTTTACGAATCATATCAAGAAGGGCATTCGATGCTCATACTGAACCAATATTAAGCAGCTGAAAATTCTGAATCTCAGTGATATTTATCGATTTGAAATTGGCAAGTTTATGTTTTCTTTTAAGAAAGGCCTCCTTCCTGGTGCATTCAATGAAATGTTTTTGCTGACTAATCAAATTCATCATTATAATACCAGAAACTCCAATGCCTTTTACTTATTTCCTTGCAGAACAAATATCAGACAGTTTGCAATTCGCTTTCAAGGACCTACATTGTTTAATTCTTTCAATACAGACATTCAAAATGCTGACAGTTTTTCTCAATTTAAGTCAAAATTAAAAACTTTCCTCCTCAACTGACTTCCCCTTATTTTGTTTGTTTCTTTGTTCTTGCTTTTTAACCTAAATGTGCTTGCAAATTAAATAAGACGCCTAAAATTATCATTTTATAGTTGTATTTTTCTTGAGGTGCGTATGGCCTGAATAAGCCGTAATGGTTTCTATGTGGGCATCCTCGCCTTATGCTCTTCTTTTATTGATTATTTAATATCTCTTGTAGTTTAAAATATATTTAGTTTGTAATTAAAATAACAAAAGTGGCAAAAATAGACTGAAACTGAAAAGAGCATCCATGCATGGTGATTGATCATTTAGTATTGTTCCTGTCTAACAGATAGACACCGATACCAAAGTAATCTTTTTTCCAGAGAGATATCATTTTTGTTTTGATTGGTGATTATATAAAAGTTCGACTGCTGACAGTCCCTTCTTGGATAGCTGAAGTGCAATGAAATAGCGCGGCAAGCAACACTGTGGTTAGACTGGAGCGAGGAGAAAACAGCGAAATCACATTAGGTTACACCATGGGCGTGAGCTCATCACTATCCAGAAAGGGACTGCTATCAGTCTAGATATAAATCAACATGAGAACCGGCCTGTCACGATCAGCATTTCTTCACTTTTGGCTTATAAACTATTAACGTACAGAAAAAAAATGTCATACCTGTTCATGCATGGCTTGCAACATTGCATACTTCTTGTTCGCAGCCTCAAGTGCTTCTGCCAGATCCCTCTTCTCTTCCTTGAGGGAAGAAGTTTTGCTTTTCTCTTTCTCAAGCATTTTCTGAAGAGTGCTGTGTTTTGTTTCTATAACAATCTTCTCCACGCTAAGCACTTCTCTTTTCTTCTTTTCGGCCTGAAGTTGTGCGAGTAATACTGTTTTTTCTTTGTCACATTTTTGTTTGGTCATTAAGTTTGGCTTTTATCTCACTCCCCTGTCGCGGTTGAATGTCACTGCCCGTTTTTGCCTTTTGTATCTCTGCATCTCTTCGATCCATGTACTCAGCTAAGAATTTTGCTTCAGCGACATCTTGACATTTCTCCTTGACTGGCAGTTTTTGTGACTGGTACTTTGACAGTGGCTCGTGATCCTCACTGGAAGAATTACTGTTTCCGTGCTCTGGATGTGCTGTTTTTGCTATTAAATGTAAAATGCAGGGCTGTGAGGCAAACTAAGACATTCACTGACACTTCTATCATTTTTTGTTGGTAAGTGAAAAAGACAAGCTAACTACATTATTTAATTAATTGATTGATTTATAACAGTCTTGTACATAGGTATTCATGGGAAGACTTTGCAGGAACAGATTCTTAGTGCGTGCCACTACTGAAGACCATGTGCCAGATGAAATCACATGGATTTGGCAATGATAAACAAAATTTAGATTCCATAAAAAGTGTACTAAACATCTCTAAAAACACGTAACTGACCATTAACAATCTTTCGGACACATGTGAAGTGAGGGTTCTGGCGCAGCTTGTTATCCAAGCGTTTTATCAAAACTGGGCTTTCAGCCTCGTTTTGATAAAACGCTTGGATCGTGAAAAAGCAGTGCCCAGAACCGTCACATGTGTGTTTGTTACTAACGCAAACGGCATAAAACAAAGCGTGTGGCATCGCGGTTGAGTGAAGCTGTGCCGCAGATGCTCCAGAAACTTTCCTTTGAAATACCTGTACATGACATTCACGGAAGTGTGCCAGAAATTTTTCCTATTAAACATTTATCTGCGCAGGTATATGAGACAAGATGGCAGCCAGTGGATCAAACAACTGTCAACTGTCCGAAGCAATCCAAAACCTTCCCCCCAGAGCTTTGAGAGAAAATTCTCAAAGAGTTCGTCGCCATTAAAATAAGAGAGCGAGTGGCTCTGGTTGGAATGAGGTTAATGAGAAGTTTTCAGAAGCCCCTTTCTGCCAAGAAAGTGAAGGTTTTTGTTTGTATGAAATGCGCGACTTGCGAGTGGACTGGGCTTTGTTATGAGTGTTTAAAAATGGAGTTAAACACTATCTCTGTTTTTCTGCTGATGTTTTATGACTACGACGAAATCTTTTGTAAATTTTGTTGAGCTGCAGTGGACATCAGTTAATGTTTATCTTAATTCAAAAAAGTAGGAAACGCGGTTCCCAATTTGATCATGTGACCTTTGGACATGTGACCTGTGATGCAATACATTTTTTCATAATTTGAGAAATGTTCTTCCAAAAGGTACTTTCTTCTTCACAAATTTCTCTTATAATTTTCATATTTGGCATAAATGTGCAAATAGGCACAGCACAAAAGCATAACCTTGGATAAATTTCAAGAAGATCATAAAATGATATTAAAAAAGTAACATAACGAGTTGAAAATCCACACATTTCTCGAACATGTTTTTTCGGGTTACATCAAGATGGCGGGTTTCCATTTCAACTTTCAATAAACAATCAATTGCCGAGACCAATACCAGCGGTCGATTTCCCAAAAAAGATACAAACAAAAATTGGTGAAGCCCTGAACGAGGAACAGATGATTTTCGTCATGCTGACAGATTTTTTCACCACGCAGTTCAGGTAAATTTTTAAGGACACACAAATCACATTCAGGACATCAAAATATGCAAGAAAGTGGCTTGCCGGGCCGCACATGAGCTTTTGGCCCCAGCAGCTGAACTTTGCGCTGTAGTGTGCAACAACTGGGTGTGGTATCTTGCGAGAGTTATTAAGCGACTCAAGTTTGAACCTCAGTCCGCAGCTTGACTGAATACGCAAATTTCAATAAATTTCCGAAGATGGCCAGAAAGAAATTTTACAAATCCATGTGACGGTTAACTGTATGGGAAGCTTTTTAACGTGTTTACTCACATTTTCACATTTTGAAAGTCAGGTCAAATTGCTTGCAGTGTACCACTGTGAGTGCCAGTTTTAAAATGTTAGAATACCAAGTGAGAACAAACCGTTTGTGCCTGGCAAAACCAACTGTCACATACCCAAGAAAACCTGTGTGCCGGCATCTCCTACTTTTGGCGGCGGCAGCTCTTGTTATCAAAAGGAAACCTTTCACCACGAAAGAGTGCTAAACGTCAAGAAAATCACAATCTCGTTAATCAAGAATCCAATTTGCTGCAGGCATCTGAACAATCTCTGGCACAATTCTCTTGGCTCAGTATTCGTGACCGGCAAATGTAAATGCCGCCAAGAAGAACCTTACAAGCCCAGATTTTTCTCAATTGGGTGGAAGCGTTTTTAAAAATGTATACAGCTGGATTGTACTTTTAAATACATTCATCTTGCATCATTGTTTGACAGGATAAACTCTCGGTACTGAGATCAGAAAAGTGACTATTCAGTTGAACGAAATCAGTTTCACAACAGAGCAGCAAATGTCAAAAAAAATTAAAGGCGTGTTCTTTTTTTGTCTTGTTTTTTTCGAGAACATAATTTGTGCCATACTTTTCCCCAATATATACCCACTATATTTTTAGAATCCAACGATGACATAAACATTTTAGAACAAGGGAATGCGTAATATATGAAGAGAAAAAGTTAAATTCAATGCTTGCTTGCATTGGAAATGTTTCCTCACACCTTGCACTCAAAAAAAAAAATGCCTGCGATTTTTCCATTCACGGCACTCGTGTCAATCGCCTTGGTGTTCAGTGTAAACGCTGGCAACAAGTTTCTTTGCCACAGTGTTCATTTTGAATGCCAAGAATAGGACATTAAGAAGGCGGATAGAGTGGAAATTTTGAGAGAAGAGATTGCTTGGCTTGGTAATTTTTCCAGTCAGGCCTATCCACTGCCTGGGAAGAGGCTAGAAACAATGATTGTGGATGGGGTAGTGCGTAATTTTTATAGTAAAGCTTCTGAGTTTATTCGGAATGAAACTAGTCAGTTTTAATTTTCGCTAATCTTCGCTCAACTAAATATATTTTTATTTTTTCCGCAACATGGCAAATTTTAGTTGTATGACCAACAAGAAAGGAATATGAATATTCCTTATGAATTCCACGGCCAAGTGACAGACCTTGTGGACCAAATCCTCTACTGGGTGTGATGCTGCTTTAGTAGCTGGAGGCCGTGTTGTTGTCTTGTGATGAGTGTCTGGACAAGCAAAACTTTATTCTTGATACTGATATTCTGAGGACAACACTCGTAAGCAAGCCTTGACAAATCTTTCAGCAAAAAAGGTTCAAATGTTATCCTAATTGCCAGCAACCAAGATGAACACTATGTTGGACAGACCCGTTTTCAGCGCATTCAAATTGTGTGTTTTAATTTTACGGCTTTCCTGGTGACATAGTACGTCAATGTTAGTCTTACACTCGAGTAGTAAACTTAGTAAATGTTTGTGACTTACTGTAACTCTTCACACACGTGGTGTTTTTTCCCTTCAAAGAAAACATGTTTATTTTCCAATGCAGTTAATTGAGATTTACTGACCATCCTCACTCTCTTCAAAGCTCAAGAGACTGCAAGTCGGTTGTAAAGACGATTTTCAACTCACTTGAAACATTCTTGAATTGTTTGACTTTCTGGCTAATGAGATGCAAAGTAAAGTGACTTGACATTTTCTTTAGCCCTTCACACGAATATTTTGGTAAAGTTAGCAACACTTAATTCTTTCTTACCACCTGGTGTAAAGACTACCACTCATAATATCTGTTTTAGAAACTTTACGTTTACACATGGCTTCATAATTGTACTAGATAAATTTTGGAGTACACTGTATATTTTTTCATCTCCTATAAATGCAGTGGTCTCATCCATGTTGGATATTAGAATACTCAGTTTGACAAATCGACTCTTGGATGAGTTCATTTGATGAATTTGTGGCGAACCTCCTTGGAGGCTACAATGTTTTGATTGGTAATAATTCTCAACATCCCGTGTGCCGATGTCTCCTATTTCCTACGTTGTCCCACTGTGGTTGTCTGTTTTAAAATGTCAAGATACCTGCCGGATTCAAAGGTGTGGCTCAAAACTCACCATCGAATCCATTGATGGTCAAGATTTCCATTTTTAAGCTTCCCAGAACCACCCCATGAGCATCAACGGGGAAATAACCAATTTTTCTCAGGCAACGATCGGGATACGAAGGTGTAAACTTACAGCCACAGTCAAACACCACAAAAACCTATAGATTGAATAGAGGGGAAAGGTTATGCTGCTCCCCAGCACTGTTCCCTGCCTTTTGTTTCTCTTTGTAAGATTTTTATCAAAACTTCCCCTAAAATCAGCTATTTGTATTGTACAAAGTGGGACAGAGTCAATCAAAGTTGGTAGCGTTCAACTACTATGAATCACCACAGGTTAACATAATTTTCCCTACACAACATGGCATGCATACTCCTCTATGCGGGGCTATTCTGCCGTAATGTAGAAAGAAAAGAAAACAAAAGAGAAGGAAATATACAATGATAAAATTACATAGGAACGAAATTATTTGCATATGAACGAATTGAAATGTTACATTTATACAAATGATATAAGCTAAGATATTTACATATCTAACGACTGTGAACATGAACATGACATTTTTCCCACAGACAAAACATAATGTTCAGTTCGTAAACGTTCCTGGACACCTTCACCTCCATTGCTGGTCACCTTCAGTGATTGACCACCATTTCCCAGCAATTGCTGCAACTTTACCGTAGTATGAATTCCTTTCTTGATCATTTTAAGATTTGTAAAACCTTTTAGTTTCATTAGTAGTCAATTAATCAATATTGTATTAATAGTAGTTCATTATGTAAATTTAGTTGGTAGATTATATAGGTAGTTAATTAATTAATCGATTCGTTTTATTACTTTAATTGTAGGAGGGCCATTATGAAAACTACTGGGTGACCAGTAATTAATGTCTTTACCCTCATTAAATAAAGTTATATCATTATCATTATCATTATCATTGCTGGTTTTGCTTGACTTGTACGACTCATCATGCTCTTTGGTTGTTAAGGTGGAAATTGGTTTTTTTTGGTGAAATGACTGGGGTCTTAACGCTTAAAACAGGAGCTCTCCTGGACATCTTATAAGATTCCAGTCG
This sequence comes from Pachyseris speciosa, assembly GCA_016490735.1. Taxonomy (NCBI): domain Eukaryota; kingdom Metazoa; phylum Cnidaria; class Anthozoa; order Scleractinia; family Pachyseridae; genus Pachyseris; species Pachyseris speciosa. Next base: position 175,123 of record JAEMWC010000084.1, on the reverse strand, counting down.
CACGGGTTGGAGTTGTACAATAAATTCGCGTTTCCCTGGTGGCACAGCTTCACGTAAGTCGATAGGTGAATTAGTTGAATTTCTTTCCTCTCTGACTCGGCGTACCAGTCTTTTCAGTTGTAA
>JAEMWC010000084.1:157500-167500 GCA_016490735.1 Pachyseris speciosa | reverse complement strand
CACATCCACGTGTGAAGGCGGTGTCATGGCTGCCAACGCCAATGCTCGTACATTTCTTAGTTTGTTACTCATGCCGTCAGCAATGTATATTTTCCGACGAAAACTAGCGAAACCTTTATTTGGTATGAACAACTTTTATTTGGTACGAACAACTCTCCCACTGCTCCAAGAATTGCGATACGCGAACGAAACCTAGAGTACTTTGCTGTTGTGTTATACCGGTGCGGCAAGTCAAAGTTACAGTTAACCTCGATGGGTTACGACAAACTGCCAGTAGCTGCGATGCAATGGGGAAAGAGAGGTAATACAACGTTGGCTGTTCCTGGGCATGACCCGCCATTTGAAATTACGATCTTTAATGACATTGCACTTAATCCTGGACCAGTTACAAACGTTGAAAATCGGATTCAACCTGGACATCAGGTCATGATCGAACATCGCTCTGAAAACCTGCTCAGAGCACCAATACTAACGTATTCTCGACAACAACTCGTGAATCTCAGACGACAATGCTGTTTTCCCTCTTCAACAGCCATCACTCTTTTGAAACAATGTGGTGTTTTTAAGTTTAGAGGACAAAAAGGACAATATAGAAAAATTCAGTGCCATTATGCAAATTTTTCAGTTTTCCCAACCGAGCCGTGAATCTGGACAACTTAACGCCTATCAAGAAAGCTCCTCGCAGGCATCAACACTTACATCGTGCTTCATTAACTTGTGTCTATTGAATACTAGGTCGGTGAAAAACAAGATAATGAAGGTGAAAGACTTTGTTGTTGACCACGATATTGATATCTTGGCAATAACTGAAACATGGCTTCGACCAGGAAGCATCGATGAAGTAGATATCGGTACTCTATGTCCCACTGGTTACCGATTTTTTCATGTTCCAAGATCATATTCCCTCGGCGGCGGAGTTGGCTTATTATTCAAAGAACAATAAATGTAAACAGCCAGATCACTGACACCTTTGAATCTTTTGAATACATGGATGCTCGTCTTCGTTGTCTACAAGGCATTAGGATTCTTGTGATTTATCGCCCACCTGGCCGTTCATCCTATGATTTATTTTATGAAGAGTTTTCAAAACTCATTGAACAAACGGCTGTTCCATCTGGAGGCTTGCTAATTGTGGGTGATTTTAACCTAAATTTGGATGATGGCGATAATTTTCAAGCTAGAAGGTTCGTGGATATTCTGGAGTCCTACAATCTCAGGCAGCATGTCACTGGAGCCACTCAAATTAGCGGTCATACTCTCGATCTTGCGATTACCAAATGAAATGACGCATTTCTTAGTGGTATTTCAATTTTTTACCCAGTGATCTCAGACCATTCTGCTGTTAAAATTAATCTGCTGCTACAGAAACCTCAGTTCAGGAAGGAAACTAGGAACTGTCGAAAACTGCGCTCAATTGATTATGATTCCCTCTGTGATGACATTCATAATTCTGCTTTAATTAAAGAACCATCTTCTCACTTAGACATCTTGGTTTATCAATATGATAACGTGCTGCGCTCGTTGTTAGACCGACATGCACCTATCAAGCAACGCAGTGTCTGATCTAGGATTTCACTTTTGGGGGACATCCTGTCCCAGTCAACAATTTTCTAGGGGACATTTCAGTTTTTTTGGGGACACACTGTTTTTTGCTTAGACATGTGAGAAATAAAAAGGTCAAGTCAGCAGAAATGAGTTATGAGTAGTACATGTATGTTATAGAGACAAAAATAAAATAAACAGGGGATTAAACACAACTTTGTGCATTAACATCTGGTGAATAAAATACATGTAAGTAAGTAGTAATTAAGTTAACACTTTATTTATAGAGGGTAACACTAAATAGCTTCAAAGTAATAAACGTGTGGCCCTCAAACTGAATTAGCGAAACATTACAGCATACAAATATCTAAAAACAATACTATACTAATCTAAAAATTCTATTAAATATTAAATTAAATTAATATCAAGCTAATTACTAAAATGATTTAAACTAAGCTGTTCTTTGAAATGACATTAAATAAACTCTTCTTAAATGCAGGAGAGAATCTCTACTTCTTAATTCCCAGTTTCATTATCAATTATTTCTTAATGATAGAGTTCACACATGTATAATTTTTTAATATGCTTTAAAAAACAGAAACAAGAGACTAATCTATAGGATCAAGTGGTTTTCTTGAAAATTCTCCTTTCCTTTTTTCCTCTCCATAAAAGGACAGCTTTGTTAAAGTCATAACTCTCAACTGAAGGTCCCTCAACACTAATTGTCATAAGATTATCTAATGTTTCTGCCTCCATCCTATTTCTGTTGGCAGTTTTAGTCACATTTTGAGCACTAAATCCACGCTCTACATCAGCTGTTTGCAGTGGAAGAATGAGAGCCAGCTGAGCTAACTTCAGCTTGACAATGCAACTCCAGAGTGTAGACAACTTCTCAGTTGGGTAGTGTTGCTCCTTAACAACGTCCTTCAGCAAAGACCATTCCACCTTCACCTGTGTAGGGTTAACAACAGCAGGAAATATTACTCCCCTCTCATTTGACCTTTCTTGTCCAAAGTGATTCAAGAGTTTCAATAATTGAACATTTCCATAGTTTGAAAGTTCCTCAGATGTCATGAAAGATACCCCTCTAAGACTCAAGATTGAAAACGCATCAACAAGATCTTGTGATTCTTGAGGAAATCTGGCTGTTATCTGTTCAGTTAGATTATCAATAAAAGCATCTCTGCTCTTGATTGCCTGAGCTTTGGCAGCTTCAGAAACTGATATTTTGTGCTCACCCAAATACCAGTCACCAGACTCATCCTGTTTCAAGATTTCAGTGAGCTTCTTTGTGTAGAAGCCATTGCCTTTTTTCACTTCGCCAATTTCCTTAAGAGTGGTGGAAATACATGTTCGAATGATGGAAACATCAAGATCCTCCTTCTGAAATATTTGGTTGAGTTGAGTTAACCAAGGAATAACATCCATTAGGTAGTACATTGTTGCCACATTCTGAACTTGAGTTAGCTTCTTGAGAAAACCTACTGCCTTGGCATTATTCCTGTGGTTGGCAAAGTAAGTGACTAGGGCATCCCATGACCTGAACACAGTTTCTAGCGCACTATAGAAAGCAAACCACCTGACTGCATGCATTTCCTTCACCTTCAACTTTGGGCTCTGTAGAACCTCTTGAATGGCCTTTAACCCAGCAGTTCGTTTCGAGGATTTGGAGAAGTAATAACACAAATCTGTTAACAGTTGCCTGTACTTCTCCATTGTTGCAACATTACTGGCTGCTTGACTACTGCACAATGCTAAGCGATGTGCCATGCAATGGATATTAATCATAAATGGGTTTTCCTTTTTCAGAAGTGTGCTAACACCTCCAACCCTTCCTGTCATGATTGATGCCCCATCACTTCCAAAACTCATTACTTTATGAAGGGATACACCATGGGCTGCAAGGACATTCTTTATTTTCTGACCCACACAAGAAGCAGTGCACAGTTCCTCTTCAATAGTTATGTTAGTGAGGAAGTGAGTCTCTGGAATAATACAATCAGATATCAACTTTGCATAAATCACCATTTTTTTGGAAACTGCAGTGTCAGTACTTTCATCCGCCATGACACTTACAAAGGAAGATTTCTGCAGCTTGTCAGTGATTTCACTTTGAATGTTCTCAGCAATTACTGACTGGAATTCTTTAGCACTTTGAACTGAATCGTATGAGGCATTCTTTCCTACAGTGAGGTTTTCAAGGTCTTTGCACTCTTGCAACTTAAGGAAATTGAACAAAGATCTGTATTTCTCAGTAGCGATATATTCCTTACCGAGCCAATACACAGCTCTCAATGCACTAACCACTGCTTTCTCCTGGAGAGCAACGGAATTTACAACAGCTCTTTCAAAATTGCTGGCCATATGAACTTCCTCGAGAGCGTTTTGATGATCCTGACTTTCTACGTGGCGAGTCAGTGTCGAAGTTCTGAAATTAGTGCAGCCAGAAGTGAAGGGATTTGCTTTGCTAGACTCAATGCAAATCGAACACAACATACCCTTTGTGTTGTCGTAACGCAACCACTTGTATTTTTCCAACCAGATAGACTGAAAGTTTCTCCTTGCTGCTTTGGCTTTCGGTTCGACAAAAGGTTCACGTTCATCAGTATCACTCAATTTATCTTTGTCAACGTTGTCGGATCTGCAGGTTTCCATTTGCGGTCTGTGTTCTTCTCTTTTGTTTTCTCGACCAAAGAATGATAATATTCTTTTCTGCTTTGACATGACAATAAGAAAGCAGAACGACAAAAAAAAACAACCGAAATAACACGTTGCGTTTCATCAATCAAGCGTGAAAAGTAAGGGGTTCGCAATTCGTGCATTGTGATAAATTGACTCCCCTATAAGGATAATTCTACTTGTTCCCAGGAATCTCAGCTCGGTCTCTGGCAGCCATTTTTCGTAAAGCGCACATTGTTTTATATTGCCAATTCGATGAAACTTAAAATCACAAAGTGTTTTCCAAAAACTTAGGAAGCGAAGGGAAATTGCAAGTCAGTAGCTGCAGATGTTTGCTGCGCCAAGACAAATATTTGGGGGCCATCTTCTATATAACTGCGCCAATGGCGCGCTCTAGATCAGACACTGGCAACGTGTGGTTACAGTTCGTCCAGCATCCTGGTATTCAACTGAGATTGCTCAGAATAAACTCATTAGAAGAAAACTAGAAAGAAAGTGGCGTTCTACCCTACTTCCAAGTGATCGCGAACTATACGCTCACCAATGTAGTGTTGTTAATAATTTAATCGATTCAGCGAAATCATCTTATTACACTACCGTTATCAGTGATTTCTCAGGTGATCACAAGATGTTATTTAAAACTGTCAACAAATTACTTCAGAAACAGAAAGTACAACAATATCCTTCCTGTTTTCCTGATTCCACCAGCCTTGCGGATACATTCAACAATTTTTTCATCAGTAAAATTGACAAGATACACAATGCATTTACAGGGAGAGCTGCTGAGAATGACCTCAGTTTATCTCATACTACTGATAGACCTCTGTGTGATGTGCAGATTCACAACTTTCAGCAAGTTACTTTGGATATGGTAAGGAAATTTGCTGTGAAGACATTAACAAAATCATGCGACCTTGATCCACTTCCAGCATCGGTTCTAAAAATATGCTTTCCCATCACCCTACCTACGCGAACCTTAATTATAAACATGTCCCTCAAGAATGGTGTGATGCCATGTGCTTTGAAAGTTGCTGTATTAAAACCGCTTCTCAAGAAACAAGATGCTGATCCTGAGCAATTACAAAATTTCCGCCTAATCTCAAATCTAACATTTTGTCCAAGCTAATAGAGAAGGCTGTTGCTTTGCAATTAAACGACCATATATTGAGGCGCCATCTTGACGAGATATTTCAGTCCGCATGTTAAGCATTTCACAGTACTGACACGCCCTCCTTAGAGTTCACAATGTCGTTCTTACTGCTATTGATAACAATAACACTGTTATTCTACTCTTACTCGACCTATCTGCTGCCTTTGATACTGTGGATCATTCCATCTTATTATTAAGGTTATCTAGTCGCTTTGGGATCAAGGGAACAGTACTCGCCTGGCTAAGATCTTATTTAACATCACTAAAACAGTTTGTTAATGTCAATAAATGCAAATCCTCTCAACGTCTCTTGGAACGTGGCGTCCCGCAGGGATCTGTCCTTGGCCCTCTTTTATAGCTACTATATACCTCTCCTCTTGCTGACATTATTAAGCGTTACAACTTAGAGTATCATTTTTACGTGGATGACACCCAGCTCTATGCGGCATTTAAAATTGACTGTCTTGATAAAGTGGTAGAGTGTAAAACTACTATCGAGCAATGTGTCCGTGATGTAGATAACTGGATGGTCATCAACAAGCTCAAACTAAATCAAGACAAGACTGAGGTTGTTCTCATCAGCTCACGGTATCGTCCCAGGCCTCCTTTGGAATCTCTTCAAGTTGGCAATGTGACAGTTGTACCATGATCCTCAGCTAGTAATCTTGGCGTCATCTTTGATAAGTGTTTTAACTTTGAGGATCACATAAAATCAATTTGCAAGTCTTCTCATTACCACATGAGAAATATCGCCAAAATCAGAAAGTACATTAAGAAAATTGTTGTTCATGCCTTTGTTACTGAGAAATTAGATAGCTGTAATTCCCTGCTATATGGTCTTCCACAATATCTAATTTCAAGATTGCAATCTATTCAAAACACAGGGGCTTGAGTTGTTACATGTACTAGGAAATTTGATCATATAACCCCCGTCCTCAAACAGCTTCACTGGCTACCTATCCGTTACCGTATAGTTTTTAAGATTCTTCTACTGGTCTACAAAGCTCTCAATGGAACAGCGCCTTCCTACATCAGTGAATTACTTAAGTACCACACCTCTGAAAGGAAATTAAAATCGTCCTCTCAACACCAGAGAGGGTTTGCTGTGGCGGCACCGAGACTATGGAACTCGATCCGACTTGAACTAAGATCCAGTAGTGCGATAGACATTTTTAAATGACATTTAAAAACATATCTTTTTAAACAAGCTTTTTAAATTTTTTTGATGATTTCTAACTTATTGATGTAATATTGTAGGATTTTTGTCTTTTTAAATATCTTTTTTAATGTAAAGCGCCATGGACAAATAGTGGATTGAGCGCTATATAAATATTTTATTACTATTATCACTATTACTGTGTAAAACTTGTAAAAGGTTGTGGTTTCATTCTCCAACCTTTATGTTTTGACCCATCTGGATGCTTAGGTAGCAAATTATCTTGGTGCGAGGGATACCTCTTATGAATACGCGGTGAGAAGTATGATAATCATCTCCCGTGAAATAAGCCTCCGACAATTATCAAGGTCAAAAGACTTTAGATCTTCAACAGCCTCTGAAAAATATATAGCTCATTTATTTCGTCTTCGTTCTGAGATGCTACACATTGAGGAAAATAATTTCAGAAATAATTTTCAGAATCAGAAACTTCGGCTGACAAAATGTGTGTGGCGTTACCATTATGCAAATACGTAAATATCTTGTTTCGAGGTACATGTATGCAAATGGCCAAAACACTGTCTCACGTGCTCTCAATAGGGCTATCTCCTCTCCCAGGTGGCCTGCATGGAGATCCTTCAGAGATTCTTTCCTCTGTGAAGTTGGATTCACAAGTCGATGAGCCTTGAATATCGGACCATCTTCAATTGCAAGCTCCTTGCGGTAATTCCAGTAGTGTTGCACTCGTTCCAGAAGATGCTGCTTCTGAAGCAGCCAACCATGGAAAATGTATTAGCATAACTGGCTCAGTGCTGGATCTGCAGTGGTAGCAATTCTGGTCCCGTCAAGTTGGTTGTGTGTTGCCGGAACGGCTGAAATAATTTGATGCACTGGAATCGCATCCATCTGCTGTGTGTTTATAGGCTTTGGGCTGAGTGGGTCAACTCAACTGAGGGCGTCGGCAATTGAGTTATCCTTTCCACTAATGTACTCTAGCTGGATTTCGTATCTTGCCAGTCTCAGCAGGAATCTTTGAAGCCTTGGACTGGCAGTGGCGATGCGTTTCTTCCAAATCGTTTCCAGAGGTTTGTGATCTGTCTAAACTCGAAGTGGCTCACCATAAACATAGTTATGAAGTTTCTCCGTGGCAAACACTGCTCCTAGTAACTCTGTTCCTCCGCTGGAGTGAGAGTTCTGGAAATTTAGATCACTGGTCTTCCTTCTTGTAGTAATACTGCACCCAAATCTTGCATGGAGGCGTCTGTTTGAATGACATGCTCAGCCTTCGGGTTTAAATACACGAGTACTGAGGTTCTGGTGAGTTCCTCTTTGATGGCATCTAAAGCCTCCTGGTAGCTGGAGTCCCAGCTCCATTCCATGTATTTCAAAGTAGAGGTTTGAGCAATTCAAAGAGCCTCGTCAACCCGGTTGAATAGCACTTCAAATAATTGACCATGCCCTGGAAACTCTGAAACCCTTTCTTGTCTTGCATCTGCTTTACAGCTTCCACCTTCCTGTCGTCAGTCTTCATGTCGGCTGGTGTTAAAGTCTGCCCGAAGAATTCGCACTCTTTTGTCTTAAACTGCAGTTTCTTCTGGTTGAACTTAATGCTGTTCATCCTTGCCGTTTCAAGCAGCCTGAGTAGGTTAACATCATGATCCTTGGAAGTTAGGATGTAATCAACACATCTGGTGATTCCTTTCACGTCTTTAACAACTGCATTCAGTCTGTCTTGGAACACACCTGCACTCTAGACCAAACGGGAGTCTGAGCCACTTGTACTTTTTCGATGGTGTGTTGAAAGTGGTCCACCATGCAGTATCCTGACTTGGCATCAATGAGCGTGAAGTATTTTGAGCCATGGAGTTCGGGTCCAACCTCATCAATCGTCTTCGTGTAATACTTGTTCCTTTTTAATGCTCGTGTGAAGGTCCTTTGGATCTTGGCAAAGTTGAATTGATCCATCTGGCTTCGAGACTGGAACGATGCTGTTGATCCAGTCTGTGTCCCTCAACTGGCTCAATGATTCCTAAACTGCATAGCCTTTCCAGCTCGTCTTTGTAGGCTGCCTTTTTCTTTTTGGGTACTGCCCAAGGTGGGTGTTGTACAGGTTGAGCGTCTGGCTTATGCTGATTGTGGTACTTGCCCCCTGGTAGCTTTCCTATGCCTTCGAATACAACTTTGAATTCAGATAACACATAATCCTTTGTAATAGGTAAACTGTCTCTTTCCATTCAAGATGACAGCATCATCGAACTCTTCACATGTGGCCATGTTGACCTCAGTGGAGCCTTGTTGTAGGGCATTGACACTTGTATGGATTCATGGTGTACCGGTTAAAGAAGGTGGAGTCGCATCTGGAAAGGCAATGCTGGGATGTTTCTCTCCTAGGATAAGATACCCTCGAGTGTCTGTCATTTGGCGCGTCGCCATCTGTGGCTCCTGACTGTTTTTGTTGCAACCTGCATCTGAGTGGATCTCCCATTCAATCTGATGAATAATTCCACCATTTGCTGCACTCAACCAAAGCGGCTTGATGTGCTTGTTAGAAGTGTCATTGATGCTTTTGATGTGGAAAGACTGAATATGATGAAACATTGCTGGGTGACAATAATAATAATAATCTTTATTGAGGAAATCAATTTCACTGATAAGTGATTTACAAAAGAGTCCTCAAAAGATAAAAAAGAACAAAAAGGAAAAAGAAAAAAAAAGACTAATATATGAATATATATAAATTAAACTAAAAACTATTTACATTTCTTAACACTCTTTTAAAACTGGCTAATGATGGGCTTTGTCTGATTGAAAGGTCTAATTTATTCCAATCGTTAGAGGCAAAGTTTGTTGAGGTCCAATGGCCCCAGTTCCTATTAGATGCACTGTTACGGATATTGTTTTTACATCTAGTATTATAATCATGCTTATGATAATTATTAGGCAATATAGCCTAAGTTATCTACTATATAAATCAAAAACATCTTAAAACAAAAGGAATCTCACAACCTATATGCTAACTTAAATAAAAAAGTTTTAAGAAATTGCTTAAAAGTTGCCACTGAAGCACATTTCCTAATCTCTAGAGGTAAATCGTTCCACAATTTAGGTCCTGCAATAGAGAAAGCTCTGTCTCCGTATGTTTTCAATCTGCTTCTTGGAACCACTAAATATTCTTTACATGAAGAACGCAATGACCTAGAGTATGTTTTAAAATTCAAAAGGTTAGAAATATAAGAAGGTGCAAGGCCCTGAAGGGCCTTGTATAACAATAAAAGGACTTTAAAAGTTATTCTAAACTCAATTGGTAACCAATGAAGATTAATTAAAATAGGAGTTATATGATCATGCTTCGGTGTCAGTGTGACAACACGAGCTGCAGCATTCTGAACTGCCTGTAGTCTAGCTAACAGATACTTAGGAAGGCCATGTAATAAGGAATTACAGTGATCAAGTTTCGAACTAATAAATGCATG